>WHVB01000013.1:600000-909005 GCA_015178965.1 Russula ochroleuca
CCTGGCACCTGGCCCAGGGAAGCTCCAGCTCGTGTTTACTCCCGAAGGTGGCGGCGAACCAGTCACGTCGAACGTGTATGATTTCAAGGGCAAAGGCGTCGCCCTTGCGATGTATAACACTGATGATGTCTGTCCTTGTTCCCTTTGCTTGTATTTGAGATGTTGTCGAGGCTCACGCTGTGGGTAGTCTATCGCGGGTTTTGCCCACTCGTCGTTTAAGATGGCACTGTCTAAAAAAATGCCGCTGGTACGTCACCGTTACTATTTCCTTTTACGTCGTCTTTAAAGGGTGTTGCCAGTTCCTGTCCACCAAGAACACTATATTGAAGAAATACGATGGTCGATTCAAGGACATCTTCCAGGAAATTTACGAGGCGTATGTTTCCGTTGTAACTGACCGTAGAATACATCTAACCCTTACATGAATGACAAGCGAATACCAGAAACAGTTCGAGGACGCAGGCATCTCTTACGAGCACCGCCTCATCGATGATATGGTGGCGCAGGTACTCAAATCCTCCGGAGGCTTCGTCTGGGCAACGAAGAACTACGACGGTGATGTGCAGTCGGACATCCTCGCGCAGGGCTTTGGCTCCCTCGGAATGATGACCTCAGAGCTCATCACACCTGACGGCCTTACGGTCGAGAGCGAAGCGGCGCACGGCACTGTCACACGGCACTACCGCGAGTATCAAAAGGGTCGGGAGACGTCGACGAACCCGGTTGCGTCGATCTTTGCGTGGACGCGGGGGCTGCTGCATCGCGCGAACCTGGACGGGAACGAAGAACTGAAGGTGTTCGTGCGTGCGTTGGAGAAAGCGTGCGTGGAGGTGATTGACGTGGATGGGGTTATGACGAAGGACTTGGCGCTTGCGATTTATGGGAAGGATGCGATGCGGCGTGAGCACTGGGTGGTCACGGAGGTGTATATGGATGCTGTAAAGGTGCGGTGACTTGGGATCGATCTCGTCTCGTCTCGTTCCATTTGTTAAAGTGCTGACTGTGGGGTTATGATTTGTCACAGGCGAAATTGGACAAACTGCTGCTTGCTGCTGCTCAAGAGAAGAAGACGGCGAGTCTCTAGGGTCGCTAGAAGCATCTATAGTGGATATGACATGATCTATGGAGTTTATTGTTTTTTTACTAGAAAGCCTGCGTAGTCTGCTCGGTTGGGTTTGGGGATTAGCCACGTCTGTGGCTTCTCGCTACGCTCTTGGGTGGTAGCCCGGATCGCATTGATCCTTGTTCTTACCCAGGGCCGACGGTTGTACTCAGTTGACTCGCCCGTGTCAGCGGGCGCAAGCGCCTGCGCGACTGCAGTGTCGTGTCGATGCGACTGCCAGTGCCACTCGATAAGAACGGCTTATCTGTGATGTGTATATTGGCACCTGGGAACCGTAATATTAGGCGAATCGCTTTTCTCCAGTCTCGTATTAGTAGTCCCGCCGCAGAAGTTATTTGCGTTGGAATCACAGTAGGTGACGGTGCCAGCGGCGGGTCGTCGCAGAGGTTCATAAAACACCATAGGTTGGGTACACCTTGGATGGCTGCCCCGACCACACTGTCACCCACGAGCTTTCCACGGACGTCTAACAAGGTGTCAGAGAGGGAGAAAAAAACATAAAGGGAATGAACCTTTGAAAATAATGCAAGCGTTCAGGTCCCAAATGTCGTCAAAAACCTGCATTCGCCCTGCGGTTTCAAGAAACAGAGAACGGCGCGAGTTATCAATGAGGACGCTGATCCTCTCATGCTGAAAAGTCTGGATTGGATCCATTCGGAATTCTCCCATGTATGCCTCTGGTAATGTCGGGAGCCTGTTGTAGAAGCGGGGGTTCTGCCTGAGAGTCAAACGTCCTTCTTCCGGGCCATTGTAACGGCTGAAGTTCCAAAGAACTTCTGACACGTCCGAACGTGGGCCGAGCACCTCTGGCACAGGAGATCAAAGACTGAAAGCCACAGCGATGAGCTAGCTCACGTTTCACAATGACGGGACTGTGATCAAGAAGGGACTTGTGGAGAAGGAACTCGACTGTCATCAGCCGCATCTCATCACAGGGCTGGGGATCAGTAATCAGTATTGGTCTGTGACGAAGCAAAGATCACTTGAACCCCTCTCTTACCCGCAATTTCTTTTTCGGCTTGTTCAAAATCGTCGGGGAGTACTTATCCATCGTCTCTGCTGTTGCCATCCTTCTGGCGACAGTCTCTTTGGAATGGTACCTCATTTCATGGGCACTCAATACTTCGATCGCCCGTTTGAATTTCGCGTCGGCCTCTTTCGATGTCTTGGTTCCCGCCATTGAAACGGACTTCAGCACATCGTCAACGGCCCGTCTGGCACTTTTATAACAGTTAGCTTAGCGTAGATGCAATCGAAGGGCATTACCCTCTCAGCTGAATCAGCTCGTCCCGTGAACAGAAAGTTTGTTCTGCTTGGATTAAAGTTTGGCAGATAGAGATTAAACACATAGCCTGAATTCGGTATGACCCGCCAGTATTATTCTTATACTGGAGAGATGAATATTGGTCCGACAATTGCCCGGGTGTCTTCACCGTTGTCGCGTATCCCCGTGGCACGTTCGTGTCCGGCAGGGGCACTTCTGGTTCATCGTACGGTATAGGCAGAGCCAACAGATGTACGGGGCGGCCCACGGCTTCCCGACTTTCGATGAACGCGGAAAACACTTTTTTCACGTCGTCGATCTCGAGATGTACCTCAAGGTTTTGTAGCTCCGGCAGGAGCTCCAGGACCAGCCCTCCAGTAACCAATTCCAGGGATTGAGAGAGTTCGAATGTAAGTAAAGAGCCAATATGCAGTTTCTTCACCCCAATGAATGGCAGCAGAAGCTCATGCCACACCATGCTGTCAAGTGCCAGTGTTAGTGAATTCTCCCAATCTGACGACATCCAACATTCATCGAGGTCAATTGTGAGCTCCTCTACAGCGGACAGCACATTCCCAAGGGCGATGCAGACCTGAGTTGCGGAATCTATTTGCCACTCGAGGGGTTCGCAATTGACATGGAGATTGAGTTTCCCAATACCTCGTGGTTCGTAATAACTTGCGTCTATGGAGGCACCGTACTCGTGGAAATTGACTTGGGCAACAAGACACCCAAACCCTTCAGTTCTATGGATGAATTCGGTAAGGTTCACAAGGGTAAAGGCAAGATCAAAGAATAATGTGAGACTGAGTCGCTCGAGAAGTGGGGTGTTGATTTGAGCGATGAGGTTGTCAATATAAACATCTACCCCCCGATATGTGAGCCGCCTCAGGGTGGGGAGTCTCACAGGTGGAATCGGTGCAGGTAACAGTCGTCCCTCGCTACTGGGGAGAGGTATTGGGATAGCGAAACCGATCGAGAGTTCTTCAAGAAGGGGGAGGCTTTGGAGCTGTGTGACCAGGTGACCCGGAGAAAAATAGCAAGAAGCACCAATATGTGTGAGGGAGAGTTTTGAGAGGGCGACAGCGGAAGAGAGTAATGGCAATCCTGTCGGAAGACCGATACCATGTAATGAGAGGTGGCGCAGATCTGGTGCCTCAAGAGTCTCTGGAAGCGTTAGATTCGTCTCTTCAACCGTTGTGGTCAAAAGAGACAGGTTCTCCAGTCTTGGAAAAAGTTTGTTCATCAGCTCAAGCCATATACGCAAGCTTGAAGATGGAGCCTCAAGGATGACCCGGCATACAAGGTCATGCTGCTGGAGTCCGAGATGTATACGACCCTCATCTTTCCTTGCCACCGTCTCAGTTCTATCCGAGTAATCAATAATGAGGGGTAGGGGTGGTAAATGACTTAATGTGTCTATTGAAGGGGAATCGTTCGTGAGAAGAAGACACATATCCAAGTGGGACGATGAGTCGTAGATGAGGTATCGCCATTTCCGACAAACGTGGGCGAGCTTTTGCCACATTTGTCGGAGATTCCAATCCTCTTCGTGGTTTAGTCGATAGTGACTAAATATTTGGAGAAGTGAGTCGTTGTCGAGCATGTGGATATGTGTTCTGTATGCCACGCTATACTCCGGTTGCTCAGATGTTGGTGGAAAGGGGACCAGGAACTATGTCGATGTTAGCACTTAGCAGACGCAGTTAGATATGTGATAACGTCGCAACATACCAGACTATCGGTTGCCGCTCGCCCAAGACAAACGCATAAGCCGAAATCAATAAAATTGGGTATTGGAATTGTCGTGGATTGCAGCTGATTATCACACCTTGGAACGGTGGACACGAGGACTCGGAGTCGCTTACAGAATTCACAGCATGTGCCTGTGAGAGATGCCTTGACGATGCTCGCCCCCATGAGCCTCCCACGAGTGTCTGACAAGACATCAGAAACAGAGAACAAAACAAAAAGACGACCAAACCTTTGAAAATGATAGCATTGTTTGGGCACCAAAAGTTGCCAAAAGACCGCGAGACTTGGTCGGTCATAATACATAAAAGTTCCGGTTTGCCAATAAGAACGTAGAATTCGTTGGCATGCCGAAAATCCTCAGTAGGGTCGATTTTGACATTATTCCCGTATGCCTTCCGTGATGTAGGGAGTTCTGCATAAAAATGAGGGTTCTCTCTGAGAGTCAAACGATGCCTCTCGTCCTTGAAACGGCTGAAGTTCCACAGAATTTCTTGAAGACTTGGGTTGTCACCGAGCACCTCTGGCACAGGAATCAAATACTGGGAGCGAAATCGATAGTGTGGCACCCACGTTTCACGGCAATAGAGTAAGCGTCAGGAAGGAAGCTAAGGAGATGAAACCTGACTATCCTCGTTGGTTTCGGCCGTTCATTGCCCATTGGCTAGGATTCGTCAGCGTCTAGAGGTAAAGAAACAGATAAAAACTTCACTTTTGCGTGCAAATTATTTTTTAAAGCATATAGGATTGCCGAAGGGGATTTGGACGTATCATCCATCTTCGCTTCCAAGTCACTGGTGACCATCCCACCAATATTTGGATCCGATGTCGGAGCCTTGGAAGAGAAGTCCTTCTCGAAAGCACCCAACAGATGAATCGCCTTTACAAATTTCTTGTCCACCTCCTCCGACGTCCAGTCCTTGACCTCAGCCACTGACTTTAATGCATCGTCAGCGGCGATTAACACACTTTTTACAAGTCAGTGGAATAAGGCATAGCACAGGTAAAGCAAAAGGGCATCACTTTCTCAACCGGATGGAAGAATTTAAGCTTTGTTTGTGGGCTTGGACAAAAAATCGGCATAAAAAGATTAGTTCCATGGCCAGGTTTCGGTATGCCTTGGAGTCATTGTTCAACCACATGACAAACGACAAATTGTCGAAGTTGAAGGTTGGAGGTAGAGGTCCAACAAGGTTTGTTGAGGGGCCCATTAGGTTACACAACGATAAATTGAGTAGCAGGCGAGAATGACAGAAGTAGTAGAGTGTCAAGGACTAGGGTCTGGGGGACGCATGCCCGTGGCGCCGCGCAGACATGCAATCAGATGATCTTCCTAATCGATCAGATTAGGTATGCAATACCTGTGCTCAGGCAAGAGCCCTCAGGCTCGCTTTTTACTTACGCAACGTTCCCGCGGACCCTTTCTTAAGACACTGTGTATGCGCCATCGAGATGGAATACTCTGTCCGCCGCACCTCGACGAGACCGAGGGTTAGTCTGCGTTCACGATTCATGAAAAACCTCGAGTATGACGATACTCCTTCCAGTACGACATCCTCTGCCACTGCGCCACTGCGCCCGGACAAGAAGGGTGCGAATGTCGGTTACTGTACATCCGCCCCCGCTTTGGCACAAAAGTCCGAACAGCGAAGCCCTGTCGAGCCCTGTGATCTTGCATCTTCCTGACTAGAATGTTGTTTTTGATGAGCCATGTGTCCTCTGAGAGCGGTGGGTAGATACGGCTTCCCCCCTCAGCGGCCTTTACGTGTTCCCATAGTGACCATGACATGATGTCGCTCATGCCATCCCTTTCTGTGTCCACCCCTCCCCTACTATCGTTGAATCCGTGCCTAGTATTATCCGCGCCTGCGCGTTCCCAGACTAATGATCAAGTAACTGCGCGGCGGTTCTCAAGTACAACGTCGGCATCGAGTACGCGACCATCACGCCGGACGAGGAGCGCGTGAAAGAGTTCAAGTTGAAGGAGATGTGGCGCTCTCCCAGTGGTACCGTAAGCACCCCGGCTTCCTTCTCCCCCTTATCCAGCCCTCCGTTTCCAATTCCTTGACGTGACGCCACGCATTCGGCGATCAGTACCGTGCGACGGACTTCCTGGCACTGGCCCAGGAAGCTCCGGCTCGTGTTTACACCCGAAGGCGGCGGCGAACCGGTCACGACGAACGTGTATGATTTCAAGGGCAGAGGCGTCGTCCTTGCGGTGTATAACACTGATGACGTCTGTCCCTCCCTTTGCTTGTTTTTGAGATGTTGTTGAGGGCCGCACTTTTGGATAGTCAATCGCGGGCTTTGCCCGCTCGTCATTCAAGATGGCGGTGTCTGAAAAAATGCCGCTGGTACGTCAATTCTTCCTGTTTCCTTTTACGTCGGCTTTAAGGGGTGTTTCCAGTTCTTGTCCACAAAGAACACTATCTTCAAGAATACGATGGCCGATTTAAGGACATCTTTCAGGAAATTTACGAGACGTACGTTTCCGTTGCAGCTGACCGTAGAATCCATTGAACCCTTACGTGAATTACAAGCGAATACCAGAAACAGTTCGAGGAAGCAGGCATCTATTACGAGCACCGTCTCATTGAGGACATGGTGGCGCAAGTGCTCAAATCCTCCGGGGGCTTCGCCTGGGCAACGAAGAACTACGACGTAGATGTGCAGTCGGACATTCTCGCGCAGGGCTTCGGCTCGCTCGGAATGATGACCTTAGAACGAAGCGGCACACGGCACGGTCACGCGGCACTACCGCGAGTACCAAAAGGGTCGAGAGACGTCGACGAACCCGGTCGCGTCGATCTTTGCGTGGACGCGGGGGCTGCTGCATCGGGCGAACCTGGACGAAGCTGAAGGTATTCGTGTGTGCGCTGGAGAGGGCATGCGTGGAGGTAATCGATGTGGATGGGGTTATGACGACTCGGAAGGACTTGGTGCTTGCAATTTATGGGATGGATGGATGCGGCGCGTGCACTGGATGTACATGGATGCTGTAACGGTCTCGGTAACGGTGCTTGGGGTCGTTCTCGTTTCGTTTCGTTTGTTAAAGTGCTGACAATAGGGTTATGGTTTGTCACAGGCAAAATTGGACATGCTGCCGCTTGCTGCTGCTCAAAAGAAGACGGCGGGTCACCTCTAGAGTCGCTAGAAGTATTTTCATTGGATATTACATGATCTATGGATTTATTTATTTTTACCAGCAAGCTTGAGTAGTCTTCTCGGTTAGATTAACCACATCTGTGGCTACGCTCTTGGGTGGTAGCCCGGATCGCACTGATTACGTTGTGGTTATCAGGGACCGACAGTGGGACTGGCCCGTGTGGCAGCGGGCGCCGGCGCCGGCGCGGCTGCCGTGGTGATGCGACTGCCCCATGGTTTATCTGTGATGCGTATATTGGTACCTGGGGAGCGTAACATCTGGCGAATCGGTTCTCTCCAGTCCTGTATTAGTACCCCCGCCGCAGAGGTTATTTGTGTTGCAGTCGCATTAGGTGACGGTGCCAGCTCGGGCCCGAAGCCTGAGCGCCCCACAAAACACCACATGTTGGGTATACGCTGGATGCTTGCCCCGACCACACTCTCACCTTCAAGCTTTCCACTGAGGTCTAACAACGTGTCAGAGAGTGAGAAAAAGCATAAAGAGAATCAACCTTTGAAAATAATGCAATCGTTCAAGGCCCAGACGTTGCCAAAAACCCGCAATTTCCCTGCAGTTTCAAGGAACACCCGTCCTTCATGGTACGAGCTATCAGTGAGGACGCTGATCCTCTCGTGCTGGAAAGTCTGAATTGGATCCATTCGGAAATCCCCCCCATATGCCTCTGGTAATGTCGGGAGCCTTTTGTAGAAGTGGGGGTTCTGCTTGAGAGTCAAACGTCCTTTTCCCGTGGCCTTGTAACGGCTGAAATTCCAAAGAACTTCTAACACGTCCGATTGGGGACCGAGCATCTCTGGCACAGGAAATCAATACTGAAACCCACTCCGTTGAACTAGCTCACGTTTAACAATGATGGGACTGTGGTCAAGAAGGGACCTGTGGAGAAGGAACTCGACCGTCATCGGCCGCTCTTGCGGCTCCTCCTCAAATGGCTGGGGATCGGCATTAGTCTGTGACGAAGCAAAGGTCACTTGAACCCCTCTCTTACATCCAAATTTTCTTTCATCTTGTTCGAAATTGTCGAAGAGTACTTATCCATCGCCTCTACTGCTGCCATTCCTCTTGCGACAGTCTCTTTGGAATGGTACCTCTTTTCATAAAATTTTAATACTTCGATCGCCCACATGAAGTTCTCGTCGGCTTTCATTGATGTCTTAGTTCCCGCCTCCGAAGCGGACTTCAGCGCGTCGTCAACGGCTTCACTAACACTTTCACAAACAGTTAATCAAGCCATAGGGTAGTTATGATCGGACGACATTACTCTTTCAGGGACATCAGCTCGTCATGTGAACGGAGAGTTTGTTCTTCCGCTTGGATGAAAAAAGTTCGGCAGATAGATATTAAATGTATAGCCCGATTTCGGTATAACTTGCCAATATTATTCATGTACTTGAGAAATAAATGTCGGGGGAAGCCCGACGATTGCTTGGGTGTCTTCACCGTTGTCGCGTATCCCTGCAACACTTTCGCGTCTAGCTGAGGCGCTTCTGGTTCCGCGTACGGTATACTAGGCACAGCCAACAGATGTACGGGGCGACCCACCGATTCCCGAGTTTCGATGAACGCGGAAAACTCTTTTTTTGCGTCGTCGATCTCGAGCTGTACCCCAAGGTTTTGTAGCTCGGGCAGGAGTTCTAGGACCAACCCTCCAGCAACTGATTCCAGGGCTCGAGAGAGTTCGAGAGTAAGTAAAGAGCCGATATGCAGTTTCTTCACCCCAATGAATGGCAGCAAAAGATCATGCCACAGCATGTTGTCGAGTGTATTCTCCCAATTTGAAGGCATCCCGTCCTCATCGAGGTCAAGTGTGAGCTCCTCTACAACCGACACGACTTTCCCAAGGGCGTTGCAGACCTGCGTCGCTGCATCCATTTGCCAGTCGAGGGGTTCGCAATTGACACGGAGATTGAGTTTCCCAATACCTCGTGGTTCGTAATAACCTGCGTCTATGGAAGCGCCGTACTGGTGGAAAATGACTTGGGCAACGTCTCCAAACCCTTCAGTTCTATGGATGAATTCTGTAAGGTTCACAAGGGTAAATGTGAGGTCAAAGAAGAATGTGAGACTGAGTCGCTCGAGAAGTGGGGTGTTGATTTGAACAACGAGGTTGTCAATATAAACGTCCACCCCCCGATACGTGAGCCGCCTCAGGGTGGGGAGTGTCACAGGTGGAATCGGTGCAGGTAACAGTCGTCCCTCGCTACTGGGAAGAGGTATCGGGATGGCGAAACCGATCGAGAGTTCTTCGAGACGGGGGAGGCCTTGAAGCTGTGTGACCAAGTCCCCCGGAGGAAAATAGGTGGAGGCTCCAATATGTGTGAGGGACAGTGTTGAGAGGGCGATAGTGGAAGAGAGTAAGGGGAATCCTGTTGGAAGACCGATACCGTGTAATGAGAGGCGGCGCAGATCTGGTACTTCAAGTGTCTCGGGAAGGGTCAGGTCCGTCTCGTCAACGGCCGTGGACAAAATAGAAAGGTGCTCCAGTCTCGGAAAAAGTTTGTTCATCGGCTCTAGCCAGATACGCAACCTCGAAGATGGAGCCTCAAGGATGACCTGACGTACAAGGTCATGCTGCTGGAGTCCGAGATGTATATGTCCCTCATCTTTCCGCGTCATGGTCTCAGTTCGATCCGAGTAATCGATAACCAAGGGTAGGGGTGGTAAATGACTTAATGTGTCCATTGAAGGGGAATCGTTTGTGAGAAGAAGATACATATCCAAGTGGGACGATGAGTCGTAAATGAGGTATCGCCATCTCCGACAAACGTGGGCGAGCTTTCGCCACATATGTCGGAGATTCCAATTCTCTTTGTGTTCTAGTCGATAGTAACCAAATATTTGGAGAAGAGAGTCATTGTCGAGGATATGGATATGTGTTCTGTATGCCACGCTATACCCCGGTTGCTCAGACGTTGGTGGCAAGGGGACCAGGAACTACGTCGAAGTTAGCAGATGCAGTTAAACATGTGATAACGTCGCAAACGTGCCGAACCATCGGGTGCCGCTCGCCCAACACAAACGCATAAGCCGAAATCAACAGAATTGGGCATTGGGAGACAACCAATCAACCATTCCCAGCCGATCCATGGGTACCCCTCTGTGACAATCGGCTGCAACCCACGACGATTCCTGGAAGGTCTTGGAACGGTGGACACCAGGGGTCGCTTACAGAATCCACAGTACGTTCCTGTGAGAGATTCCTTGACGATGTTCCCCCCCATGAGCCTCCCACAGATGTCTCGCCAGACATCAGAAACGGAGAACAAAACAAAACAAAGACGCACAAACCTTTGAAAATGATAGCATCCTTGGGGCACCAAAAGTTACCATAAGTCCGCAAGACCTGGTCGGTCATAATATATACAAGTTCCGGTTTGTCAGTGAGAACGTAGAATTCGTTGGCATGTCGAAAATCCTCAGTGGGGTCAATTTTGACGCTATCGCCATATGCCTCCGGTGATGTAGGAAGTTCTTCATAAAAATGAGGGTTCTTCATGAGAGTCAAACGTTGCTTCTCGTCCTTGAAACGGCTGAAGTTCCACAGAATCTCTTGAAGGCTTGGACTGTCACTGAGCCTCTCTGGAACATGAATCAGATACTGTGAGCGACATCGACGGCGTGGCACCCACGTTTCACGACGATAGGGTGGGCGTCAGGAAGAGTGCTAAGGAGATGAAACTTGACTATTCTCTTTGGTTTTAGCCTTAGATTGCCCATTGGCTAGGATTCGTCAGCGTCGATATGTAAAGAAACAGATGGAAGCTTCACTTTTGCATGCAAATTCCGTTTCAGAGCATGTAGAATCGCCGAGGGAGACTTGGACGTATCACTCATGCTCGCTTCCCTGGTGACCACCCCACTGATATTTGGATCGGACGTCGGATCCTTGGAAGGAAAGTCCTTCTCGAAACCACTCAACAGGTGAATTGCCGTTGCGAATTTCCCATCTACATTATTAGATATCCTGTTCCCGGCCTCAGCCGCAGACTTTAATGCATCGTCGGCGGCCATTAACACACTTTTTATTTACAAGTCAGTGAAATAGGGTATAACACAGGTAAAGCAAAAGGGCATCACTTTCTCAAACCAACGGAGGAATTTAAGCTCTCTTCGTGGGCTTGGACAAAAAACCGGCATAAAAAGATAAGTTCCATAGCCAGGATTCGATACGCCTTGGAGTCAGTATTCAACGGCGTGACAAACGGCAATTTTTCAATGTCAAAGGTCAGAGGTAGAGGTTCAATGGGTTTTCTTGAGGGGCCCATTAGGCTAGATAACAATAAATTGAGTGGCAGGGGAGATCAACAGAAGTAGTAGAGTGTCAAGGGGACGCACGCCCACGTTAGTCATCGGCGTTCCAAATCTCTCACGGGCCCTTACATGAGCTCGCTCACCTGAGCGCAGAAATCCGCAAAATTTCGAGAAAGTCATGAGAACAAAAAACTACCAGTACAGTAAGGTGTTTTCTTTGAAAAGATCTCATTGATTTCTTTTGTGATGAGGCCATGAGGCCAAACCTTGAAAAGGGTTTGAGTTCATGAGCAAAAAGCGACTGGGTACAGTGCGAGCATCAGAGGTTTCAAATTCATGACAAAACCTCGACGACGATACTCCATCCGGTACGAGATCCTCTGCCGCTTCACCGCGCCCACTAGAAGGGTGCGAACGTGCGAACGCCACTGTCGGTTTAACTCGGTTACATCTGTCCCACTTTAGCACGGAAGTCCGAAGGGCTCCGAACAACGCGAAGCCAGGTGGTCTTGCATCTTCATGACCAAAATTTTTCGAAGAGTGGCGAAAATCGAATGTTGTTTTTGATAAGCCATGTGTTCTGTCAAGGCTATCATCTCCTAGAGTCCTAGTATTAAGAATCCACAGGTGGGAATCCGGATGTCGACTTTGACATGGCGCCTCTCCCTCCTGAACGGCAAAATACCACGTTGTAATTCACACCGAGCTCTTTCGAGGACTAGAGGTATTAGCGACTGTCCCCATCTAGTACGACGCTCCTTTTGATCTCTTCTGGCCCAAGTTCTGGGTCGAACTGTTCGGACCCATCAGGTGTGATGGCGGGGACGAGGGTATAAATATCAACGGAAATACCATTGGTAGCCGTGAATGCGAAAGGCACTGGCAGTGGCGCGTACTTCAGGAATGCCCGGGTGCAGAAGCCGCCAGTGTGCTACCGAGGACTGGGCGACCCTCAAGAGTCAAGAGTACAATAAGGTCTTTCGCACTTGATATTCCCATTGCTATTATAGAACAAACTGCCGCATGCCCTCGAACTCACTTGCAGTAAATTCACCCTTGTTCTAATTTACGAACTATGCCATAAGCCGCCGCGGCCGCAGTGCCGCCCACTGCCAATGTAGATACTGCGCCCCATACGTATCCACCGATTCCCTTGCTTGCTGCACCAGTAATTCTCGCCTTGACAGCACCGAAGATGAGTAGAATGACGCCAGTACAGATGGACGAGTACATGAGCGCGATGTGCGCGGTCTGGATGAAGAAGTAGGGGGTCAATGGGATCGCGCCACCGACGAGATAGCCCATCCCGATCGTAAATGCAGACAGGTAAAGGCGGCGGGTCGGGACCTCCTCTGGATCGAAAAGTGAGCAAAACACAAGCCGCTATAGGTGAAAATCTACAATATAAAGGACGACGAGAGATGGCGCGCACCGAGACCTTCGCCAAACTTGAGCAAGAATTCGGTCACGCCTCCAGCAGACTGCATCAATTTGAGTCCGCGCTCCGCATCCGTCGAGGCCGAAAACTGGCCATTACTCCCGTCCACACCTGCCTCGACCCCCAACAAGTCACGAGCCACCTGCTGCGACACAATCTGGTCCACTCCAACCGGGCCCAAGATCGCATGCACCTCACGCTCCACCTGGCCGTCACACAAGCGCTTCACGCGCGCCTGGGTCGTACGGCGCAGATAGCGGTAGTGATCACGCTCGGCCTGTGATGCGAGAAATCCGCCGATGCCCATTGAGATTGCGCCGGCGATGAGCTCGGCAACGCCACCGAGGACGACGAGCCTGGATTCTCCGAGGGATGAGAGACCTGCGGTGAGAGCGAATGGGACGGTGAGGCCATCCGAGAGGCCGATGATGCTATTATAAACAGACATGGGTAAGTTTGCGTGAATGTGTTTCCCGCCCTCCAGCGACAGAGGGCAGAGGTACTTACACGTCACGAATAATGTCCGGGTCTATGAGCCGACGTTCGTCCCCTCCCGTTAACTCCCGGCAGCAGGCCTCGCCCTCCCGAGTATGACGGGCGCACTTTGCAGGAAGGGGAGTTTGCACTGATGGTCCCGAAGCATCGATCGCCCATACAGGGGGCTTGTTTTTCGTCAATCCTAAGCTTGCAGTCACGCGTGGAAGAGGAACCGAGGCAGGAGTGCCCGAAGACATGGGTGCAAGGTATTGTAGCATGAACTAAGTAGAATAAAGAATAAATAACATCTGATCATACTCTGGGCCCCGCGGGCCAAGAGGAAACCATCCACTTACCATTCACCACCACGAGTGAGCCACCCGACGTGCGGACGGAGGACGCTACCTCGCAGCTCCGATCATGACGTGACGTTTTCAAAGGAGGCAAACCCCGCGCGGACCTCCCCAAAGGCATCCTTTGGCCGGGCAAAGATGACGTGGACGAAGAAGTTTCCGAGACATTGGCGGTAGACATTCTCAACCACTTTCAAACAATTGCGACCCTTCTCGGGGCAGGCAACGGCTTTGAAAGCTCTCAAGCAAGCCTAGCGTTGCATCCCCAACGACCAATTCCCAGGCATGTTAACCGGTATCACCAATTCCCATGCAGTACTACCAACGCCAGGGATGTCCTGGCTCGGCTCGGCCTGAAAACCGTGGCTTTGGCTCAGGCTTTGGTCCACTCGAGCGTGGGCCCTGCGCAACTACTTCAGGCAGCTTTGGCTCAATCAGTACAAGCCGCGGCTTTCCTGGTGCAAATAGGGTCAACTAGGTATTTTGTGTACTAGGTTTCAACCTCACATAGATCACAAGCAGTTGATCCGATGTGAAAACTTCACCATCACTTCATCTGAGGTGTCATTCATGGGTGCAGTGCCCATAAAGACTGAGTCCAGGGATCCTCGATTGGAATGGGTAGTAGAAACTGTCTTCACCATGGAGCTAGTACCGGCGGACTCTCGCCTCGACGACGTTTGTCAGCACCTCGGAATCGGGAATATCCTTGAGGTCGAGCGTCCTGGCGACTGCGGTGAGAGGCGCAAGCCAGCGCGCGAGAGGCGTTGTCGGTTCGCGCGAAGGGGTGCTTGCGATCACGGCAATGATACATGCCGCGGCACCGCCGCAATTTGTGTGACCGACGACGAGAACTACACATTGGGATGTATGCGCGAGCAAGAGTTCAGCCCAGCTAAGAACGGTGATATTGCATGGGTGTGGAAAAGGTGCGTACTGCGTTCGACGCTGGGTCCCGCGACGGCATGTGTGATCACGGAGAGCAGCACGCTGTCATGACATCGTCCCGATGGACTTGATTCGCGATGTTGTGGTGCTTTCCTGGACGCGAGAGTCCGAGCATCCGAGCCAGCCCGAGAGGACCTGCCAGTGTGCTCAAAGGGAAAATCCCCGTGTCCGATGCCAACGTAGGCCGTAGTAATGGCATCACCACAGCGGCCCGTGTTCAGCTGTGCGCTATGACCAGACCACTGACCAGGATCTTTCACGGAACAACTCGGGTCCGGCATGGCGCGGTCCACCAAGCCCGGGGTACCCCGGGGAATAACCATATTACAAAAACTACGGCGGAGACATGTCGCACGTCCGCGCGCAGGGCTTCGGCTCCCTCGGAATGATGACCTCAGAGCTCATCACACCCTACGGCCCCAGACACCGCCACGCGGCACCACCGCGTCAGCTGCGACAACCGAAAGGGTCTGGAGACGTCGACGAACCCGGTCGCGTCGATCTTTGCGTGGATGCGTGGGCTACTGCACCGCGCGAACCTTGACGGGGACGAGGAGCTCCGAGCTGGAGGTGTTCGTGCGTGTGTGATGGTGGAGGAGATTAGATGGGGTGATGACGAAGGATTTCAAGTTGGCGCTTTGCGATTTGTGGGAAGGAGGGGATGCGGCGTGAACACTAGGTGGGTAGCGGACGCGTAGTATATGCGATGGATGCGAGTCTCCAACCGCCCGGGCCGGATTGTCCCGGTCTGTGCTGCGCACGCCCACTGCACTGCACGCCCTCGGTACTGTAGGCTAAGCACAATGGCAAGGAGTTATGACATGGACATGGCCAGTTTTCGTAACCTTCTCTCACCGCTTGCTTTTTCCTCCAGCCAGCCCCCGTCAGCGTTGGAATTCATTCGAGCCGGCTTGTCCACACGCGAAGCCTCCGCTCAAAGGCCGCCGGCTGGCAGCTGCTGAGCAAACTGCGTCAGTAATAATGGGAATAGAGACTAGGCAGGCTGTGGGTATGACATATGCAACCACAGGCGCATAGAATAGAACTCGTCTGCCAGGTTGACTATAGGTAGAGATGTCTTCCAACTGTAGTGGTTCAATCGGATGCTTGACTACCATAATACTGGGGCTCTCTTTACAGTAATACAAAGATGCTCCTGATCTAAATTACGTCCCAACAGCAAGAGATGAAGCAGCCAGCCATATATCAGGACAATTTAACCCTTTGCCTCTAAGAGTGCAACTAAGCCATACGCCGCAGCCGCCGCAGCACCGCCAACTGCCAATGTAGATACTGCGCCCCATACGTATCCACCGACTCCCCTGCCTGCTGCACCAGTAACCCTCGCCTTGACAGCACCGAAGATGAGTAAAACGATGCCAGTAAAGATGGACGAGTAAATGAGTGCGATGTGCGCGGTTGGGATGAAGAAGTAGGGAATTAATGGGACCGCGCCGCCGATGAGATAGCCCATTCCGATCGTAAATGCAGACAGGTAAAGGCGGCGTGTTGGGACATCCTCTGGATCAAAGTAACGTAAGCCCATACGAAATAAAGGCAGCAAATGAAGGCACGCACCGAGACCTTCGCCAAACTTGAGCAAGAATTCTGTAACGCCGACGGACTGACTCCATTTGAGTCCACGCTCCGCATCCGTCGACGAGGCTGAGGAGGCATGGCCATTACTATTCCCGTTCACATCCGCCTCGACCTCCAGCAAGCCAAGAGCCACCTGCCGCGACACGCTCTGGTCCACACCAACTGGGCCCAGGATGGCATGCACCTCGCGCTCCATCTCGCCGTCACACGAGCGCTTCACGCGCGCCTGGGTCGTTCGGCGGAGATAGCGGTGGTGATCACGCTCCGCCTGTGATGCGAGGAATCCGCCGATGCCCATTGAGATTGCGCCGGCGATGAGCTCCGCCACGCCACCGACGATGACGAGCCTAGACTCGCCCAGTGATGAGAGACCTGCGGTGAGGGCGAATGGGACGGTGAGGCCATCCGAGAGGCCGATGACGCTATTACAAACAGACATGGGTAAATTTGCGTGAATGCATTCCCGCCCTCCAGCGACAGAGGGCAGAGTTACTCACACGTCACGAATAATGTCCGGGTCTATGAGCTGACGTTCATCCTCCCCCTTTAACTCCTGGCAGCAGATCCCGCCCTCCCGAGTATGACGGGCGCACTTTGCAGGAAGGGGGGTTTGCACCGATGGCGCTGAAGCATCGATCGCCCACACAGGAGGCTTATTTTTTGTCGTTCCTACGCTTGCAGTCGCGCGTGGAAGGGGAACCGAGGCACGGGTGTCCGAAGACATGAGTGCAAGGAAGAATGAAGTGGAGTCCCGGAATAATGGTCAGTCCTAAGTTACCTTCCCGGTGCCGACATTAAGCGGTCATGTGACCCACCACGGTCCGTGGGTTCCATCCACAACAAGAGTTGCAGACTTGACATGTTAAAAAAAAAAGCAATCAAGTCAAGCCTCAGCCACTCCTCAGTCGCCTTGACCTCCTCGGCCAACAGAATACACCACACAAGTCATCGCCCACACTGTCGACTAGAATAGTCACCTACCATGACCTACGCCCAATATATTCGACTCCTACATTCCGCATCACAGTAAGTGGCGCTATGATTTAGTCAGGCTAGCCACCCCGTTTGCGGCTCAGGCGGCTCAGGCTTTCCACAACCCGAGTGTATACATACCATGTCGCAATGGTGCCGAAGTGCATGTGAACCATGGTCCATGGACCTCATGAGTCAAGTTGTGTTGTTACATGTAAAGTTTTCTTCCGAATCTTCATGCGAATTTGACAACGTCCTGTAGACCCTATGGTACATGTAGAGGTCCTCCAATATGGAAAGGGATGGCAAGGACGAGGTACAGAACTGCTTCAGATATGAGAGTTGCGAATTAAAGTCGCTGCATGAGACTTTCACATCAAGCACTCGGTAGCCAGATATCTGTGATGAGAGGTTGATCCTAGATTGAGTAGACTCGTCATCCTCGGAGGCAATCTGGGCTTTTTCGAATCCTTTCGACATTGGCGTGCGACAGATGAATTCGCCGAATTGTGGTGTGTCGAATGCAATTTGATTGGTGAAGGTTACATACAAGGAGTAATGATTTAAGGCTGGTCAACGTAGAGAGGGCCGTGACGATCTCCTCGGGTGAGATGTACCCGGAATGAGGAATATATTCAAGGTAGAGTTCGACGAGGTAAGTGGCCGACAAAAGTAGCTTCGGTAAACCGGGAAACGGAATGTGCTTCAACCAGAGGAGTCGTAAACGTGGGGCAGATCCGCCCAAGAACGAATCGGGTATGACTGACATCGTTTCATCATCATCTGGCCAGAGCCGCAGCTCTGTTAGCTCCGGGAAGGGCTCCTGCACTGCTGCCAAAACCTTTTCCGATTGCGAACTAGAAAGATTAAAGAGTTCGACTTTATGTATGCGATTGCTGAGCATGAGTGCAGCAACGGTATTGTCCATGCCCTCGGTTAGGCTGTAGCCACTGCCGTAAACGAGGAGATGCTGGGCTGGCCAGACGTCCAGCATGTCCCTCACAGGCGTCTTCTGTGTGCAAAGAAGTCGCAGATTGAGGCGACGTGGTGATCCAAAAACAACGCTTCGCCATTGCCGACACACGTGCACCAATGACTGCCAGGCATCCGTCTCTTTTTTCCAAAAAAAAATTCCTTTGTAGACGGATCTTCATCCACACAGCAGTCAAATATTGATAGCAAGACATCATCAGGAAGCATGGCGATTGATGTCACCCGGCCTACATCGCATCAAGTCAGAACAGTCGTTGCAAATGTTGTGCAAAGAACGTACCTCGGTTAGTTACTTTCTTGCCAGTTCAGCGACACTCATGATTTTCTGTCATTAAAGAGCCTTCAGGACGGGAATGTATTAGAATCAATGGCACAGCGCGGGTAGAAAATGACGTAGGAGGGCGCTGGAGTATGGCTTGGGGACGGGCCACGTGACGCGTTGTCGAACGGAATTTGAGCAGTCATGTGACCTATAAGACTCCGACTGGGTCGAGAGAGTGGATACGTCTCCGGACTGGGAGATGTAGATTTGTCCAAAGCAGAGCTACTTGGCATTGGCAGAGATCAAGTCAGTCTTCGTCTCGGCACACCGCATCCGACAAAATACACCACATGTCAATTTGTTCACCGCGCTGTCGATCAAATGCCATTCCGCATGATTCCGGTCAACACTTTTAAGTTCTCCCTCTCCATATTCGAGACACCATCAGATCCAGCGTGATCAAGTGCTACTATAATTCAGTCCCATAGCCTCTTCTGCGCTCATCCTTTCTACTATACGAGTGAACTGGAAAGAAATAATTCTGAAATATACAATGACGCACTATGTCGCGAAGCACAGATAAACGATGAACCATGGGCCTCATGACGGAACAGATAGACAGCCAGTCATTTACTATAAGTACAGGGTCAAGATCCCCTAATTTCAAATCCATGGCCACGTTGCCTCCATTCAACGCGACACGCAATCAGACCAATCACAGTGATACCAAGAAACAACGAAAAGGGAAATAGTAGGTGGTAAGTAGACGACATGAAACCATAACTTAGAAAGTGGGGGGCATTCATCAATCATCCTCCCAGACCCACCCGCCCTTAGTCTCTTTCCCAGAGGGAAACGGTTATAGGGTGACCGGACTCACCGGAGAGCTGTCGCATAGCAACGAACTTCCCAATGCCTTCTTGGATAGGTCCCGATGGCTGGAGTCCCTCCAAGAAAATGTTTTGCAGGGTAGACCACATTTCTGCCGTTCTGCCCCCAATGAGCTCTTGCAGGGCAGGCACGATAAGTGGCGCAAATTCTTTGGATAGGTAGAGATTCTTCACACCGGTAAATGGGTGTAATAGTTCCAACCATGGCGTGTCCTCGATGTTGCCTTCCCAATGTGGGTGCGAAAATGGTTCCAAGTAGATGTAGAGGACCTCCGACGCGGAAACTTGAAGGGGGGGCAAGCATGACGTACAGATCTGCCCCAGAGACGAAACTTGCCAATCCAACTCTCTGCATGAGATTTCCACCTTGAGTGATCCGTAGCCAGGTGTCTGTGATGAAAACTTGATCCAAGCGGCGCGATCCCTAAAGACAACACGTGCGTTTTCGAATGCTTCCAGCGCTGGTGTGCGACTGATGAATTGAATGAATTGTGGTGCGTCGAATACGATATCATGGAAGAAGGTTATAGACAAGTCATTGAGTCGAGGAGCATCGATGCAGGCTACGAGATCGTCCAAGTATTCGCAGTCTCCTTTGAACGCAAAATGTGTGAGAACGGGGACGACAGTGCGTGTCAGTGGAGACGGACATTGTCCTGCCCAGTCAGAGTGAGGTTGAGGGGATTGGAAGTTAAGCCTAAGTCTTTCAAGGCTGGTCAACGTGGAGAGGGCAGTGACCATCGCTTCGGGCGAAATGTATCCGGAATGAGGAATATTCAAAAGATAAAGATTGACAAGGTGAGTGGCGGACAAAAGTAGTTTCGGTAAACCAGGAAATGGAATGCCAAACAACCCGAGGAAAACCAGGCGAGGGCCAGATCGACCCAAGAACGAATCGGGAACGACTGGCACCATTTCGTCATTCGACCACAGCTGCAGATATGTCAGCTCCGGGAATGGCTCCTGCATTGCGGCCAAGATTATTTCCAATGGCGAACTATTAACTTCAAAGAGTTCGATTCTATTGACGCGATCCCTGCGCTCGAGTGCCGCGACAATGTTGTCCGCACCTTCTGTACTAGTAGGGCGGCCCTGAACGACAAGGGGAAAGGGTGGCCAGACATCCAGCATGTCCCTCACAGGTGTCTTGCTTGTACCAACGAGCCGGAGGTTGAGGCGGCGTGCGGATCCAAAAACGAGGCTTCGCCATCGCCGACAGACGTGTACCAGCAACTGCCATGCCTCTACGTATATTTTTGCGGGTAGATCATGTTCATTCGCATAGCAATCAAATATTGCTAGGAGGACATCGTCGGGGAGCATGTCGATTGATATCACCTGGCCTACATCGCGTCGAGTCAGTTGTCGCGGGATGTTGCAAAGGACATCGATTGGTTGATTTCATACCAGTCCAGCGACGTGAATGATTTTCTGCCATCAGCGAGCCTTTGGAACGGGAATCTATTAACTTAGTGTCGATGATCAGGGTGGATAGGAAATAACGGAGGGAGAGGGCAGTGCAGGAGGACACGTTTGAGCGGCGCTCAATTTGAGTTTCGTAATGTAAAATCCCGGCCCGGCGCCGTCGATTCACACCTCAGTCCACCGGAAATGCCACACCGGGCGATTTCTCCGTTGTAACTAGTTACCTTCTGTGGCTCATCTTGTGCTCATCCTTTCCATCACCCGAGTGCTAGCCGCAGTCGGAAATAAATATACAATGCTACTACCTCAAGTACTCACAATTGCTGGTGAATGACCTACGAGGCCTCTGTCCTAAGTAGTGTTTGCGATTCTCGTGGCTCCTTCAAGTGTTCATTGCAGTACCAAAATTCCCCCGATCCCATAACACTGGTGACTATATCTAAGGCCAGTAATCAACCGAGCTTAGGGGAAAGAAAGGACAAATGCCCTATCATAGGATACTGTAATTGCCGTGCCAGCAGCAGAACTGGAGAAGGGAGGGACAAAATGGCAAGTTGTACTGGATAAAAGGTATAATACAGTACCCCCGCACCACAATAGCCATGAGACAAGCGCTTCGTGGCAACCATCGAAGAAACAAAGGGGCACAGAATAGAAACTGGGGAAAAGGTGACAGCGCAACACCAGGTTAGTTAAGAAACCGTTCTCTGCGCGAGCGAGGCAATCGGCGGACGACATCGATAGGGAAGCCACGGAAAATGCGTGCTAGCTGAGGCCGAGCAAGAGAAGTACCACAGAGACAAAGTAGTCGCCTTATACTGTCTTCTCAGAAGGGTAGCATCTATGCATGCACGGTACTGGGAGGGCGAGCAGGATCCCGCAGAGGAGCTGGCATGTGGGCAAGCATCGCCCATTCGCACCACCAGAAGGTAGGGGGCATAGTAAACGCATACGCATAGCCTAGCCAGAGTCAGGGTTCTGAGTTTTCCTGTCGAATGTCGAGCCGAACGAACGGGGATGCATTGTAATTCATCCAACGCCTGAGCTGTACGCATATCAAATAAACAAGGTGTAGCACAAGATGAGACGAGCCTTGCCTCAGGTAAAGTATTGTGGCTTACGGCCTTAGTAGGCCTTAAGCTCCGTAGGTGCGGTTGAATGAAGCGTGCCAGGCGCGCACCTAGAATGGGACACGTCAATTCGACTCCATTTATGAAACAACCACTGCGCACCTCAGACTTGCAAGCATTTAGGACCATAAAGATGCCACCAGGCATCTCAAACGGCGAAGGACTTGTTCGGCGTGGAGGATGGAGGATAGATTACATGTCGACAACTGCGACTCCATGATACGTGAGCAACACGAACTTGGACCAACTAGTATGAACGTGAATATATCTATCTACACACGGCCCGAGTTAAAAGAACTATTGAGGTAAGGAAAGAAGGCGTCGTCCGCACGATCAGGGTACAGCCTTTCGGCCCCGACACGTTACAGCACGGCACGTTACAAGCAGAGAACAAGAACGATAGCAAAATCCAAGCACACGAAGACATTTAAAAGTCGCCCAGATCAATCTCGATAGTTTCAAGAACGCGCGCATTAAAATCGCCCTTCCCGGCACCAGCCTTGGACGGACTCTGCACGTTCGTTCGCGATGTCTTGTTGGCAGACGACGCGTCCGGCGAGGGCGACCCACCAGGATTGGGGGTCGTAGACCTGACCGAGAAAACAAAAACACGCGTTCAATTTTCAATCTCAACCGTGGCGACACTGGCGTGTGTTTGACCACAAGAGAAAGGGGAAAGATTTATCCGCACCTCGATGCAAACATCCGTGGCACCGTGCGTAGTCGCGCACTGGGGTCAAGGACGGTAGGAGTACCGAGACGCCGTTCTCGGCGCTTACGCTCTGCGTCTTGTAGTTCCGCGCGGCGGATTGCTTCCTGATTTGCTTTACGGTTCCGTTCGTTGACCTTCGCGAGCACATCTTCGGTAGGTCCGGACCTGACGGGAGGACTCTCTACTGCAAGCTCGGTGAGCTTCGCATCGAGCATAGCGACCTCCTCTCTGTCATTTCGCCGTAGTGCAAGCTTGCGTGCTTGCTCAAGCCTCGCTCTCTCCAACGTCACCCGGTTTGCCTGTGGCTTGCCGGTGTCTCCCTGCAATTGACTCTTCAGTCGAAGCATGGCAGCGACGTCGTTCTAGGATTCATGACTGAGCACGAAAACAGGTCACGCGATGATGCAGCGCATACTTCTGTCATCGGCTGTTCGACGAGCTTGCTCATTTGCGCGCCCTTCTTGTCTAAATCACGCTTTGTTGGCAACTTCATGCGTGCCACCTCCCAGGTAATCTTAAAACGACTAAATTCCCCCTGAAATCGACATGAGTAGCAGTTTTCTAGGTTATCTCTGGCCGTCACTGACCTCATTGAAGTCTACGTTCGAAACTCTATCCATCGGGAACACTTCGGTGGAAGTGCCATACTTGAGTTCAAGAGCCAAATTGCAAGTGATCTTATCATTGATCTTATAATGCTTGGAATGGTTCTGAACGTCTGGAGAGGGGTAAACAGACATAAATGAGGGGTAAAGGCGCACGCACGACAAATCTCATAGATACGATATTTGTCCGCTCCCACAAGGTAACGCACATACGCTCCTGGCAAGGGTCGTCAAGGAAGGGCAGGAAATATATGGCACTAGCGGCACCTTTGACGTAGTCCTTGAACCAAGGCGCCAAAAAGTGCTTGGCGAGGGCGTCTCGCGTCAAGCGGACTTTGTTAAGGTCTGTGATTGTCATGGGCTCGTCATTATGGACTGTCATTCCCAGGAGTTTGCGTTCTTTCTCTTCTTCCTGTTCAAACTTGGTAATTTGACCATCCTCTGCCTCTTCATCTGAAGTTTCCATTTCCATTGGAGATGACGATCGGTCGCGCTTCGGAGAGCCACGAGACTTGAAGAGGATTGAGGGAGAGTGATGCACCGTGGAAGTGAAGCACGTACTCGCTTTCTCTCGTCCTTCGCTTTCCGTTTCGCCTTCAACTCGTCAAGCTTCCGCGACTTTTCCTTAGTCGCGCCGCGGACGGCGTGCTGGCCTGTAATACAGTCCAGATGGGGTCCTTAGGCAAATGTTGGGGAACGTACGCTTCGCTGCTTTAGCAACGCTGTCACCGTCGCCGTCTTTCTGAGCTTTCAGCATCTGATCAAGATTCCGCTTGTCTGTAATACGCTGAAGCTCTTCAAGGCGTTGCGCGATCACTTCTTCGCGTTCTATTTCAGGCATTTCCAGTAGTCTGTGAAACTGTCAGTTGGGTTCGGAAGGCAGTGCGCGAAAGTGGCTGTGTACCGCTGGCGGTCGTATTCGTCGATATATTTGCCATCAAGTGGGTAGGGATTCTCTTCGACATCATTTTCTTCACTCTCTGGCCCATCAGCATCCGAGGTAGTATCCATACTGGGGCTTTGTGGACAGAGTGATCGGAAAAAGGTAGAAGGGGTAAAGGATGTACCACCCACTCTGCTTTCCGGCGCTTTGCTCCACTCTTTGACGAGCCCTCACGACGTTTGCGCTTTTTCTCTGTAGCACCAGCAAGTTCCAAAAGTTCGTCTGAGAAATCGCCATCGGAGTCGGACATGGTGAGTGTGAAGTGTAAGAGGAAGAACAAGGATCAGGGGGAACTGAACTGCTGTGCCACCACGATGTCGGTCGGTAACTGCCGGTCCATTGGCATTGTCACCGGCCCGGTCTTCCCACTGTGCCACTTGATTCTACCTTTTTTGGATTAGTTCGTTTCAAAATTTGTACAGTAAGCATTATTACTAAGTAACTCGGTAAGCAAAGTCGAGACGCGTCTTGGCGGCCTGGGCATACTGTACCATACAGTACAGTAATCAGCGCTCGCAAAGGCGCTACTTTGCGAGTTGTTGTGCCATTCTGACCAAATTCCTGCTTGCATGTTGGGGGGTGTTTTGAGTCTTTGTCACGCCAGTACGCTGTGCCCTCGGGCGTTACTGTAAGAGTTTTCTTTTGACCAAGCTTTTGACCTGGGCCTTGCAGCCTCCAATGGCCGACTACGACATCTTTCGCGAACAGCTTGCAATCAAGTATCCTGCGTACGGACATGCACTGTGGGAGCCAAGCCCATGGCAACCAGATAGGCCTGTGGAAGTTGGCGATGTCGGTTTCATACGTAATGGCAAATTTCATTGCCTTTTCAATGCTTTGCGTTCCGCAGAAGAGCAATCCAACGTGCCAGAGTATCACGAACAACTTGTTCCCAGGGTTTCAGATCACATCAGCAAGGGTTCTCTTAGTTCCAACCATTACTGTTCGGCCGGAATCATTGTGGAGCCTGAACCAGACTTTCATGCCTTTAGGTAAGTGTGGTTCGCTGTATCGATTTTCGTCACTGATATCGCCACAGTCCAGATGACATTCGGCAAGTGTCGTTCAGGTGCCCGAGGAGGCGAGGAGGTGCAGTATTATCCCTCCCGGTGAAGGCTCGACGTGAAGACACCCTTGCGAAGGGGGATTTTGGCGCCTGGATGGTGAAGAATATCGATCGCTGGTTCTCCTTCGCCCGAGAGCTTGGACTGGGAATCGACCAGATGGAAGAAATCATCCTGGTTACTGGCTGTGATCGAACGAGATCTTGGACTAACCTTGCTTTCTT
This sequence comes from Russula ochroleuca, assembly GCA_015178965.1. Taxonomy (NCBI): domain Eukaryota; kingdom Fungi; phylum Basidiomycota; class Agaricomycetes; order Russulales; family Russulaceae; genus Russula; species Russula ochroleuca. Next base: position 625,589 of record WHVB01000013.1, read on the forward strand.
TGAAAACGAACATAATGCAAGGGCAACATTCGGGTCTAAGGTTGTTCATAGCCCCGCTATTAGTATCGAGTGGCAATCCTCGCCTGAGAACATTCAGGGGGTGGTCTTGCACCGAGGGCCTGACGGGACGGTACGTTGGTGATCATTTCCTAGGGTCAATGAACTCCTGACAACTTCGGCGTCGCTTTGTGCCTGCTAGAACCTACCCGAGGATCAATGTGTATTTATCCGAGGCTTTCGTGTCGCTCGTACCTTCAGGATATTGCCGAAGCATCTAAAAGCGGCAGCAGGTCCCTCTTCAGACCCAGATGGTTATGACTGTGAACCAGACCTTGAAGTTGTTTCAATACCAGCCACTTCGAAGGTAAAGCACTCTTTTTGACTTTCTCGATCTTTGATGTTTATGGAGGTTTCTAGTATCGGGATCCTCTTCAAATACTGCTAGACTATATTGCCGAGGTAAGAACTACAGGCCTTGCGTCTTGTCTTCGCTGCGTATACACGTCGACCTTAACGTGCACTACGCAGCGTGCGCCTGACTGCGACATGTTTCTCATTCACGATGATGACTTGAAAAGGATTGATGGAATTGGCAATGGAACTGTGAGTGGATATTTGATTAGCAGTCATCGTGTTCTTAACCCGCGATCGGCAGTCACCGGAAGCCCTCCAACCAGACGTAATGATGGATCTTCTCCGAAGGCCCAACATAGAGATACATACGGTTCCGTGTGGTGAGTTCCCGATGTTGACGGAATCACTTGCATGACACTTTAATTTTCACACACTTTCAGATTCTCCTCACATCAATAGTAATTCGAGCTCCAATACCGAGGTCGTCAGGGTAGCTATGTTTTTGACGCAGGAGTGGAGTAGGTTATGCCATCGTGAAACTGGAATTGCCTTGCTTAAAGACGATCCTTTTGATAGGCATTGCGCCCCAATCGCAGCTGTCATCCCTCGCAGCTCAAAGCACTGGTCTCCATCATGCCAGCGAATCGTCAGTGTTACCCACCAAAACAGGCCATGCCAACGAGGCACTGTCCACGTTAAAAAACCTAGGTCGTAGTCACCCCATCCATAGGCCGGAGCATGCTATTCAACGCCCCTCCCTCCACTCTGCCTTTCCGTCTCCACCTCACACAACGTCCAAGCGTGTTGTCAAACTTATAGTCATCTCAGACTTTGTGAGTCCACCGCCTGACGCCCAAGCGCACATCAGCTCACCCGCGTCATGTATCCCGGCTTAACGTTTTGCGTCTCCGCCTTTCCTAGGCCTGCCCGTGGTGTTTCATCGCCCATCGCGAGCTTCAGGACGCCATCGCGCAGTGCTCGAATCTTCCAATATCTTTTGTAGTCGAATACCGACCATTCTTGCTTCACACTACCGCTCCCACCGAGCCCATAGATAAGAACGAGTTCGTTGGGAGGAAAATCGGTCGAGAGAGATGGGAGGCATACAAACTTATGGCTACGGAACGAGGCGAAGCCGTGGGCATCAATTTGTGAGTTGTTACATCTATATTTCATTCAGTTCCTGCCGTTCTTTGTCCGAGTAGCCTAGTTGTCCGTGTTGTCATCAAAGGGCTTGCAGTCCTAGTAGCGCGGACCTTTCGCGACCTGAGCCCCTCATTATCCCGCATGTCTCGAGCGTATGGTCTACTGGGGGTAGCCTTGTAATTCCCGGGCTTCAGGGGCTGTCTACTTCAAGACTGCGCATACTCACACACCCCCTTGTTAGTTCCTTTGCTGGCCCTGTCAGTTTGACCACCCCTGCACATCGACTCATGACCAAAGCATACGAGATTGGGGGTCCTGCAGCTCAATCATCCTTGATCACGCCGATCTTCCGCGCAAGCTATGAAGACGACCTCGACATCAGCGATCCTGACGTTCTTGCCGACCTGGCTGAGCAAGCGCCCATAATGTCCAGGGCTGAGGTGAGTCCCCCCATGCGCCACGATAGTGGTCCGGAGAGATGACCTGCATTTCAAATTTGTCTGGAAGAGTGATGGTTACTGACTTGAATATTGGTTTCTTAGGCACTAAGCTTTATAAAATCCGAGGAGTGCTTGGCCACGGTGAACCACCAAGTGTCCGAAGCTCGTGCGAAGGGTGTAACTGGAGTGCCATTTACGATAATCGATCGCAAGTGGGCCATCAGCGGTGGGCAGTCGGCCCCTGTATTTGTGGCGGTGCGCATAAACCGGAAAATCGCGATTCATTCAGCCCTGACCGACTATGCATCACAGATATTCAGCAAGCTGGCAGAAGCAGCAGGCTCGCCGTCATCACAGTTGAGCACTTCGCCAACTGGTTTATTGCAGCAGGTTCCCTGTTTCACGTGACCAGCATTTTTTATGTTTTACCTTTTCCTCTTATGAGTATCGAAGAGATGCCGCTTCTATGTATTCAGGATAGGATAGGATACAAAAGCACTCATTTGTATCCGCATCGTCCTGGTTGTGTCATACAGACGGGCTCGCAAAGGGGATGGTGCTTTCAACCGTCTCTAACTGGATGTCCAACTTTATCATAGCCTTCATCAGACCGCGCTTTCGACGCGATCTCTGTTAGGTATTACTTCGCTCTCCTCGGGTTGTGTGTCATCTCCGCATCGTTGCCTTCGTGTATCCTGAAACGGTGAATGTCACGCTTGAGCAGGTAAGTGCGCACAATATACCGCGGACATAGGAATCAACGGTGAGGCTGAGGTCGGCATCCTTGAACACAATATTGAGGGATTTTCCTCCCAGCTCGAGTGACGTCGAGTCTGACGCCGCTGCCGCCTCCATCATCTCGCGCCCGCGAGCGTAGACCCTGTGAACGCGACCTTGTCAGTCTGCATGTGCTCCGGAACTGCCAGGCCAACACTATGGTCGTAGCCCGTACAACGTTCACGACGCAGGGAGGGAAGCGGGCATTGTTGAGTGAGCACATGCGGACCACAGTCAGAGGCGTGAACCCAAATGATTCAGTTCCCGTGGCCAGGACGGGGCCGAGCTTCTGAGATAATGACTATCCGCAAGCGTGTTAGAGGACATGTAAAAGCAGAAGGTGCGCGAGACGACGCAAGTCTGAAACGCATTCACGTACGGGACAAGTTCGTGGGACTGATCAGCCCAACCACGTCAAATGGTTCATGGAGCGAGTAATGCAAAGCTGCTTCCTTGTATCTCGATGACCTGTCCATGGCTCTTGTCTGCACAGCTGGCGTAGTACCGGATCGTACTGACAGACGGCCTGAGGTCCACGGCTTTAGTGTCAGTAAAGGTCTTGCCACTGTTGAGAGCCTCGATCGCGCCAGTTCCTCGAGACGCTGTTCCGTGAGGTAGGCAAGGCTGTAGAGTACTGGGCGCGTTTTTCACCGGAAACCTTGAGACCCCATATGTCTTTGAAGACCTTCTTGGCGGCGACTTTCTCGGATGTACCCTCAGGGATGGAAGTGATGATCTTTCTGTTCGCTCTTTGGGGAAGCCCTCTCAGAACGCATTAACTGGTCATAGTGTTGCAAGCTCACGAGGGTCGATTCCACTGCGTAAACGAGTAATGTGAATTCTTCCCGTGCGGTTGTTTAATGTCGAGGGTCCAAGACCCCTATGGGAAAGCTGGCCTTGCCCTTGACGGTCTCGGACAGTCGGACTTGAATCCGTAGGCGAAGGTGGTCGTAGACATAGATATGCACTAAAGAATACGCAAGACCCATCCTTGCTTGCGTACTTTCACGGGCCTCCTCGTAATCTCTTCGAGAACAGCGCTAGCCAATTAGGGGTGTTGTTTTTCGCTGCGCGAGAGTCGAGACGTCTTTGAAGAATGTGGCATCTTACCAGTCAGTCACCGCGTGCCAGTGACCTGCATAGCCTGAGACTGTGTGCCAACATATGCGTTCCTGGGCGCTCTTTTGTGGGGATAAATATCAGTCTTTCGGCAGAAAGCGTCCGAGTGATCCACGTAGGCTAGAAGGAAAAAAGCCCAAGACCAAAGATGCACGCGTGTGACCGAATGACTGGAACTATGTCGTGCCCCAATACCCATCCTTGCCTCAAACGCGAGCGGGTGGGGGTTCCATTTTCTTTCATGCTGCCAACGCCACCAGTGGCCCCCACCGCGCCCCCTGCCTCTACGCCCCCGCGCGCGCGCCCGTGCCGCACCCCCTCCCCTGTGCCGTGCTTCTGCGTCGACGCCCTCGCTACCTGGGCCGCAGGCTGGGCGCTGCGTCTGCGCTCCCACCCTTCCCCCCCCCACTGCGTCTGCACCCCCGCCCCTCCCCACTGCGTCTACGTCCCCTGCGCCCTGCGTCAACGTCCCCAGCCCCTGCGTCAATGTCCCTGTCCCCTGCATTGGCGTTACCATGCGCGCACCCTCCGTCAACGCTGGCGCCCCTGCGCCCTGCGGTGATGCCCCTGGCGCCTTCGTCAGTGCCGCCGTCCCTCTCCCCCTGTGCGCTCCCCTCCCCACTGTTCTGCCCCCCCCCCCCCCCCCAGAGTCTGCGCACGTTGCGGCGCGTGCCTGCATTGACCATCTCCCCTCACTCGCCCCAAAATGCAAAGGGTTGTGCTTTGTGTATATATTGATAATAAAAAATCCATTTTTTAGATAAACTAAGCTCTGAATGATGGAAAATTTTAAACGCAGAACCCAACAAATCACGTGACTTTGTTCGGGGATGTAAATCTACACTCGATTATGTAAGTGGGCGCTTTAGCGGCGACTTGCTGGTGACTTGCTTTCCTTGACAGTCATCACAACGCTTTTGGTCTCATTGACAGCGCCCTAGAAGACATGGTAAAACGTGCTGCGCCACAGGAAGAGGGCACTCTTATTAAAGGGCAAGATCATCGGAGCGACGGAGCCAGAGGCCAACAATCAGCAGATCGCAATCTCCTCGTCTAACGACGAGAGAAAAAATCACTCGCCCGTTCCGTGAAGCAGACGAAGAATCTCGAATCCCCAATGGTAAGTCTTTCTGGAGCGCGTCCGGTGAGATTTCTCTCCTAGGTTCTCAAAGATTGCAGGCGGAGATACTACATTGGTATCAAATGGCAAATATCGCAGCTTGTTCGGCAGATAGGGGCGTCTGTGCGTCTCGACCCTCTTTTCTGATACTGTATCTGTAACTCTGAACGCAACTGTTATGGCGAGCGTATCCTCCAAATCCCCTCCAAATCCCAATTATGGGCTCCTTACAAAGCGCACGTGTTGGGCCTCCAAAGGAGCCTATTCTACCCCTTCTTTACAGTCTTCCAGCCGATCATACTCTTACATATATGATTTAACAACCGGATGGCGCAGAAGCAAATACCGTGCCCACTGCGAGACCTTGACGTGCGGACCGTACCGTCACTATATCGGACGTGGAAATTTCAAGATCTTGTACAAGGTATGCAGTGCGTTGCGCTGTCTTTTTCGGGCTAAGGCCTGACACAATGCCGTTTTTTGTGCGGTAATTGCCTGTGCACAAGGTCACGGCGGTGGATTTCCATCCCAAAGAACTGATCAGAAAGGAGAAATTCGTGTCATCAAAATGGAAGTTGACGTCTGGTCCTCAAGGACGACATGACGCTCCTGTGAAATTCCTGGGGCGCTTTAGCTCCTTGAGCACTTCACTTGTTCCCCTATCCTGTACCTGCGCTTGGTTTCTAGCGGAGGGTGTTTACCGCGTTTCAGGGGGTAACCGGCCCGGTCTTTATATAAGGTGGGCCTTGGTGAAGGTTGTAATTTGCAATCGGAGCACACCTTCCCTTTCATTTTTGCTTGTGCTCGCGAAATGCGCGGTCATTCCCGGTATCGGCATCGCCTGCTCAACGATAGCTTCAGGTCAAGTTCAGATCAGATCTCACGCACACGTCGTATTCACGTTTGCGCTCCTTTTTCTTTCCTTTCTTTTTTTGAGTTTGCTCGCCGTCCCCTTACGGCGGCTATCCTGTCTTCTTTTTTCCGTGACTATAAAAGATTGGTTCTACGACGGCCAAAATGATAACCGAACACAAGTCCCCTTCCAAATACCCAGTCATACTCCCAGTACATATATATAACTCATAACTCTTTATCCCGTCACTCATTTTGTTAGATGAGCTCCCAACAACAATACGATATTTGCTTTCCATGGAACACGTCTCCTGCGGCAGACGCGCCCTGGGATGCCACTGCCTTCACGGCTCCCCAGCACCCGCGGTCAGTGCCCTCGTCGTACCCTCCAGTTCCAGGTCAGCTGCGTGGTCATGCTGGTGTAGTGCGGGATGCCGTGGTTAGTGACCGGCTTCATGGTGTTCCCCCATTCACGAGGACGCATGTGCCTGTTTTTAGTTCCTACCGGCGAATGCTACTGGCAATCATAGGCCAGACGACGACTGGGTTGATATGCCCCCACCCGTCGATAACACCGCCGCCCAAGGTCAACCACAAGACCTGCGGTACATTGACATGGGCCATTACGATATGGCTAATGATCACCCTCAGCATCGTGATCATGCTACTAACAATGCAGAGGCTGCTCTCGATGTCCGCGCCCACGTACAGGCTGCCCCACCTGATCCCGTATGTACTGACCTCCCTTTTCCGCATACACATATCTAACCAGACCTTTCGCTGGAGGAGATTGACATATTCGACGACCCAGCTCGGAACGCTCCGGCTAATGCTACTCGAGCCTTCCCCGACGAACGTCCTCACCGGGGCCCTCTCGCCAATTGGCCGGCCAATGAGGTCCTTCGAGAGCTCGCAATGCTCTACTTGCGCGAGCCCAATTCACGAGTTGCTATAATCCGGGTAGAGCCTGGCCGCGTCCATGGAGTCAGGGTGGTCATTCACCTCGAATTGGCTGACCTTTGAGGTTAGCATTCGTCAGGACGTGGGCTTCGCCGTCACCAAATAATGAATTGTTCTGAGGCTTTGAGCTATGCTGTCTCGATAGATGTACCCATTTAGCGCTCTCCTCCATGCCTCCCCAGCTTTGATTTCGTCGTCTTATAGCTACTTTGTCATCTATCCCCAGGCCTGCTTGTATTACTACGTTCCTTGAGGCCATCACACTGATTGTTTATCCCTGTGAATTGTGTCCATGCACTTGCGGGATTCTGATACTTCGAGGATGATCGCAGCACTTTGCGAGGTGGCAGAGACACGCTATCTTTCATATGAATCCCAAGGCTGGGAAGTCGTAATTTTTTATGAGGCAGTGGATGACTCCTTCATTTGCTGAACGCATCCTTGGAGAAAATTTGTCATCATGGCAGAACATCCCGCACGAGCAGGTCCTAGAGATTTGCTGACCTATCTGAGATTCGGCAATGATACGATGATGCGGTGATATAGGGATTGGGTGGCATCGCCATCATTGGCAACAAGGTCCAAGCCTCACCGGCCCATCCGGTCCGTACTGTAGAAGATTGACAATTGACTTATATACACGTATGCTCCGACTAACCTGGCTCCGCGAAGACCGAGCGTTGGCTATATAGGGTCCATTACGAGAACCTCCATTGGAGTTGTCATCCTAAGAGACGGGAGCAACTCTTATATCAGTCGTGCACGGCCATTTTAGGGGTGGGTGGGCTGTACATGGAGGCCATGGTCCTGAGGACTCAGAAAGCGGCTTCTTTTTGCCGCACTAAGCGAGATATCATGGCGTGGACCCTGCATTGTGCAGGCCGTTGCCGCCGTTCTCGCTGGGGTGCTGTTTACCTGGACGATCTTCCTCCGAGACGCCATGTTGACTCATCGACCTACGGGTGATATGTCAGACCCGGCGATTCAGGCAAGATATGATAGCGCTCGAGCATGTGAAGGTTCTCGGTTATGCGTCCAGGAACCAAGTGTTCAAGTAATATACTCACCGGGCGGTCATTGGGCCCAACACTCCGTTGCTACGGATAGCCTGTGTCTATAAGGGGACAGTCGTTGACTCGGACGACGAGACATCCAACCCCCTTCAGTTCTGGCTCTTGTCGCGCAGTTCTTCCAGGGCAAGTGCACGTGCTTCCCACATCTCCTTCTCCTTACGCTCAGCATCGATAGCATCCTCAAGCTCGCGTTGATACGCCAGTTTCCTCCTCCGACTTCTCTGCGCAGCGAGGGTATTTTGTAGGCGTTTAGCCCTGATAATCTCCTCCGCAGAGGGGATCAACAGATGTACGGGACGACCCACGGATTCCCGAGTTTTCATGAACATGGAAAGCGTTTTTGTTGCTAGGTCGATCTCGAGTGGTACCTCAAGCGCTTGCAGCTCGGACAAAAGCTCTAAGGCTAACTCTCCGGAAACTGATTCCAAGGCTTGAGAGAGTCCGGGTGTAAGTGAAGAGCCAATATGCAGCTTCTTCACGCCAATGAATGGAAGCAGAAGCTCATGCCACATCATGTTGTCGAGCGTATTCTCCCAATCTAATGGCATCCCATCCACATCGAGATCAAGTGTGAGCTCCTCTACAGCGGACAGGATGTTGCCGAGGGCGCCGCAGATCTGTGTTGCAGAGTCCATTTGCCAGTCGAGGGGTTCGCAATTGACATTGACATGGAGACTGAATTTCCCAATACCCCATTTTTCGTAATAACCCGCATATATGGAGGCGCCGTCCTTGTTGAAAATGACTCGGGCAACGACACATCCAAGTTCTTTGGCTCTATGGATGAATTCTGTCAGGTTCACGAAGGTAAAGGCGAGATCAAAGAAGAACGTGAGACTGAATCGCTCGAGAAGTGGGGTGTTGATCTGAGCGACGAGATTCTCGAGATAAACATCCACGCCCCGGAATGTGAGCCGCCTCAGGGAGGGCAGTGTCACAGGTGGAATCGGCACAGGTAGCAGTTCTCCCTCGCTACTCGGAAGGGGTATTGGGATGGCGAAACCGATGAACAGTTCTTCAAGATGGGGGAGGCCTCGGAGGTGTGTGACCAAGTGACCGGGGGGAAGATAGGAAGAGGCTCCGATATGTGTGAGGGAGAGTGTTGAGAGGGTGACAGCGGAAGAGAGTAATGACAATCCTTTTGGAAGACCGACGCCGTGTAATGAGAGGCGGCGCAGATCTGGCGCCTGAAGTGTCTCGGGAAGCACAAGGCTGATCTCCTCCGCAGTCGTGGACAAGAGAGAGAGGTCTCGCAGTTTTGGAAAACGTTTGCTCATCGGCTGATTCGGCTCAAGCCACATACGCAAGCTCGAATATGGAGCAAGAAGGGCGACCCGACGTACACGGCCATGCTGCTGGAGTCCAAGATGTATATTATCCTCATCTTTCCGTGTTATGGTCCTAGTTCTGTCCGAGTAATCGATAATAAGGGATAGGGGTGGTAAATGGCTTAGTGTATCTAGTGAAGGGGAATCGTTTGTGAGAAAAAGGCACATATCCAGGTGGGACCATGAGTTGAATATGAGGAATCGCCATCTTCGACAAACGTGGGCGAGCTTTCGCCAGGCATGTCGGAGATTCCAATTGTCTTCATCTTCCAGCCGATAGCAACTAAACATTTGAAGAAGCGAATCAGTGTCGAGGTTATGTATATGTGCCAGTGTTCTGTACGCCATGTTGTACTCTGATTGCTCAGGCGTTGGTGGTAAGGGGACCAGTAGCTGTGGAGGAGACCTTAGGACACAGTTAAATATACCAAATTGTAGCAACGTACTGTCTCGGATGCTGCTGCTGTGTGTAAGAACATCACGATAGAGCACCAGGAGTCACCACAAGAGAGGGACAGGAAGGCGGAGGGGGCTCGTGGTGGGACGGGCCCGCAAGGGAAGGCTCGGGAGTGGCTAAGCGTGGATGGAGAGGCCCGGGGGTACGACGGCTGATGCCGATTGCCGATGCCGACTTGCCGATGGGCATCGTTCTCCGGCTCTCCAGCTTCTCTGTATTCTCTTCTCTGTGTTCATCCGTTTATCGTCTATCGCCCACCGCCCACCGTCCACTGCCAATCTCCTTCGCTCTTCCTCGCTTGTATAATACCTTTTCAGGTTCGGTGGGCGCCATGATAATTGAGGTCTACAGTAGATGGTTTGGTCGCTCGGGGAGCGGGCTGGATGGCTGCGTGCTTGGGATTGCATTCTTATTTGTTCAACTTATACAATTATGAACTCATAGGCTGCCAATTTATGTCTTTAATCAAGAATTTGCCTCCTCGCCTTGTCTGCGCTTGAAGCCTGAGGGCCTAGCAGCAGTTCTAGACCACTCCAGCTCTAGCCTCGACTTCCCTTGATCCGCTACACCATTTAGCCGGCCAAAAGGAGTCCCAAAGTGTATGTTGACTGATTCAGAAACCACCTCCATACGCCACACATCTGCAGTTAATACGCCAACGTACTTGGACCCGCATTTTGACTACCATTCGAAGGCCACTGCCGAAGCTTGGCCTCTCTACGCCAGCTGACTCTGCACTTTCATTTTCGAGTCTATATGGAGGTTCTTCCGACACACTCTTCGCTTGGGTGTCCGATATCCAATCTCCGGGGAAGAACTTCGCTCCTTTAATCCTTCTTGGTATATGTTATTCCTTTCCAGGGTAAAGTTTTGTATGCACTATACGGACGTGACTACCGTTCTTCGGCCACTCTCTTCCCCAACAACGGCCTCAGGGCCAGAGGGGAGGCCGACCTAGCTTTCACGCGTACGGACTGCGTATGGCTCTGGAATGTTCCAGTATTCTCTTACTTGAAAATCTTATCATGGAAGTGGTGACTATCGGACGAGGAGAAGGACCTCGGCTGAGGTCTTTCCAGTGTTGACGTGCGTCGTACGTTTGGCTTTTTCTATTTCACATCATCATGGACGCTACCAGTCCTTGCGCAGTCTCCAATTGGGCCTGCCCTTCCCTGCATTATCTAGCGTTCACAATCACTTCCCGGCGCTGTGATTGGGCATCATTTTGAGGAAATCACTTGTAAGAGGCGTATCGTACGTCGAGAAGGGTCAACAGAGTGCCTAGTCGTACAATGTCGTCCTGAGGGCAACGTGGAGTACAAGAGGGATACGGGAAGGTTGAATATTAGAAAGGACTTGTGCAGTCTCGTGAATGCAAGGCTCGTCGGAATCTGCAGTTGCGATTGCAGAAAACGTTTGGCTACTGCGGCTCGGAGATGGTTGTGTAGAGTTGCCGAGCGCGGATGTGGTGGAGGTAGTGGTGTTGGAGGTGACTCGGGGAGTGAGCCGATCAGCACACCGTACACGGGAGAACTTGCTCGCCCAAATGAAATACGAGATCCTTTCCACCAGCGCAAGAAAGGCGACAATATCGATTAAGTTCGCTCACATTTCGGCACCCAAGTCTGAACTTCTGTAATCTTGCCATCCCTGCGTGACAGCATCTTTATAACAAAGGATCGAAGAGTGGGATGAGCCACATGACTGGGATGTCCTAGATAAGGAGCCCGCATAACCGGTCCAGTCGGCAACGATGTGGGCGGTTGGCGAGGGAGCAGCATAAACAACGCTACTGCAGAGGGTATTAATGCCATGGATACTGGATGGGAGGGGTGATATGGTCGCTGGTGCTGCAAATGGGGGTTCTGGTGTCTTCGGTGACAACTCTGCTGCCGGAGAACGTCGGGAGATAGACATATCGTATCGGTGACTTTGAATCCATGACTTTTCCGCGATGCCGGCCGCGGACGCTCCGACTTCAGCTTGAGCATTCACAACTTGGACCTGGAACCGGCACTGGAACCAGAACTGGACCTCCTAATCCTGGACTTAAGCTTGGATCTAATAGACCTAATCTTGGACCTGGACCTGCGGCCGGAGCTGCTGGGCGGATCATACATGCGGCGCATATGAACGGGGCGACCCACGGATTCCCGAGTTTCAACAAACGCGGAAAACGAACGTTTCACGGAGTCGCTCCCAAGATATACTTCAAGCTCTTGAAGTCCAGGCAGGAGTTCTAGGACCAACCCTCCGGTAATTGATTCCAGGGCTTGAGAGAGTTGGAGTGAGAGTGAAGAGCCGATACGCAACTTCTTCACCCCAACGAATGGCAGTAGAAGTTCATGCCACACCGTGTTGTCAAGTGCGTCCTGCCAATCTAATGGCATCCCATCCACATCGAGGTCAAGTGTGAGCTCCTCTACAACGGACAAGACCTTCCCAAGGGCGCTGCAGACCTGCGTTGCGGAATCCATTTGCCAGTCCAGGGGTTTGCAATTAACACGGAGACTCAGTTTCCCAATACCGCGTTGTTCGTCGTCTATGGAGGGACCGTCCTTGTTAAAAATGACTCGGGCAACGACACATCTAAACTCTTCAGTTCTACAAATGAATTCCGTCAGGTCCACAAGGGTAAAGGCGAGATCAAAGAGTAAGGTGAGACCGAGTCGCTCGAGAAGTGGGGTGTTGATCTGAGCCATGAGGCTCTCAAGATAAACGTCCACGCCCCGGAATGTGAGCCGCCTCAGGGTGGGCAGTGTCACAGGTGGAATTAGTGGGGGTAACAGTTCTCGCTCGCTACTTGGAAGAGGTATTGGGATGGCGAAACCGATGGACAGTTCTTCAAGATAGGGGAGGCCTTGGAGCTGTGTGACCAAGAGTCCGGGAGAAAAATAGCAAGAGGCTCCAATATGTGTGAGGGATAGTGTTAAGAGGGCAGTGACAGAAGAGAATAACGACAATCCCTTGGGAAGACCGACACCGTGTAATGAGAGGCGGCGCAGATCTGGTGCCTGAAATTTCTCAGGAAGCACCAGGTTCATCTTTTCAATGGTTGTGGACAAGAGAGACAGATCCCCTAGTCTCGGAAAAACCTTGTTCATCGGCTCAAGCCACATACGCAAGCTCAACAATGGAGCCCGAAGGGCGACCTGGCGTACACGGCCACACTGCTGGAGTGCAAGATGAATATTATCTTTCCGTGCCACCGTGACTGTCCCTGTTCTATCCAAGTAATCGATAACCAGGGGTAGCGGTGGTAAATGGCTTAGTGTGTCTAGTGAAGGGGAATCGTTCGTGAGAAGAAGACACAAATCCAGGAGGCCCGGTGAGTCGTATATGAGGTATCGCCATCTTCCACAAACGTGGGCAAGCTTTAGCCACATATGTTGGAGATTCCAGTTGTGTTCGCCTTCCAGCCGATAGTAACTAAATATTCGGAGAAGTGAGTCGTTGTCGAGTCTATGGATATGTGTCCTGTACACCACGCTATACTCCGGTCGCTCAGACGTTGGTGGCAATAGTACCAGGAGCTATGTCGATGTTAGCAGGTGCAGTTGAATATGTGATAACGTCGAAATGTACCGGACTATCTGGTGCCGGCGCTTGCCCAGTACAAACGCGTAAACCCATATCCTCAGAACTGTGCGTTGGGAGACAGCCAGTCGAACATTTCCAGCCCATCCATGAGAACCACTCAGTCATAATCGGCTGCAATCCACGACCATTGCTGGAAGCTCTTCCGGTGTCCACCGGGAACCGCTCGCAGAACCTACAGTTTGTGCCTGTGAGTGATGCCTTGACGATGTTTTCCCCCCTGAGTGTCCCACAGATGTCTAGCAAGACATCAGAAACAAACAAAAACAAGAAGTAGTCCAAACCTTTGAAAATGATGGCATTTTGGTGACACCAAAAGTTGCCAAAAGACCGTGAGAACCGGTCGGTCACAATATGTACAAGTTCCGGTTTATCAGTGAGAACATAGAACTCGTTGGCATGCCGAAAATCCTCGGTGGGGTCGATTTTGAGACTGTCCCAATATGCCTCCGGCGATGTAGGGAGGCTTGTATAAAAATGAGGGTTGTCCCGGAGAGTCAAACGTTTCTTCTCGTCCTTGAGACGGAAGAAGTTCCATAGAATCTCTTGAAGGCTTGGACTGTCACTGAGCACCTCTGGCACAGGAATCAGATACTTGGAGCGACGTCAACAGCATGGCACTCACGTTTCACGACCATCGGGTGGGCGTCAGGAAGGGAGGTAAGGAGGTGAAACTTGACTACCCTTGTTAGTTCCGGCCATTGATTGCCCATTGGCTAGGATTCGTCAGCGTTGAGAGGTAAAGAAGGAGATGGGAACTCACTCTCGCATGCAAATTCTTTTTCAAAGCATATAGAATTGTCGAAGGGGACCGGGCGGATCTACTATCACTCATCCTTGCTTCCCTGATGACCGTCCCACCGATATTTGGACCCGACATCGGACCCTCGGAAGGGAAATCCTTCTCTAACCGACACAATAGACGAATTGCCTCTTCGAATTCCTCGTCCAACTCCTTAGATGTCCTGTCCCCACTGGCAGCCTTAGCTGCGGACTTTAATGCATCGTCAGCGGTGATTAACAACCTTCGATTAGGTCATTGGAATGGGACATAGCACAGGAAAAGCAAAAGGGCATTACGTTCTCAGCATGATGGAGGAATATGAGCTTTGTTCGTGAGTTTGGACCAAAAATCGGCATAAGAATATTAGTTCCAATGCCGGATTTCGGTACGCCTTTGAGTCATCATTCAACGACCTAGAAAACAACCTTTTTTCTACCTCGAGATCCAAGTCGAGATCTGAATCACTGGCACTAGATGCGTTGTTTCCCATTAGGTTAGACAAATCGAGTAGCAGACGAATGACAACAGTCGAGAACGGAGAAGTCGTGACCCTTTGGGGGCGGGCACTGGACACACGCTTGCTCCACGTGCCAATCAAATCAGATGATCTTGCAGCCAATCAAAGCCCGGGCCTTCCTGTCGTTCCTCCATACAACAATCACCTACCGTTCACTTGATGCATCACACCCAGTAACCTTTCTCAGACAAGAGCCTTCGCTATTGAGTTACAATATCTCTAGTAAGCCTACATTCACATTTCCTGTATTCGATCTCGAGCGCTCAACTAGCCCTTCCCTTTATCCCAGTCTTTGTACTCGTCCATTATTTTCTGCAACGTTTCGTGTGGTCCGTTTCCCAAGTCACTGTGTGCGCGCCATCAAGTAGAATATCTCATAAGGCGCGAAGATCATACCTCCGCGTTTCGGTTCTGTACCGTTCCAGTAGCTCACGTCCGTGGAACGTACACAATTCCCGGCATTCCTTCTGCCCTTCCCACTTCACACGGCACACCTCTGTGGCTAATATGGCGACACACTCTGACTCCCAGTCGAGGGGCTCCACGGCCTCCACCGAAGCATGATCATCTCTCTCCAAGTCGGCTGTCCCCACGGCACTTTCATTCTCGAGTCTACACGGAGGTTGTTCTTCCTCCGAAAGTCTTCTCCTCTTGGCTGGAGGCTCCTTCCTTGGACTATCCCCGGTTGTACCTGCCAGCTGGCTTCCAATCTTCGGGGAATGGCTTCGTTTCTTGTACGACTCGGACGCAACAATCCCGCTTGATGTGGAACATGATATGTTATTGGTTTCCAGGGCAGGCTTTTATGGGGACGTACCCATCTTCGGCCGCTCTCCGTTCTGACACGGTTTCATAGCCAGAGCGGGGTTCGACCGTAGGACTCACACCCTCAACACTGGGGTGTTCAATGTCGCCGGGGCCCACTACACTCCCGATATCGGCGCTATGTTGCCCACCTGGCACCAACATAGGAGCAAGTAGTGCCAGGGAAAAGCGAAGTGCTTCGCGGGCCCTAGCACAATTGACCTCGTCTACGGCAGGCGGTAAAGAGTCTCGGAAGCTCTTTGATCCTGGGATCTCGTTTCTGTGTTCAAGTAGCTTCTTATACCATGACGGTATGAAGTCCTCGAGTTCGGACATTGACATAGATCCCAAGATGGCCTCTGAGGGTATGTACCTAGCGACGATGACTTCCTCATGGATGTTTGCGAATCTGAACGCATGCTCGTCCTTCTTTCCTTGCAGTAATTCGGTTCCCAGCTTCGCACGTCCACTGGCACGGAGTTCTGAGCCTTTGAAAACAATGATTATGAAGTCGTCATCCTGGGGTCTTTCAGACTGGCGCCGATTGGACATTCGCCGCTTCCACTCCCAAAACACGTACTGAACATTGAATGTAAGGGAAATAAATTTTGATGGATTGTAGTTTTGTTTTCGCCAGGAGGTAATGTGCTTTTCCACTGCCTCGCTGGTTTCCTCCAGTGTTAATGACGAGGGTGCCTCTTTTCGAGCCGTCAAACGATGAGAGAGTTCTTCACTGCTACAATTTTCCAGTCTCTGGCAATAGAGGGATGCGACAATGACCTTTTCTTCGGGGCGGAAAGATGTCCGACTGGACTTGTGGCTGTGAAGTCGGAAAAGAAGAGGCTTCATAACAACGATGTCGTCGAAAGTTCGCTCGTAGGACAATTTGGACATTGAGAGCAGGGAGGTGTCCATGGAATGGGTTCAAAAGAAGTGCGAAAACAGATGAGATACTGTAGCTGTCGAGGATGTCGTTGGAGGTTGTCGCGATCTCAAACTTTATTGAGGCGCAAACCCTATCAACACATGACAACGCGTAATAGTATTCCTCCGTATGAGAGCCACGTAAGTTACACACGCAGAAGATGTCAGTGGGCGCGGGGCCGCGGCGCTTACACGCTCCAAACCAACAATCTGGTGCCGAAACTGTAACTTCACCCAGAACGTGAATGAACGTGGTGAAGGTGTAACGCGATGTTGGCCGTGACTCATAGGCTATCAGAAGAAGATGCCGCAGGGCCCTATTGGCCAAGGGTCTAGACCCTACGTCATAGTCTAGACCCATGACATCATCGACTGCGCATGATGTCATAATGATGTCACATGGTCCGTGCGTAGAACCTTCTAGCACATGACATCATCATGGGGTTAGGGTTGAGCTAATTATAGGCATGGCTGCGGCGCAGCGAAAGACCCATCAACCCACTATGCCTTCCAACCCCCGACTGAGCCCTCCTGGCAGGTTAGAGTCCGAGTCGATCCCTGACTGTTGCTAGCGCTGTGGTGATTACCCTTCCCCCAGGAATTAAAGTAAGGTTGATGAGCACGGAGTGAGCGAGCCTGAAAATTGCCCTCATCCTTCGTGCATTTGGGAGTGAGGTCCCTTTGACCGGGGGTTATAGTGTTGGCTGAACTCGATCCATCGAGTCGAGTTTTGTCACCGGAGAGCTTCGGTAACTGCCGATCAACTCATCGTCTGCCCCGGCCCGTGGCATTCCTCAACTGGCTGGAAACGGTCATGTCCCCCCAGTATCATCTTGTCGACTTGCCGGATGAGGTCCTCCTCTCCATGGCGATCGAATTGTCCCTCGCAGATCTTCTGTCTTTCATGCTTTCGTGCCGCCGTTTTTTCACCTTGATTGCACAGTCTTCACTCATGCAGTACCTCATACGCGTCATGCGCAATGGGCTGTACGACCCTCTGATCACAGACATGTCCATTCCACAGCGCGTCAGGGCACTAGAGACCTGGGAGAGAGCTTGGCTCGAGCTTAGCGTGAGTGAACCCCTTCGGCGTTATCGGCTCTCGGCTATTGGCCTAGACGATCCAAAAAGGTGTAGAGTCCAGAGCGGGATCCTTATTGGCACTCAACTCAATAATCTTCACCTCTCCGGGGAATACTGCTACCTCGACTTCTTAAACCTGCTCGGCCAATCAAGTACTGTCTCCAGAATCAATATTCCTAACGTAGGCGGCGATGCTCATGTCCAATCTCGGACGTATGTCCCAGAGAGCGACCTCATGGTCATCATTTTCCAGTCCGTATCCGTTTCCCTTCCTCAAGCGTGTGGCAGTAACAAGGGTTGATTGGTACCAAATTGCATCATAGAGCTAATGGAGGACGCGGCTCACCTAAATTCCAGTTCCATCAATTCTCTACAGGCAGTGAGCACCCAAGTGCTGCAAATTACTGTGTGGAATTCGATCAAATTTTAACCGCTCGAGCTACATGTGTGGAATGTTGTGGAGACAACATGGTCGCGGTTATTCTCGACGGCGAGGAGATGGGAAGTCAGAAAAGTGATTACGTATTCTTAATCGAATGGAAGATCGGCCGCATCACACAGGCGAGTTCACTCACGATCCAACGTTGCTGATGCCCTGACTCGCAAACTAGCTGCGAAAGGTGGAGCCTGGAACGTATGGCACTCTGGTCACCTTTCTGTCCAGTGATACCCTCGTTTTTGCTCTACGAGACGCCTTTGCGCTTCAAGTTTGCAAATTAACCAGAGCTGGCCGTAATTCCGCCCCCACCCTTCAGACACTCTGCTCGCTTCAGCTTCCTTGCCTCCTCAGCGATCAACAAATTTCCGACCTCCACTTAGCCCAGCCATCATCGTTGTCCGGGAATCCCCCGTCTTCCGCTCAGCATTCTCTTTCATCGTTCCCATTCAGGAGCAACCCTGAGGACGATATCCTCGCATTCGAAATATTTTTCCGCGATAACCACGGAAGGAGAATCATCTTCATCGCTCGTCGGCGCACTCTTCTTTGGCTTGCCATCCCGACAGGATCGGGCGCGAGTATGCCCCCGGATACAAGAGCGTGGGAAGATTGGGGCCCGCGGACGACTCACTGGATGGAGCTGGACCCGTCGAACGACTCGATGAGCCTTGCAGGTTCGAGATGCGTCCTCGTGAAATACTCACACCTGCGCAACCACTATGTGCTCGACCTGCGCGACTTCAACCCCTACCGCGTTCGCGCGCGCCGCGCACGCAACAACAACAACAACAGCAAGGCTGTGACCACTGCCGGCATTACCACTCAGGCTATCTTGTCTGCCGAGGCGTGCTTCGAGGAGGACGTCGTGTCCGAGTTGCCATTTATATCGATCAGGAAGGAGAACGTGGGGTGGCGCGTATTTCTGGATGACGAGTGGATGGCTGAGATACTGGTACGTAGTAGGCCTTTTTTCGTCTGTGCTTCCCGCGTTTGGGAAATCGGTAGCGTCTTGCTTACACTCAACCGTTCATGACCGACAGTGGGATCAAGATGAAAAAGCGAACATCCAGTTCCGTACCATTACGGCTCCCGCGGATGTATGGGCTCGATAGAATGGCTCGTGCCCTGGCTGCGCAGCTATCATTTTCTTTGGCTTTCCAATTGTGTTGACGAGCACAGTGCACCTTCCCATCGCGCACCATGCCGCCAGCATTCTATAACATCCATGAGCGCCTCAACTGGCCAGAAACGAGGATATCCTGTACATCAACTAGTGTAACTCGTGACTGGCGAGATACGCAACGCATCGGTTTAAGGGGAATTAGAACGAACCGGAATCCGAGTCGTGAGCGCGTGAGCAGTCGTGCAAGTTCGTCAGGTTGCTGAGCGAGGGCAGATGCGATCTGCCAGTGCCATGGCTTAGGGAGGGGTGGCGGTTGACAGAGAGTACGAAGGGGGGTCCCCGATCAGAAAAAAAGAAACACCCTCCGTGTTCGGGCGAGGAAGGAAGGGGGTGGTGGAAGTGGAAGGAACCCCACTCGCGTTTGCGGCATTGGATTGGGTGCCCAGAGTGTGCCCAGTCGCGTCGCCACACATCACGTGACTCAGTTTGGGACGGGGGTGACGACCTGGGTGACGAGGGCCAGCTGCAACGCAGTTGCAACGCGTGCAACAGCTTGAGTCTGGCCGCGTGCTCGTTAGAATGACAAGTATCAATGTTTGCATTCTGGAGGACAAGATATAAAAGGTGGCGTGGCGCTTTCCCCTCTTTCTTGTTCCTCACCAAACGATACACAGTCGACTTTCTCACTCAGCGTACTACTACATGAGTCAGTCCTTTAGCTTTTTGCCATCTTCCCGTTCTTAGCTTCTCGTTTTTTCTCTCACCCAGCGTACAACTGTTCACGAGTCAGTCCTTCAGCTTTTTGCTATCTTCTCGTACTCACCTCCTCACTCCTCTCCCCCCTCTTCCTCCAGTGACTTTCACAGATATTCCCTCAGAGTTCCTCGACATGTGCGTTGACCTCGTTAAGCAGGATAAGGGATCCCCGATTTCTCCTACCACCGTCAAGACCCTCTTTTCCGACCAGAGCTTCGCCGATGACTCCACGGACACCACTTCCTCCTCTTCGCCCCCGCACTCTGTCTCCAAGCCGGAGGCCAGATTCTACTACGCGGGCTTGCCCTCTAGCCCCGTCTTAGTCTACCGTACGAGCACCACGCCCTGGAAACAGCCTACCGGCCCAGAGGCGTACCGCGAGCTAAAGGAGCTCAAGCCAGTCTTCAATCACGAGATTGTAAACGTCTGGGGCGTTTTGGGTCCAAAAGTCTGCGACTGCCTAGATTTAGAGAAAGTCACGTGGTCGAGCGTCGACGTTGTGCGCTTCGCCAAGGTCGGGGAGGCCCCCGGTCCCGTCGTTCTATGGATCGGGGTGATGCCCCAGTCTCTCTCCATCGAGGACGCACACACCGCGGCCATTGGTTGCTTGCAGCTCCTCGAGTCGTTCCAGGTCACCGACGTCGAAGTTGAGTTCAGGGAATCCGTCTTCACCCGGTCGGTCGGTCCTAAGCTCCTCAAATCCGTCTCCTCCAGAGACGCAACCGCCGGCGTTCGCGGTCCTCTCACCCCCGCACTCGGTCTGCCGATTGCTACCCGAGCCACGTCGTACGCCGAGGGCACCGGAGGTCTCTATATCTCCGAAGGCCGCGACAGCGAGAAGGTCTACGTTCTCACCGCCCGCCACGTCGTCTTCCCACTGAATACAGGGTCTAACGAGCTCTACAACCGCAAGCGGACCAGCCAGCCTCGTTGCGAAGTCATCCTCCCCGGCCCCAGGGCCTTCCAGAGCGTGCTCAGGTCCACCAT
This sequence comes from Russula ochroleuca, assembly GCA_015178965.1. Taxonomy (NCBI): domain Eukaryota; kingdom Fungi; phylum Basidiomycota; class Agaricomycetes; order Russulales; family Russulaceae; genus Russula; species Russula ochroleuca. The sequence goes on from WHVB01000013.1 coordinate 646,229, forward strand.
GGTCGAGATAGGGGAACACACGATCATGGTCAACTATTACAAACAACAGCTTAAGGACTTGCAGGGTAGTTACGACGACGACGATGAGCGGGAGGCGATTCAGGGTGACTTGAAGAAGGAGGAAGCGATGATCGACGCCCTTAACCAATTCCACGACGAGGCCACCAAGTACTGGAGCGAAGAGAGCCTGCGCATTATAGGCCACGTCGCCTACTCCCCTCCTATCACCGTCGGTGCTGGCGCCGAACGTTACACCGAGGATTGGGCTCTCATCGAGCTCGACCGCAACAGTATCGACTGGGACAATTTTAAGGGCAATGCTGTAGATCTAGGTACGTTTTGACCTATCTCACTAAGGCCGTCTAGTCTAACTGCCAAATCTAGGCACAGAGATTTCGGTGCACAACTTTACCTCGCAGATGGACCCCAACCCCTCGGCCAACACCACCTTCAAATACCCGTCTAACCGCCTCTTGCCACTTCAGGGCGTCATCGGGGAAGACGAGCTGTGCCGCCCGCAAATGCTCGACGCGGACAACGAACCGTGCCTCCCCGTTATCAAGAATGGCTGTACCACCGGCGTGACCACTGGCCGCGCTACCGGCATCATGTCCTTTGTGCGCGAGTACTTCAAGAACGGCACTCACCAGACGTCCATGGAGTGGGCAATCCTTCCGTACGACAAATCTGGCGCATTCTCTGCCCCGGGCGACTCTGGCGCCGTCATCTTTGACGGCCAGGGACGTATTGGCGGCGTCCTCACCGGCGGAACCGGCCGGACGGAGACCACCGACGTCACGTACGGGACGCCGTTCTACTGGCTCATGCAGCGTATCAAGGAACGCTTTCCCCACGCCTACCTCTACCAGGTCACGGTCTAGGCGTCGCGACATCGATCTAGAACGACATCGGGGACGCTGACGAGGTGGTCAGAGGCGGAGACCTTTCTTGCTTCTGCGACTTCTTCTTGCGTCACGCTCCTTTATCTATGGGTTAGTTCTCGGTACAGACGGGTGCTTTGACTGGTGGACCGCTGTTTAGGTTTGTCTCTTCGTTTCCCTTTTCGTATAACTGACGACCTTGACGTCAAGGCCCCGGACTAGTGGACTCGTTGTTCATGTTCGTCTCGAGGCGTGACAATGTGACAGAAATTTGCAGAGATGATACAGCCCTTCAGAGTGGGGGAAAAATAAGATAACATCATCATGTTATGGGATATTCATTACTCTGTCAGTGTGTACAAGTTGAAGTAGCTATGATCTGTTGTTGAAGCTACAGAAAATAAATGGTCGTTTTTTGCATTACTACTAACGCGATAGTATGTCAATGATGCGACATTTTGCTTCCACTACTATCAAAGTTCAAAGATATGTACATGCTCGTCTAATGTACAGCAACTATATAACACTCCAGCCCGAGAGGCAAAGACTCGGTCGCATATCATTGCTCATATCTCACCGCGCGCAGCTTTCTCGCGCAAAACCCTACCATGGCTCGCCATGATATCGCCCTCAAAATAACACCCCTTAAGCCACCGATTCGGCCCTCCATCAGCATTCCCAGACGTCCTACCCTCAAACGCAGTACGCGCGTGCAACGTGCGACGATTGTCAAAGATAACCGCCTGGCCCTCTTCCAGCCGATGTGCGTATATAGCAGCGGGCGCTTCAACAAGTTTGGCGAAGCGCGCGAGCGCGTCGTAGAACTCGTGCGGCGTGTCGCGCGGAAGGGGTGCCTGGAAGGGCGGGCTGTAACTCACTGAGGTCACTTGGGCCTCCGCGCCGCCATTGCCGCCGGCGGGGCCTAAGGTAATGGTTGGGCGCGAATAGTGGAGGTGCCGTGCGTCGTTGATGTAGTGGAACGGGACGGGCGTCGTGACCAGACGTCTAAAGTCCTCGGGGTGCGTGGAGCGCAACGTTTCGGCGGCAGCGAAGGAGTCGACGAAGAGGGATGTGCCGCCGTGTACGCGGTTGCGTATGCAGTGGAGGATCTGGTAGCGTGGTGGGGACTCGAAGTACCTGCAGTGCGAGGTAGAGTCATGTTATATTTTATATTGATAAACTAGAACTGTATACGCACTGAAGGTCCATGTGCAGCCCTAAGAAAAAGTTGGTGTATGCGATGTTGCGGATTTCGTTCACGGTCTTCACGTTCCACACATCACCATAAAACGTATCTCGCACCTCAGCAAAGCGCGCCGCCATCTTCCGAACCTCGCAGCCCTCGTCGGTCGTATCGGTCATCGGGACGTCACGGAGGAAGAGAATGCCCGTGCGCTGCAGCTGCGTGATAGCGCGCAGGAGGCCGCGCGGCGTGGCGAGCTCTTCATAGGGCACCTCGAGATCCGTACCGGAGGCCGTGAGCAGCGCAGACGCGGTAGGCCACAGCGCGACGGGGACGTCATTGTGGAACGAGTGCAGCGCCGTGGGGCTCGCGTGGGCCGCCAGGATCGCGCGCGGGATAAACGAGTGGTGTCGGTCTGCGCCTGCCCAGGAGATGTGGACGCCGTCGTCGGACATCTCGACGTTTTCGGGGGCGATGGATGCGGGTATGTCGGAGGTGCGGTGCAACTTTTGTTGGGTTGAGGGATGGACGCAAGCGGGGCAGGTGCATGCGTCTCTGAGCCAGCGGTAGGCATATGTCGTGTTGAGGGACGGGACCTCGAGTCCCTCTGGGATTGCAGAGCCTGCTGCTGTGGAAATAGAGGGAGAAGAGGCACGATGGGCATACCGGTGCCATGCCAAGCCGCGGCGAAGGAGAGAAGAGTGGGAGCGTAAAAAAAACATGCGAGATAGAGTTATCATGTCTGACGTTTCTGTGGCCTTAAATGGAGCCTGGGGTATGTTCTACAACGACACAAAGCAAAAGAAACTGTGGAAGAAAACAAAATGCGACAGCTGCTGTGTATAGTGCGGGTGAAACAGGCGAGTGGATCTCATATCGATCGATCGATACCATCAGCTCCCGTCTCACGAGTCACGCCGAGTCACGGGCTGTACAATTACCAGGCACAAATTGGTCCTGCTGCTTTTTCTCTGAGAGATTACTCCAACGCTTGGAGGCTCGTATGTTCTCGTTCTTATTTTCGCACTGTCTTACATATGATTCTGGGATTGCGCTGACAATTGCTATTGTACGTACGACGCTCAAGGGCCAGGGACCGAGGCAAGCGCGCAGACCCAAGGTCCCAAGCGCGATGTGGGACATGCATTGTGCGTGTTCCCTATGCATCCGGGGCCACATAATACCTTACTGCGTTTTTATTATCTTGTAGTTTTACTCGTGGACTTGTAGTCTTAGAATAGGGCCCTCATGTACATAGTTAGGCTACAAGCGCTGGTGTTCCAATCCATCTCCTCTCAACACCATCTCCACTACTCTTGTTGTGCGTCACCTAGCGTTTCTGCGGGACATTGCCTTATTGGCACTACTCTCATGCCAATGTCGGACTGGAGAAGGAGGGTGTCTAGTCCTGCTCAGGCTTCATCTCCTTCAAACTAGACCCCCTCCAGACATACTAGTAGCCCCGCCGTGATGCTTTTCTCTGGAGCCGCTGAGAGCGGCCTTCTAGCGTGAATATGACAGGCTTGAGCCTCAAATAATTGAGAGTCCTGACACTGACAGTGCTCAACCCTCCGATACTAACATACTGTGACGCTTTACTGTTCGAGTTTGAGCGAGCCGCCAGAGATGTCCGTTGAGCCTCGACTGCAGTGGTCCAGGTTGTGTGAACAGCGGTAGCGGCTTCAATTGGACCGAGGGACGAGTGCAGGACTCGGACAAAGCCCGGCCTAATAGTACAGTAGAACTTCGACGGCCGTGATTTGATTCGGATGTAATGACCTCAGATATGCGACGCTGCAACCAGTTCCCATCGCCGCATCGCGACTGGGTTTCTCATCAATCAAGGGGTGAAGCCAGCGAAGACGAGTTCCACCGGCGTCAAAAACAGTGCCTGATCCGATCAGATGAACGGCTGCATCAACTCACTTACAGTTACAGTACAGTGACTTAGCCTCCGCCCTCCCGGCTTTCACAATGGAAATGAGCTCCGAACTCACATCCACACTGGTGCGATACATACTGTATTGGAAAACTAATGCATCTTACAGTACAGTACTTTGATGAAAAATGCCATCGGGGGTCTACGGGGCGGTTTAATCGAGTTCATCAGATGCGCGGCTAGCAAGTGATGCAAGTGCAAGAAAGTCCTCGGGAGTGATATCCGGATCACGGGATTATAAAAGTGCGGCGATGAAATCATCCCCCGCGCCATCCCGTGCCACCGTCTCGGATGGGACTTTGGGAGCACTGCGGGCCTGGGGCTTCTCTCGCTGCGCTCCGAACTCGCGAGTGTTCAGGGCCTCGGCGAACACGTCGTTCACGATATCGCGAGCAGCGAGCAGGTCAGGGACGATCACCTTGTAGAATCGAAGGAATATCTTGAGAGTGCTGGCAAGGCCGCGGACTTGCATATCCCGGTGGGGGCTGAACTCTCGAGAGCCCAGAGTCCCAGGCAAGTCGCCCATCTTTTCACGTTTATTTTCGACCACTGGGATCTTTCTTGCGAACTACGAGAAAATGATATGATCAATCAGCGTGGTGATTTCCATGGATCTCGTGATCGGGTTGTCCGTCGCGTACAAGCTCGTTCAGGGCAGCGCCACCATCCTCTGAGCGCGCGGCGGCGTGACCGCCCATCATCTGCGGGTAAGTGAGGTCGGTATTGGGGGAGACCTGCACGTCAGTAGCATCACGAGCGCTAGTCGAAGGTCAGCTGAGTTCATCGCAGCCAAGAAGGCGACAACTTACGGGAGCGGAGCAGCGAGAGCGCCGGTAGCAGCGGAAGCAGCAAGAACGAGAAGGGCAACGATTGATGCGTGCATCGTTATTACCGATAATGATTGGCCGTTGGACGGGGAGATGAGTGGATCGTCAAAGACACTATTCACGCGAATTGGCTGAAGCTTAATGTAGTAAAAGAGTGTGTTCGGGCTGTCATGGGTCAGGGCGATTCTCGGCGAGGAGGGTGGGAGAGATTACTGGAGGTACTTACCAACAACTGGCAACCAGTGCCAAGAGGGAAAACGTTCGAGATGAGCAAGGTTGAAGAACCATTGCTAGCTGAAAGGCTCAGCATTAAGTAGGATACGTAGTCGCAGAACGAACCCAGGTGAGAGTGAAGCCAAACTGCCTGGTCAGTAATACTCCGTGTGCCGTGGGCAAAATCAGATTCCGCGGTACCCATCCTTTGAATTGCGGTACACATGCCATCACGAATTCGATGACGTGACTCTTTGAGGATCACGTCTCGTGCTCTTAGTAGTCTGAACGGCGCCGGGGCGGGAGATGAGACTGACGCGTGGGTGATGTATTCCATGGCCCATGGGGGCGCGATGTATTTCAAGAGAATGCTACTATGTACCAAATGATGAGCTAAGGCCTGATATCGGGCGGAAACATGAGTGTTTCTCGATCGAAGATGAGTGGTGTGCGTCGGAGGCGAGCTCGCGACGGGCGGGCGGTCCCTCTCGGAGCGAGCTAGTGGTTATCGGACCCGCGAGGCTCATCATCGACCAACTAGGTGAAACTTCCTTGGGCGTAATGTGTGGGCGAAATAAGAGTAAAGAGTTCTTCGAACCGACCGAAAGGTGGGCGGGAGGATGAAGAATCTCAGCCCCTGAAAGATGGATCACGTGCCGCACTCTCCCCTGAGTCCACCTCTGCCTCTGCCTCCGCTCGTGCCTCGCTTCGGCGAAAGGCGGGAACAAGCCAAGAAAGTGCCAAGAACAACCTGCACAAATGCACAACTCCGCAAGAGCAAATATAGAACCACTTGGAGGTGCCATCGATGTACTAGTAGGCTAGCTGCACCTCATGCATGCCTCACGGAACGGTGGAAACTGCGGAAAAGAAAGAAAAATCAGGGTTTTTCACAGAAACTGAGTGGATTCGTGCCGAGTCTGCCCAGGCCTGCGGATAAAGCCCGCGACACGTTCCGAGTTCCGACTGAATCCGACACCGGACATAACCAAATAAAAAGACTTGCACACTCTGATTATACTGTACAGCATATAGGAAGGAACGTAGAGGATATCGATGAGGCTTTACATTCTGCGTATCTCGCCTAGCCTCGCTACCATACCAAGGAGAAAGAAACCAGAGGTACAGGGCCTGCTGCAGCTCCGTTGAGCCCTTCACAAAACACAGCCCCGAACCAAACCCAATCAAAAAGAGGATAAACACTCCCATAATTAACCGATACGAACTGAAAAACCATTCTTCCGTAGCCACCATCCGATCACTCGGTGATAGCGCCTTCCACGGGGATGAAATTGGGCCCTAGTCTCCACCGCTGGGCTTCTGCTCGCCGACGATTTTAGACTTGGGATTCTCGGTGGCAACGCGCAGGCTACGATCCGTGGATGCAGTCGTGCCGTCACTGCCGTGACCAGAACCGAATTGGATTGACACGGGTAGCGACGCCGATGTAACTCCACTATGAATTACTTCAGATGGCGTGTATAACAATCCGGACATGCGGATGAAAATCAGTGTTGGTGCGATACCCTGTGCGATTGGAGTATCAAGTCCATAACGATTCCCCATTCAGGTGACGGATACGCACGTAGATCTGTGCAACCATCATCGACATGATGACCTGGGCAGGGTGCCGGATGGAGTAGAGGATGAGAAAGACAAGCTGTACAGCCAGATAGAGCATGCCGCTCTCGACGACGATGGCGAATGCGGCCCGACCTGTTCTTGTTGGGAAGTTCGGGCCCAGCACGTCCCGTCTCCTGCGAGGGGAGAGATGCCAGATGCGCACAGCGATGAGGGTTGTCACAATCGCGTTCGAACCCGTCCCAATAATGAAGGCCGCAAGATTCCATCGCACATTGGAAGCGGGAGGTACTGGGCCTACTGTCGAAGCCCGGATCATGCGAAGAAAAATGTGCATATCTATACCAAGAGATACTGCGACCAAACGTGATGGGCGACCTCTGAGTTGTAGCCATTGTTATTAGGATTCACTTACCTAGGCTCGTAATCACAGAAAGGCTTGGAATAAAGATGATCCAATAATTCTTGCACCACAACATCCAACAGCGGTACAAAAGGATAAGATCACCGAAGATACCTGCGAGTGAGAGGAGGAGACCGGAGCCAATGACGGTGCTTGTATTATAATTCGCGAATCCCTTGACACCTGTGGTACTCTGGAGTGGTATTCAGAGATTGCATGGCTCAAATATGGGATGGCGCATACCAAAGCTTGATTGAAATGGAAAAACTCCAGGGCGAAGTGACCGGAGGAAGACAGGTACAAGAGCACGCTCATAATAAAAAGAAGACCCTTGACAGAATTGGTGCGGTCTGGACTGTTCAGCTTTAGATAGACGAACATGGCAAAGAGAATCGTATAACACCCTAGGGATGAATGAGCAATCAACTTAGTCTCGCTAGTGCATGCAATGAACGAACCGTAAAGAAACGATTCGCATCCGAAGCCTACTAGGGATAACATATCATTGTCGGTTGTCATGATGACTAGGACGCAAGGAGTCGGAGGTCACTTGCACAGCGAGACAGGAGTGAGTCGCAGATAGCTACGGTCGAGGTGAATAAATAACCCCTGACACGGACAGGACAGCGCAAATGGGCGACGCAACAGGGTACAGTGTCCCCTACTAACTTACAGTAAGTTACGCTGGCCAGGAAAACTCAAATTCATCGTAACTTGAAAGACAGGTTGAGGTGAGCGCCGTGTTCCTGTCAAATCGAAGGTCGCTGGTGCTATTCAACAGGTTGACAACTACGTACGTTGTTTATTGTCCAGATACATCTAACCATAATTAGAATTTAGAAATGGCAGGATGGCTAGTTACTGTATTGTAGGTCCAATTCGACATTGCCGCCTGGCGCGCGTGGCCCCCAGCCCGGTCTCACGTGGGCTGCGGGCAAGGTCGGTCTGAAGTTGCAAGCCAAGCTCACCTTTGCTTACCGTGACTGTAAGGAGGGAGGATGGCAAGTATTAGTGACCAATCACAGAGCGAACTCTGGTGAGAATAATACCAACCAGCCTGACCATAATGCCGTGGACAATATCAGATAATTCAGATTCCTGTGCCAGTGAGGGCGCTGCAAAGATGACTGGTTTTTGACTCCCGACTAGGCGCCGTTCCCGGCGTCTCCAAGGGCGTCTGCCGCGTCTCTCTGACTCTCACCCCTGACATGCCTGACACTTACTGTATCATAAACACGGACTTCCCCGTCATCTGAATAGATCAGAGTAACAACGGCATGCAGGTTTACACCGTCGGCGCAGAGTTCATGCTCATTACTGCACAGTGACACTGTATACTTCGTGTAACAGTCGGGACTGAGGACTCGTAGACGTTCTCTTCAACCCCGCCCGCACGACAGATGCTGTCATACCGAAACTGAAAGGGAAGACATTAGTCAAAGGAGATACAGTGAACGGGTTTGCCTTCAAGAGGCCTAGGACAGTCGGCCCATCCTGCACAATGCCCTGAAATTTTAAAAGCAGTTGTGAAATAAATAGTTTGCGAACTGACGTGTGATCTATGTAGTCCCGTCACTACTCCTGTGGCGCACCAGTACAGCACAGTATTACTAGTGGCGCCTCGCAGATGTGGCGGGTTTCGACTGAAAAAAAATGTGCAGTAGCTGATGCTAGCTCGTCCATCATCCGCGTTTTCACGCAGATGGAAGGCAAACGATATACTGCAGCAAGACACTCTTGCATGATTCAGAAAAGCTTATCAGCTCGATTTTTCTCACAATTGTAGTGAAACGGCGCAGCGAGGGTTTTCAATTTTCAAAAGAATTGACGTATTGACTTGTAAAAGCGGGAACGAGACAGACAGCGACGACGTAAGACGTCATGCCCCCCAAAAGGAATGAAACAATGTAACCCTTCGGCCTTCGGCAGTGGTCCGCGTGCTTCGTCTTCCTTCGCCCCTTTTCTGTGTTCTTTAACTTATTCGAGGGAGATCACGCACTAACTGAGAGCGCCGAGTCCGCCTGCCGTTATCAAGATCCTCCGCTTCTTACTCAATTCAACCAATTGTAACTGTAACTGCATTCAATTATGTTGCTCTTATGAACGGAGTCGGACGTGGTTATTGTTGTAGACGAGAAAGTACAGTTTTTTTTCCTAAACCAATAGTCAAATCCATCACATTATCCCTCGACTATGATTCTATGATCTTCCCGTCGTTCCCGACTCTTGGAGGAGCTGCGATTGGTAATTGTAAATGGGTTGTTTCAAGTTAGCCCTATGATCGACTAGTGTCTCATAAGTGCCTCGCTACGGAAGGTGGCGTTGTATCGCAGAAGGTTGTTGATGTCTCGGATCGGTCGTCTTCATGCCTAGACCAGCACCCTCTCCATGGGCATCAAAGGCAGCGTGAGATATCGAAGACTGGTAACTTAGATACAGGTGATGCAATGCAATGATAAGCAGATCGTGACTGATTCTTCGCCGGGGTTCAGGCCTTCAGGATATGGGAGGCTTGTCCATCCAGGGATACACCTGTGGGGGCACGGCTTACCTGCAAGTAAATGGTCAAAATGGAAAGGCAGGAACCATGTGCAATAGCATAGCGTCAGTACAACACGACCAACATGTGGTCGACCGCAAGAGGGGATTGGAGGCAGCGCGGTCGTTCTGTGATAGGCGAATCCTTTCATGTCGTCGTCTCTGCCCTCTCACGATCGAGAGCACGTCGTCGAGCAAGATCCATGAGTCCATGACGAGCGTCGTGCTCAGGACCACAGAGAGGCACTCGGGAGCACGGGCAGTGCTCATCCTCGTTGGCTCCGATCGGTAAAGACTGTACTAAAGAGACACGAGCGAGAAGTTGCTGAGGATCTGAGACGCGGAAGCGAAGTCGAACTCGATATACTGTGGCATGTCCTTTTTTTCAGTTTCCAATGTCAGTTTCCTTTTCTCATCCCTTTCTCGTCAACTGCACGCGTGCATCGATAACGTCCGCATGTCTCAGAAGTGGTCGCACAGCTTCGGAGTCGGACAGAATCTTGGGGTGTCGTGACCATCGACGGAGACAGAGGGCTAGACGACTGAGTTCTGAGTCAAGGGACGAGTTTCTCCCCCCAAGCGGTGATTGCCGGATTCGCGTGTAAGAGTTACTGGATTTGGGAAACCGCTGACTAAAGTACTTGGCCCTCCCTGGGACAACTGTGCAGGAGTCCCCTATGAGCGTCTTCAGGGCGTTGTACATATAGCAGGGTCGAATCGTGCGTCATTGAGTTCGCAACCATCGCAGGCATTTCAGATCATAGACAGTGCCTCATCTGGAACTCGATCACGTTCTATTTCTTGATTTGGTTTATATGGCACTGTATTTATGGTTTTCTATCTGCGTATCTGGTAACAAGACATTGCCATGGGCAACGAGCAAAAACAAAAACAGTCTGCGCATCCACTGGCAGTAATCACAAAAATGAGGCAAGGACTCGGAGGACAAAAATAAATCTTTGGCAAACCAAAATATACACGAGTAACACGGCTATTAATCCAAGAAACGAAAGGTTCCAAAGAGCTGCACGCAGATGGAAGAAATGTGAGAAAGAACGCATTAGTATAGTCCACAAGCAGCTTTAGGTACAGTGCGGTACTCGACTTGATCGCCACAGGTCAAGTTCAGCATTTTGAAAGCCGCGTCGGAGATATCGAAACCATGGTCGGCATGATCGATGACGGTAATAATAACCGAATGGTCGTTCTCTGAGTTAGTTAACAACCAGCATTCGCTGCAGTTAGAAGAGGGTTGGTCATCGAAAGCGTCGCAGTTAACAGAGGGGATGTCGAAAGCGCCGCCGATATGAGGGAAGGTGGGAATATTGCTGAATTTATAACACGGCGGGTAGAAATTCGAGCACGCAGTGTCCTTAAGTAGGCCATCTCGGTTGTCGTATTTATTGTTGAGCGTGACCACCGTGGGTTCAGGAATCGGGAGGTTGAACTGCTCAACCGGAGTCGGCGACTCGGGAGGGATGATATCACCACATGCCTGCGGTACGGAACGGGCGATCTGCGAGAGGAAGAGTGCGAGGATAAATTTGGTGAAGTAGATCATTGTGAAAGAGCAGGACGGTAGAAGTCACTGGGTTTAGACTGATGGGGGCCCCAGAAAAGCATGCGCACTCTTATATGCGAGAACAGCGAGATTAGGGGCGGTGTTTTCTTGGCCCGGATTTGCGCCCCGAAACTTGCAAAACCAAACCTTAGTATGCCGAGACCTGAATTTACTCGAGGAAACAACGATGGGAATATCCTTGGGCGCAAATGATTTGTGATTTGGAAATGCAGGGGGCGCTGAGAGACATATATAGAAGACGAGCAAGACGAAGGATTCCATGTTGGCACCGGACGGGTGCCTCACTGGAAAAGACATGCGGGCGACTATCATGGCGGTGCGGAGATTTACGTCTACGTTTTGGCAATGGGGTATGCGGAGTCCTCACTGGGTAGTACCCTAGATCTCCTGGGAGATATTCGAGGCCGAGCTTGGGGCCGCGCTGCCCAATAAGGGTGTGGGAGGTGCGATGCTTCTGCCTGAATCTGCCACACTGGCAAACATTGGAGGGGGCCCTCTTTTTCCACCGCTTGAGTACGGCTACCGTACCAAAGGGAGTGATCTATCATGTACTTATCATCTCCGAGTCTCATGGAAAGCATGGCCTTGGCTTCAAGTTGCCGGCTCCTCGTCGTCGAGTCCTCGAAAACTGCTGGGATGGCAGTTTGCCCGCAGAGTGATGATAAGACGCATGCGGGCGCAAAGTCCCCGCCGCAAACTAGGGGTAGCAGCTGTCAGAGCATTCCTGTCAGAAAGCATTCTTATCAGATTGATTGGGGCTGAGTTGTACTCCTGATTGTCACATGATGACAGGTGATGTTTGCACTATTGTTTGTACCATTCGCCTGTCCGCCTATAGGGCCCCAATCATCAGCCCTTCGAACTTTCGAAGGCACGGTGGCGGCCGCCACATGGGGCTTTCTATGTCATTGTAACTCGGGGGTCCTGGCCAGGCCATGTCTGCCCTGGTTACTTGCGGCGCGGGATTCGGGAACGACAGGTGCAATGGCTTTGGCCGAAATTGAAGTACCATGATGCAATGATGCAAATAGCATCTTTCAAATGGCTTTATTCAGGTCTACAGAGTGCACAATATTGATTATATCGCTGCGATGTGGCCCTGGCACTGCCAATGCGCAAAAAAGCCAGCGTACTATTAGCTAACCTGAGAACTTGAAACCTTTGCTACATACTTGAAGCTTGAACCGTCGAAACGATTGTGTCCTCCTTGTTTCATTCTCGTGTTTATTGGCGCAAATATAACAAGCAACTAACAACGTAGACAAGTGTGGTATCAATGCGGTGTGTATGCGGATAGAGGACGAAAAATGAGGGGAAGAAAAATGCATTACAATCCACAGAAAGGAGGGGATATTTTGTTGACGATCACGTCTAACACACCCTGCCCTATTTGGCCATTGTTCAACTTTTCGAATGCCTCCTGTGCGATGTTGAAACCAGCCTCGGCGCTGTCGACGGCGGTAAGACTGATCGACACACCCGTCGCCATGTTAGTCAGATTCCTGCACGCGCCGCAGTTAGGGGAGTTCCACGCAATGTCGAAAGCGCCGCCAATAAAAGGGAAGGAAGGAATATTGCCGAACGTCGGGAATCGCGAAGCGAGACCATTCTGGTCCACTCCGAGTGGACCGGAATCGGCCCGTTTGAGCATGATGCAACTCAGCCATCCGAGTCTTTGTTGTCGTATGTGGTGTCGTACGTGGCGCAGAGATGATGACGCCTTGGGCCCTGGCTCGTTGCCATCGACGGGCTTTGATGGCGACTCGTAAGGATGAGGCGTCATGATCGTAGGTTGGTATGTTTCTTTGGGGGATGGGTAAAGAAGACGAAGTGTAGGATGGCTGGGATGAGTAATAAGGGGTATTCGAGTAGCACGGGCAGCTGCTGGTGGTAGTCGGGTAGTAGTCTGAGGAGTACGAGTTGCCCTTCTTATCATGGGCGGATACAGCGCAGGAGTCGAGTAGCACTGGCAATGGCCGGCACGAGGTGGGTATGATCCCTTTGGAGCATACTACGGAGACGACGTGGAATAAGGTGTGCCATTAAAGCAACCATCGTTTGTAGTCTTGGGGTAGTATTCCGTAGTGCTGTATGGGGAGGAATACGGACTTGGAGTGGACGAGTAGGATGTCGGCTCTGTCGACAATGCAGGATAGACAGAAGGACTAACTGCCTGAGGCAGGGCACGAGCAACCTGCGCAAAAAAGAGCGTAAAAGCAATAGTAGCGGAGTAGATCATTGTGAAAGAGCAGGATTGTGGAAGTCACTGGGTTGTAACTGGAGCATCCGGGCTGCATCCCGAGTCAAAACCTTGGTCAAAACACGCGCTGTTTTATACACAAAATTAGGGAGCTGCGAGGACGCCACTTTAAGCAAGCAATGAAGACGAAGAACAGATACATTGGCATTGGCCGTTGGAGTCTTAGGCTGCATTCTACGATGTTGAGTCCGAGGTCTCTCGGCAGCCGGCGACGGACGGCGGACTTGGCTGGACGCGTCTGTCACGTGCAGGGAGTTGGGATCACGTGAAGCATTTTTTCCCTTCAGTATCAGTACTGTATTATGGGAGACAGAGGGCTAGACGAATGAGATCTGGGCCATCATGTCGGGTGAAACTACGTGGGCGGAGCCACGTGAGCGTGACCGGGAAAGGAAGGGGGAATCGAGCCAATAGCGGGCCTCGGTCTCCGGTCGGAAATTGATTTGTGTTCTATCACGAATACAACCAATGTAGACATGCCGACAAGGCAGGAACGAACTGCGGAAAAGCAAGAGCAAATAAAGGCATAACGAATTGTCATCATTTTACCGTAGTAGGCTAGTTGTACTTCTTGCAAACCTCGTATTATTCTCCATGGAGGCTGGAGCCGAACTTGGAGCTGAAGTTTGAGCCCAGATCTCCGGTGTCGAGCTTCGACTTCATTTCAGTCATGGGCATGTCGACGGCAATGCACAGGCCAGGATTCGTGGGTCCAGTTTTTCTGTCACTGCCAGCGAATCCCGGTGGTGTTACCGCAGCACCACTGCGAATCAGTCCGGGTGGCGTATTTAACAAGCCGGACATGCGGATGAAAATCAGCGTCGGTGCGATGCCCTGTGTGATTAGGGTATCGGGTCCACAACGATTATCACTTCAGGGGACAGATACGCACGTATGTCTGCAAGGCAATCCCCACTAGGATGAGCTGGGCGGGGTGCCCAATGTTGAAGAGTATGCAGTAGATAAGCTGCACGGACAGATAGAGCAAGCCGCTCTCGATGACGATGGCGACCGCAGCCCGACCTGTTCCTCCCGGGAAGTCCGCGCCTAGCACGTCGCGCATGCTGCGAGGGGAGAGATGCCATATGCGCACAACAATGAGGGCAGTCACAATTGCGTTCTCGCAAACCGAAACAATGAAAATCGCACGACTCGATCTCGCTGAGGTAGCGATCGAAGCGGGGGTTGTCTGTAGGATAAGGTGGAGATCTACACTAGCAGATACTGCAACCAAACGTGATTGGCGACCACTGGGTTGCGGTCATTGTTATTAGGACTTTACTTACTCATCCACGAAATTACAGTAAGACCTGGAATAAAGACGATCCAATAATTCTTGGACCACAAGACCCAACAGCGGTAGATAAGGATAAGTTCACCGAAGAAATTCGAGACCACGACGAGGATACTGGCGCAAATAAAATTATTTGTCACGTTTGCGAATTCCTTGACGCCTGTGGAATTCTGCAGTGGTGTTCAGATATTGCGTAGCTCGAATATGGCATGGCACATACCAAAACATTATAGAAATGGACAAACTCCAGGCCGAAGTGAGTGGAGCAAGACAGGTACAAGAACACGCTGAGAATGAAAAGAGGTCCCTTAACACTGCTGATGCGGTTCGGACTGTTGAACTTTAGATATATGGCCAGAGCGAAGAGAATCGTATAACACCCTAGAGGGGAATGAGCAATCAACTTGTCTCTGTGCATGCAATGAACGAACCGTGAAAGAACGCCTCGAATCCAAAACCAACTAAGGCTGCCATATCATTGTTGAGTGTCATGATGAATAGGACGCAGGGGTCACTCGTACTAGGCAGAGGTGTGACCCAGACAACTACGGCCGAGGGTGAATAAATATTACTGTACATAGCCCCGGATGTTGATGAAGCCAAATGAGCGACGGCACGCCGCCGCCGGTGACGCCGGCCCACGCGGGGTACAGTCACTACATTGTGGGTGCCTGTCGCCAACAAGGAAAACGAGTTATCAACTTACAGTACTGTAAACTGACTGCAAAACGGGAGACCTCCCGAAAAATAGCCGGTGCGCTCATTTTTGTGCAAAGCATTACAAATACCCATTTCGGCGCAATGGTGCCTTCAACAGACCTCTCACATCCTGATTCTTCCTGAACCCCGGAGAATCAGTCACGGTCTGCTTATCGTTGCATTGTATCCCTTGTTTTCGAGTAGATGAGAAAGTACAGTACAATGTTTTTACCCGAATCAATAGTCAATCCATCACATTATTACCCCTCAACCATGATCTTCCCGTCGTTCCCGATTCTTGGAGGAGCTGCGATTGATAATTGTAAACGGGTTCTTTCACGTTACCTGTGATCGACTCATGATTCGACTGGGTCTCAGAAGAGCCTCGCTATGGAAGGTGGCGTTGTATCGCAGAAGGTTGTTGACAAAATTGTCGATCTCAGTTGACGGTCATCCAGACTCGTCCTCCTTGCCTGCTGGACCAGCACCCTCTCCATGGAGATCAGGGGTGAGATATCGAAGACTGGTAAATGACATAAAAGTCTCCAAGCAAGGGTCTGACTCCATTCACGAGAGCAACAGTCTAACAGAAGATAGCTTGGATGACGACGAGCATCGTGTTCAGGACTACAGAGATGTACTCGAGAGCACAGAGCTCGTAAGCCGTGCTCATCCTTGTTGGCTCCGATAAGTAAAGAAAGATGAGCGAGGAGTTGCTGAGGATCTGAGGCGCGGGGACGAAGTCGATATTGTAGCATGTCCGGTTGTCAATTTCCTTTTCTCACGCTTTCTCCAAGTCGTCGACTGCACGGCGGTGCACGCATGCATCGATAACATCCGCGTCTCTCATAAATGGTCACGGCTTCGAGGAGAATCTTATAACCATCGAGAGACAGAGGGGGAAACTGGTGGCGGGACAACACGAATGCCATCAAGGGGTGAAAGCACGCCACGTGAGCGTGGCCGGAAAAGGAAGGTGGGGGAATCAAGCCAATAGCGGTCAGCCCTCCCTTTAGTCGGAAATTTATTTGTGAGTAACTTAGTAGAGTACACATGCTATCACGAATACAACCGATGTAGACAAGCCGACAAGGCGGGAGCGAGCTGTCCAAAAGCACAAGAGCAAATATTATAAATAAAGGTAGAACGAGATGCCATCAATGTACTAGGCTTGTTGTACTTCTTGCAAACCTCGTAGAATTCTTCTCCATGGAGCCGAACTTGGAGCCGAAGTCTGAGGCCAGATCTCTGCCGCTTGGCTTCAACTTTATTTCAGACATGGGTATGTCGACGGCAATGCACATGCCTGGATTTGTGGGTACAGTTGTTCTGTCATTGCCAGCGAATCCCAGTGGCGTTACCGCAGCACCACTACGAACCAGTCCGGGTAGCGTATTTAACAAGCCGGACATGCGGATGAAAATCAGCGTCGGTGCGATGCCCTGTGTGATTGGGGTATCGGGTTCACAACAATTTTCACTTCAAGTGACAGATACGCACGTATGTCTGCAAGGCAATCCCCACTAGGATGAGCTGGGCGGGGTGCCCAATGTTGAAGAGTATGCAGTAGATAAGCTGCACGGACAGATAGAGCAAGCCGCTCTCGATGACGATGGCGACCGCAGCCCGACCTGTTCCTCCCGGGAAATTCGCGCCTAGCACGTCGCGTCTGCTGCGAGGGGAGAGATGCCAGATGCGCACAACAATGAGGGTAGTCACGATTGCGTTCTCGCAAACCGAAACAATGAACATCGCACGACTCAACCTTTCTGAGGTAGCGATCGAAGTGGGGGTCTTCTGTAGGAAAAAGTGGAAATCTACACAAGCAGATACTGCAACCAAGCGTGATTGGCGACCTCTGGGTTGCGGCCGTTGTTATTAGGACTTCACGTACCCATCCACAAAATCACAGTGAAACTTGGAATAAAAATGATCCAATAATTCTTGGACCACAGGACCCAACAGCGGTAGATAAGGATAAGTTCACCGAAGAAATTCGACATCACGACGAGGATACTGGCGCCAAGAAGGCTGTTTGACGCGTTTGAGAATCCCTTGACGCCTGTGGAATTCTGCAGTGGTGTTCAGAGATTGCATAGCTCGAATATGACATAGCAAGTGACATAGCGCATACCAAAGCATTATAGAAATGGATAAACCCAATGGTGAAGTGAGTGGAGCAAGACAGGTACAAGAACACGCTGAGAATAAAAAGAGGCCCCTTGACACTGCTGATGCGGTCTGGACTGTTCAACTTTAGATAGGTGGCCAGAGCGAAGAGAATCGTATGACACCCTAGAGGGGAATGAGCAATCAACTTGTCTCGCCAGTGCATGCAATAAACGAACCGTAAAAAAACGCCTCGCATCCGAAGCCAACTAAGGCTGCCATATCATTGTTGAGTGTCATGATGAATAGGACGCAAGGGGTCACTCGTACTAGGCGGGGGTGTGACCCAGACCACAGCGGCCGAGGTGAATAAATATTAAATAGCCCCAGATATTGACGAAACCAAATCAGCGACGCCACCGTGACGCCGGCCCACGGGGTACAGTCACTACATTGTGGGTGCCTGTCGCCAACAGGGAAAACGAGTTATTAACTTAAGCTGACTGCAAAAAGCAGCAAAACCTCCCGAAAAAAAAAGCCAGTGCGCTCATATTTGCGCAAAGCATCACAAACACCCATTTTCGGCGCGGTCCGCGCGGACTGACACTTTACTCGTGCTAAGAGTCAGTTGCGCATACAGGACGTTATGTACTCAGGCTGTAGTGCACTGTGATCGTCTCTGAGCGATGCAATGATAAACTCATGGCTCACCTCAGATCAGACCGCCCATCTGCATAACGATGACGTAGCTGTAATACTTTGTACATTTTCTTCGGCAATTGTGGCGCGACATTTTCTTTCTTCGATCATATACGCGGCTAGCAGCTCCAGCTCCAGCTACTACTGTACCCAGCTGCTTTGCCAGCTACGTCTTCTTACTGTAAAACCCACCAGCCAGTTCCAGTAGTGTCGGAAGCCTATTGTTATTGCGACGGCCACACTCTGCCCCAATAAAGTTAAAAATCCCCTGCCCTAGCCTCCCTCTGATTACCACCACCAAACCCACCTTTTTGCAATTCTGTTTGGCGAGCTCAATCCCCCTTATATGCACTGCTACAAACAGATACAAAATGTAGCATCCCAAATTCTTCGGCAGGCTATTACAACGAATGCTGGACAGAACTCCTTCAAATAAAATGCAGACATAGAATTAGGGTCATTTCTCCCAGGTCCCAGTGGTTCCGAAGGGGTAAAGGAGCAAGGAAAGAGTGGGAGAAAGCAGATAGTCAAAGATTGCAAAAAGGTGCGTCGGTGATAGTTTCTCCTCACGTCCTGCGGCAGCATCGCAGCAGAGCTGTCACCGCATTATCCTCATTACCACTGGCCCATAGCCATGATGGCATTACTACGTTACTACTACCCTCTGAAGCTCCCTCGGAAACTGCGCTTAGAAGTATCGCCGCTGATTGAACCCGGTATGCGGGTTCCTTATCTACGATACCCTAGTCATGCCACCCCTCTATCTTTTTGGTTGTGGAGGCGCGCGGGGACCGCGGGATCACAGTGCTTCGGGCAATTTGGACCTGGGGTGCCAAAAGTGTGGGCGAACTTGAATGCAAATTAAAAGTTGAAATTATGCACGATGTTTTTTGTGTTCCTGGATGTATCAGGTGGAAAAGGATCTCATACCCAGGATTTCATGTGCCGAGATAAGTCTACATGGGCTGTGCACGCGGACTTGCTCGTCGACGTATCCGGCGGGCGAGCAAATTTTCAGGCTCTCGGTTTTCCCCGTGTAGGCTGTGCGCGACCGACGCACTGATGTTCGTTCTCACTAACAATGTTCGCTGGGTATTTCTCGAGTGTAGTCCGAAACCGGGGCGGGATCTTTGACAGAGCCATACTGTCAACAACATTTTCATGATCGTGTGATGTTTTTTTCTTTTCTTGCCCAGACTGACGTTGCCGGAAGGCTCGAGACCCTCCTTCCGTCATCTGGGATTCCATTTATCTGACTCGGACATACTCGTGTGCTGTGGTTGCAGTCTTCACACTGACAAATGCGCGAATGTCGGTCTCATGGGCTACTGAAACGTCAACACAGTAACAAGAGCTCTGCTCCTCTGTCGATTCTTTTTGTTTCCGTAGCCACCGTCAAATTTCAAGTTCTCCCACTGTCCTGACCACCCACGGTGACCTCCGACCCAAAATTCTCCCCCCTGACAGCCCACATGTCCACGATCGGTCCCTAGACACGACTGGTGGAATACGCATGCACAGCGAGCATGTCATCGACGCGTATGTCGTGTACATTGTGCAACCTTCGTGGGGTGAACTTCTAGGGAACTTGCTTGGGGTAATGACCCCGTTCAAACTTCCTTTTCCACGGGTGATATCCAACACCAAAGGGCGAACGCGCTCCCCACCCGTTCAAATGGAATGCAGGGGGCCTATCTAGCTAGGACGCAGAGGTGTGGCGCGAGCAGCCGGGAACCCGCGAGATATGCTCCCTAAGCCCCTCACCTCGTTTGTCACCACTGTCTATCACTAGTCCTTGCATGACACGATGCAGGCCCAACGTCAACAGGGACGACGACAGTAACCCAACACCCGCCCCCACCGCCGTGAGCTACTCCTCGCAGGGTGGTCGTAGGTTCTAACGGCCACGTCATGGCCTTACGACGACGACCGCGGTGGTCATCCGACTCAGACTGGCCATCCCTCCTTTTTACTTCAATTGCGAGACGGAGGGGCGTTCCTCGTTTCCTTGGCCTCTATGCGTGGCAGCGTGGGGAGGGTCTCAGACCCAATCCCTCGACCCTTACTCCGACAGGACGGAACGGGCGGAACGACATGGAAAACAAGGGCGAGCACGCCAGACAGTTCGCGTTAGGTATGTTTTTTCTTCTACTGTCATTGTAAAATACTACTACAGGCATAACTAGTAACTACAGGTCCCCGAGACCAACGATGCGCTACTTCTCTATCACACTACGCCTTGCATAGGCTAAATCCGCCCTCACTTTGGTACAGAAATCCGTACGACGCGAGGCTCTGATCCTTGCGTCTTCATGACTATATGTAGTAGAATTGCCTTTACGATGCTGCCCTTGATTCCTTCTGGCGAACTATTCGGACCTATAAGGTGTGACGAGGATATCGATATCCTAGAATCACCGTTGGTAGCCCTGAATGGGTAACACACCTACGTTAGGAACGCGTTTGATATGGTCCGGAGTGCAGAAGTTGCGCTACCAGGTGGCAGACGTTCTTCTCTGAACTTCGAGTCTGAAGTGGTTGACGACTGCGTCGACCGTATGACGAGCAACCTTGCGTATCTCGTTTTCAGGTCCGTGGAAGAGATGAGCTGTCATTGGAAGTTCTGGCTTGGATTCTGACTAGGAGGCGCTCATGCAGTGTGGTTACTGTCTTTACTATGAGTCAACAAGTGCGCGCTCGCCTTTGTCCTCTGTACACGTCGGTCTCACTTTGAACATCACCAATGATAAGGGCTCAGTGCCATTGATTGTTCCTCCATTCTCGTAGGCACGGATCAATTTTCAAGTTCTTCTACTTTCCTGACAAACACTGTGACCTCTGACGCGAGTCACGCGACATCTCTCTCCGGCTGACACCGATTCGCAGCCCGTCTATGTTGTGGGATCTGCTCCGTCTTATGCCCACAAATGCTCACGGGATACAACTGGTGGTATACGCACACATGGCAAGCATTTCATCTGCACGTATGGCCGCGTGTGCAACCTTCGTGGGGTGAACCTCTCAGAGAACTGCCTTGTGTAACTACTGGTGTCTTATGAGTTCTACAAGCACGTACTACATGAAATGGTATCAGGTCCACCTCATCAACAGGGCAGTCTAATCAAGGTCATCTAATGCGCGGCTTGCAAGCGATGCTAGTGCAAGCAGGTCCTCGGCGGTGATAGCACCCGACGAGTCGCGGGATTTCAAAAGAGCGTTGATGAAGTTATCCGCCACGGCATCCCGAGCCACGGTCTTGGATGGACCGTCGGCAGTGCTGCGGGCATGGACCTCTGGCTGGGGGTCTGACTCGCGAGAGTTCAGGAAATCAATGAAATCGTCCAGGTCGTCGCGGGCTCCGAGTTCGTCAGTGGTGACATCACGGAGGATGAAATTCTCCATGGCGCTCGCGAACTCGCTAAACCAGTTGCGGGCCTGTAATGTCTGTTCGGGGTCAAAGTCGCGGAGGTGGTCAGGACCCGACTCGCGAGAGTTCAGATATTTACCCACGAAATCGTTCAGGCCGTCGCGGGCTGCGAGTTCGTCAGGGGTGACATCACGGAGGATGAAGTTCTCCACGGCGCTCGCTAACTCGCTAAACCAGTTGCGGGCCTGCATTGCTTGTTCGGGGTTAAAATCGCGAGTGTTTAGGACTGTGGCCATAAAGTCATCCACGACATCGCGGGCGGAGAGCTTGTCGGGACCCGACTTACGAGAGTTCAGGTATTTGTTCGCGAAATCGTTCAGGCCGTCGCGGGCTCCGAGCTCGCCAGGGCTGACATCGCGGAGGATGAATTTCTCCACGGCGCTCGCTAACTCGCTAAACCAGTTGCGGGCCTGTATTGTCTGTTCAGGGTTAAAATCGCGAGTGTTTGCGACGGCGGCCATTAAATCGTCCCTGGTATCACGAGTGGCGAGTTGCTCGGGGGTGTCATCGCGGAGCATAAATTTCGGCGAATCATCTGAACTGTTTTCGGAGCGGTCGGAGTCGCGATTGTTCAGAGCAGCGCCGCTATCCTCAGAGCGCGCGTTGAAGTGACTGTTGAGAATCGGTGGGTCAGCGGGGTCATTACAGCCGAGAAGGCGACAACATACGGGAAAGGAGCAGCGAGGACGGGGACAGTAGCGGAGGCAGCAAGCATAATAAGGGCAACGTTAGATGCGTGCATTGTTATTAGCAGTAATGATAGGTCGTTGGATGGTCAAATGAGTGGATCGTTGAAGTGGCTGAAAGCTTATTTCAAGAGTGTTCGGGCCGTCATGGGTTAGGACAATTCTCGGCGGCGATGGGAGAGATTACTGGAGGTACTCACCAACCAGTGCCAAGAGGAAAATGTTCGAGATGAGCAAGAGCTGAGGAATCATTTCTAGCTGAAAGACTCAGGCTTAAGTAGGAAGGATAGCTGGTCGCAGAGCGAACTCAGATAAGAAAGATCCCTGGTCATAACACATAATGCCGTGGCCAACATCAAATTCCCGCGGTTACCTGCCGCTTGGATTGTGGACATACATTCCATCTGATGCGACAATGCGGGAACGAGCTGTGCCAAGCGGAAGCGCGCGGTACAGCGAAGGAGCCATCAATTTAGCCCGTCACGTGGAAGTGGTAGGCCATAAATTCCAACCGCCACGTATATGAAGAACCTGGCACTACTTTGCGAGATACTAAGTGAAACGGGTTGCGGTGTTGGCTTAAATGATGGCTTACTAGTACGGTACGATAGCTGAAAGTGTTTGCCTCAGACACAGGCGGTGCAGGGAATATTCTGCTGTATATGATGCACATGATCCCCACCATGCCATGATCTATCATCCACGGGATAATTTAGCGAACTCAACTGCTGCAGGCGTGATACAGAGCAAACGTGCCAGGCCGCCAGTACGCCAAAAAATACCAGTTGATTTTGGTTTGATTTCTGCATCACAGTATGACGACCAGGTCCAACACGCTGAAGTTCCCAACTTCCCGGCCGTGATGCTGTCTGAGGAACTCGAAGAAATGGGTACCTAGTAGGTAGGCACGGTAACTTGAAGTTGTGTAATGACCGCCCGACAGGCTATACTGCAGCACTGGCGAGCCGCCTGTGGCAGCCTGGCAGGAGCAGAAGTCATGAGAAGTCAATCATTCTGAGATGAGAACGACATGTCGTTCTCATCTCAGAATGATTGATTGATATTCAATTGACTCCTCATGATTTCGGAGTCAGATGGACTCTGTACGACAACTCGGAGCGGCCGCTCCTCACAGGCCTCACAAGCCAGTGAGCTGTGAGACCTGTGGAACTTCCTGTCACAGGCCTCACACACCACACGGAGTGGCTGTCGCGGCAAAAATCGAAAGGCCTCTTTCCCCGGAGAACACTGCAGGCGAAAAGTCCACGTGACGGATGCCGCATCCCCAGATCACCCATTTTCCGAATTTATTCTGTCTAGCTCCGTCCACACCATCCATTCTATATACGCTCTAAAAAAAGTAGGCGATGAGTGCCAACAAAACTACCAACACCGCTATGACGTGGGCCCCAAAGTCGGTCCAAAGGTCATTTGGGTGCTCCCCACCTACGGGCGGGTCAAATCGCACTCTCACTTCGTGGTGCACCACATGTGCCTGAACATCCACCGTCTCGCCATCCATCTGCATCTGCGTCTGTGCCCCAGGCAAGACAAAGAGTGTCTGACGCCCCACATCGTAGGTGTATGTGTCTCCTTCCCTGAGCCCCTCTACAATGAGCCTGCGACCGTGCGCGAGCTGCGCAGGCACGAATATTTCGGTCTCTCGCGCGAAGAGCGGTGTGTGGCCCGCGAGCGGTGGCGTATGCACGCTCGTCGATCCGGAGTCGTTTACATTCGACGATGGCTGTCGTATTAATGTTGACGTCGACGCGGCCTCTTCGCTTTGGCCCGTCGAGGGCGGAGGTGGCGGCACAGCCCACGAGTATGAAAACGTTCCCGTCGCCATTTCGTAATCGAATTTCAAAGGTATACCCGCGGTCTTGGCTGCGTAGGGCCTCACGACCGCATCGAGGATGCGCCCACCCAGATCGAGCTCTTTCGCATCCTGCGCGAGCACGAGCGTCTGTCCCGAAGCCGTATGAGGCCCCGCCCGCGAATTACTGAACCACGAAAAGTTCTCCCCATTCCAATCGTCTCCGCGCGAGTCATCGTTTTCTGGGTTGTAGTTCCACAGACTGGTATGCAGATTGGCCATAAAATGGAAAATATATAAATAAGAAAAACAGTTAGAAATTGCATACAAGAAATGAGTTGGACGTAAGCGTCAACCTACGTGAAACCAATGTTGGCCCGCTCAAGAGCGGTGATCATCGCGTCCATCATGCGCTGCTGCCACGTCCAATCGTCAGTCTTGAATGCTGTGCGACTGTTCATGTCCATTGGTACACCGCACTCGCCAATCAGTACGGGGCGCTCGCCAAGAGAGCGGTAACCAGCCTCCACGAGAGTGCGGATCTGCGTGGCGAAATTGTCACGTGCTCCCTTATGTCCCCAGTGAAAGGTCCTCAGTGGATTCACACCCTATTAGTGGCACGTCAGAATGACATGGCGGAAACGAGGAGCAAAACGCGACGTACACGCGAGATCGCTTGAACATTTACGGAAAACTCGCCGTGTGCCTTGTCGAACAACACACGGAGGTCGTACCTAGTCGGGACTGAGAGCGAGTACTGCGAGAAGTAGCCGAGGGTACTAACCAGTGAGGCGCAAATACCATGTTTGGGGGTTGGTGCTGTGGCGTCCAGGACGGCGGACAGAACTGGCGCGGTTATGAGTAAAGCTGGCAGGAGTCAAAGTACGAAAGACCGCCGCTACACCTCATTTGGTATCGGCTCCGCAAAGAATAATTTTTCATGACCACGTCCATTTGCTACGGCTCCGCGTACACGCTTAGTCCAGCGATTCAAGAACGGGTAATAGAAATCCGTATACCAGTCAACCTGTAGTATCGTAAGCGCAGTTCTTCCCACCAGCAAGCCAGTCAGCACAGGGGGAAAAGCGCACCTTGCGACCAGTGGCCGGATCGCTCACAAAATACTTCTCGCGGAGCACTGCTCCGGTATTCTTGGAATTGTCCCACTTCCACACCCCGTGCATCTCCCACAAGTCCTGACCATGAGTTGGGCCATCCTCGCGCCAGGCTTTGCGACCCTGTGGGTTGAGGAGTTGTTGACCCGTGCACTTTGTAGGCATGGGAAAGGACCGCGTCCAGCGATCTACGGTAGTTGGATGGCCCGCGCCAAGGAGGAAGGATTGGAAGGCAGATGCTAAGCGTATGTCACGTTGGTGTTAGCATGGGCCGAGGCTCTCTAAGCAACAAGGTGAGGTGTACGCACGAACGTTGCCAAGGTGTAGGTCCGTGTTGTAGTCAAACTTGTATAACGAGGGAAGATCAATGTACCCCCGATGCGGCTCGTTCATCATCTACCCACGTCCAACCCGCGGCGCGCGTGAGTGGGAGAACACAGATCAACACGAAATTAGACAACGCACCTCAAACCCGAGGACGCTGTCAAGGTCGCCGATGGCGCGCACGACAGTCTCCCACATATCCAAAAAAGCGTCTTGTAAGAAACGTTGTATTGGAACGCCATCACGCACGCGGAGATTCGGAGCGAACGTGTCGCCAGCCCAGAAGCATGTCCTATACAATAATAACAAGGATCGACGTCAGTGACAGCGACTCGAGGGCGCTGGGACAACGACAAAACTCACGCCATCGTCGCGGCTGCGAGTTTTTGATACCCGCATGGCCACAGACCGCGCTCGGCCTCAGAGTGACCGCCACCGCGCACGCCACGCAGCCATGCTGCGCCGCTTTCTTCGAGCGCGTTCAGGTCAAAGCCTGCGAGCTCAAGCGTCCATGCCGGCGCGCCGGACCCGCCGGCATAGCGCGACCAGACGTCTTGGTGCAAGGCGACAAAGGCGATGAGGCCAAATTGGGGGAGTAGCGAGAGAACTGAGCGGAGGTAAGAGAGGTAAGAAGTATCATAGATGCCTCTGTGTTTGTGTGTGTACTGACAGTCAGCCGGAGCGGGGATGGTAAGAGGAGAAGACATACGGCCCATCGTGCTCTACGGCCTCCCAGGTGATGAGGAAACGGACTTTGGTCGGCAAGAATCGGCAAAGGGGAGAGTGGCATATGTAAGAGGAAAAGGGTGCGCGGCGAAGGAAGATAACTAACCGAAAGTGAGACCCCAACGTCGGAGTCGCGCGAGATGCTGCGGCGCCTCGTCCAGCGGGAATGGACGTCCGACAAAAGTGACAGTCTCTGCACCAGCGGGGAAAGTAGCATTGTTGTCGTTGACAGGGCTGTGAGCGCGGAATAACGTAAGTAGTGCAGCAAGACTGGGTTCACAAGGGAACGCACGTCTTGCAGTTCCCAGAGAGATTCACCCCACGAAGGTTGCACACACGGCCATACGTGTCGATGAAATGTCTGCCGTGCGTGCATATTCCACCAGTCGTATTACGGGACCAATCGTGGGCATGGGATGGAACAGATCCCACAACATAGGCGGGGTCCGCCGAAGGGTGGTGTACCGGCTAAAATGTATGCGCACTTTCAGACAGAGAAGGAGAGACGGGAAGAATTAGGAACCTCGAGGGTGCCAACGGAGGACACATTTGAGTCGATAGGTGAAGTCGGGGTTGAGATACTGGACGGAAATGTTGCGTCGGAGGTTACGGTAGGTGGCCGGAAAAATGGAAAAACTTGAGATTGATCAGTTCCAACGAGAACAAAGGATGAATCGACGGAGGAGCTGAACTCGGACATCGTATGGAGGTCTGGGTGAGACCGACGCGGCAAAGGACAAAAACAGGCGCCCACTCGCCCCCGCACTGTTGACTCGCTTTACAACTCTGTCGCATGGAGTCGGAGCTGCCAATGCTCCTTCCATAAACCACGACGCCTCTCAGCCCACCAACTAAATACGAGATATGTAGGATTGCTCGTGCGTACGGTCAACATAGCCTCTTCGGCGCGGAGAACGTCGCAGCTGCTACATTCTGGGCCGATATCAACGCTTGTTCCTAATCGTGCGTCTTCCATGACCCGCGCACTGCCAGCTACCACCGTCACCACGTTCACGCTTGGTCGACAACCTGGCACAACAAACTGCCCTCAAGCGGCCCCAGTCACCCGTTTTGCGTTTGCGCTATCGCCTGGTCACGATTATTATGTCCCATTCCGAAGTGCCCTGTTCATGTCCAGCATATGTACCCTGGTACCCATAGTTAAAAGGGGACCCGAATGCGGTCCCTGATATGATTTGTTGTTTTCCCTCTTTCTCCGAGTCCTCCCATGGTCCGAACACCATCAGAACCCGCAATGAAGAGACACGCCCTTTACGCTTAACGAGATATTCTCTCTTGAGCGCATACACCCGATGCCACCACGCGCCGTCTCCCTTGATCTACGAATTCTCCCCGTTATTGACTTCATGCCACACGATTTCCCGCCGCCCACTGTTCCATATAACCCAAGTGGCCCCTTGGCATTGGCTCCTCATCCAATTGAGCCGTTGCGTGATGACTCCAGGACTTGCAGAGCATACCGAAACTTGGCTATGGAACCAATCTTTTTATGCCAATATTTTGTCCAAGCCCAAAACAAAAGCTTAACTTCCCTCATTTTGTTGTAAAGGTGATATTGTGACGATACAGTATTACAGTACCTTTTCAACAAAATGATTACATCGTATTGCTTTATCTGTGTTATTCCCCATTCCAATAACTAATAACTCAGAAAAGTGTATTAATCGCCGGCGACGATGCATTGAAGTCCGCGGCTGAGGCCGGTGACAGGAGAATGAGGTGGACGAGAAATTGGAGACGTGATTTATCTATTGATTGGTTTCGAGAAAGGTTTGCCTTCCAAGGGTCTGACCTCGGATCTAACTATCGATGCGACGGCCACCGGGGAAGCGAAGATAAATGATCAGTCCGAGTTCGCTTCGATGATTCTACATGCTTTGAAAGCGAATTTGCATGCAAACGCGAAGTCTCCATCCGCTGTTTCTTTACTCCTCAACGCTGATGAATCCTAGCCAATGGGTAGTAGTTGGCCGAGACCACTGACGAGGGGTAGTAGTCGAGTTCTATATCCGACAATGTTTGTGCTACCACTGCGCGCTTCCTCGTGCTCCGTTGCCGCGCAAACGCTCCCGACTCCGCCGGAGATTCGGCCGTCGCGCTCCTCGTAGGCCCATCGAAGGTGATACGAAGGTTTCTCGTGGAGTGGGCTGGGTCGTTGGCGTACGGAAATGTATGGGGGAGGGAGGAACCGCGGAGGGTGGACCCTTGCGGGAGCGTTCATGACTCCAGGTTGATCACAAATCTCCCTCTCAGGAGAACCGGAAGCCCCGACGGCTCACGGGTGAACTGTGAAAGGGCCGCACTGTGCTGCTTCGGAGCAGGGACCTGCTCCTAAGCTTATATGGTCGATCGTCAGCATGTCGGTTCGTGATCATTCCCGCGAGCATATCTCCGCTGGGCGGGTTCATCAGAGAGAGGCGTAGAAACAAGTGTTGGTGCACGACCGTTGCTATGAATGACTGGGATATGGCTCTCGATGGACGTGGACGACACGTATTCAAGTGTGAGTGGCGGCGGAAGGAGATTTTACCGTGTAGGACATGCGAGTCGGCTGACCAAGCAGGACGCCGTTCGACTTCTGGGAGAAAACGGGTGTCGGCTCGAGTGCAGACCCGTGAGTTTGGACGGGCAATGGGAAGGTTGCACGAGACTGGCGCAGGGAGACCATCAGTGAGAGGCGCGGCATATAACGAAAGTGGGGCCGCAAGGTCGGGGTTCACAAGGGGACGAACCTCTTACAATTCCCAGAGAGGTTCACCCCACGAAAGTTGTACACGCGGTCACAGCCGCCATACAAGTCAACGAGATGCCTGCCGTGTGTGCGTATTCCACCAGTCGTATCCCGGGACCAATCACGGCCAAGGGGTGGTGTACCGGCTAAAATGTATGTGAGCTGTCAGGCGGAGAGAGAGGGGAATAATTAGGAACCTCGAGGGTGGCAGAGGACACATTGGAGTCGATAGGCGAAGACGGGATCAAGATGCTGGACGGAAATGGTAGGCGAGCGAGGAAGTGGAATAACTTGAGATTGATCCGTGCCTACGAGAACAATGACTGAACGTACTGAACAATGGAAGAATCGATGGAGGAACCAGTCTGTCATTGTGCTGGAGTCCAAATGTAAGACCAAATTGACCGCGCAAAAGCTGAAAACAAGCGCGCACTTGTTTACTCCGACTCCTGCTACTGCATGTGGGCGGAAGATCACCTGATGATGATAGGATAGGGCACTCCACGAATTCTCAGGGCACTCACTGGGCACTCCACGAATTCTCTCTTCTCGACCTCATGCCACACAATCTCTCGCTGTTCCCTGACACAAGGGCCCCCTGGGCCTCACCCTCGTCCTCGCCCTTGCCCTTGTCCCCGGCACGCATCCACCCTCGTGCGTTGCGTGATGACTTCAACTCGTACCGGAACTTGGCTATGGAATTAATTTTTTTATGCCGATATTTCGGCCAAGCCCACGAACAAAGCCTTTATTCCTCTATCCGGTTGAGAAAGTGACACCCTTTCGCTTTACCTGTGCTATGCCCACTCCACTGACTTATAGAAAGGGTGTTAATCGCCGCTGACGATGCATTAAAATCTGCGGCTGAGGCCGGGAACAGGACACCCGAGGTGGACAAGAAATTCGAAGAGGCGATTGATCTGTTGAGTCGTTTTGAGAAGGGCTTCCCTCCCAAGAATCCAACGTCGGGTCCAAATATCGGTGGAACGGTCACCAGGATGAGTGATGAGTCCAAGTCCCCTTCGACGATTCTATACGCTTTGAAAAAGAATTTGCATGCAAAGGTGATGTTTCCATCAGTTTCTTCACTTCTCAACGCTGATGACCCCTAGCCAATGGACAACGGATGGCCGAGACCAACAAGGGTAGTCGAGTTTCATCTCCTTAGCTCCCTTCCTGACACCAACCCTATCGTCGTGACACGTGGGTGCCACTATCGATGTCGTTCCCGGAGTCCCAGAATCTGATTTATGTGCCAGAGACGCTCAGTATAAGTCCGAGCCTTCAGGAGATTCTTTGGAATTTCAACTGTTTCGAGGACATGAAGAAACGTTTGACACTCATGGACAACCCTCATTTTTATGTAGAACTCCCTACATCTCCGGATGCATATGGTGACAACCTCAAAATCGACCCTACCGAGGATTTTCAGCATGCCAACAAGTTCTATGTTCTCACTGATAAACCGGAACTTGTGCATATTAAGACTGGCCTAGTCTCGCGGTTTTTCGGCAACATTTGGGGCCCTAAAAATGCTATCATTTTCAAAGGTTGGGGCGTCTTCTCCCCACCTCCCCCCCTTCTTTTTCTGATGTCTTGCTAGACATCTGTGGGAGACTCAGGGGAGAAAGCTTCGTCACGGCATCTCCCGGAGGCACATTCTGCGGGTTCTGTGAGCGGCTCCCGGTGGCCACCGTTCTAACAGCCTCCGGGAGTCGTCGTGGATTGCATCCAATTATCACGGAGGGGTGCTCGTCGATGGGCTGGAAATGTTCAATGGGCTGTCTCCCAATGCACAATTCTATTGTTTTCGGCGTACCCATTTTACGCATTTTACGTGTTTGTACTGGGCGAGCGACACCAGATAGTTCGGTATGCTGCGATGTTATCACATATTTAATGGCGTCTGCTAACATTGACATAGCTCCTGGTCCCCCTGGCACCAACGCCTGAGCGACCGGAGTATAACGTGGCGTACAGAACACATATCCATATGCTCGACAATGACTCAATTCTCCAAATATTTAGTCACTATCGACTAAATGACGAAGAGAATTGGCATCTCCGACTTCCGTGGAGAAACCTCGCTCACATTTGTCGAAGATGGCGGTGCCTCATATACGACTCCTGGGCCCACCTGGATATATGTCTTCCTCTCACGAACGATTCCCCTTCACTAGATATACTAAGTCATTTACCACCCCTACCCCTGGTTATCGATTTCTCGGATAGAACTAAGACCTTGGCACGGAAAGATGAGGATAATATACATCTTGGACTCCAGCAGCATGGTCGTGTACGTCGGGTCGTCCTTCGGGGTTCATCCTTGAGCTTGCGTATTTGGCTGGAGCAGATGAACAAACCCTTTCCGAGACTGGGGGACCTTTCTCTCTTGTCCACAACCGTTGAAGATATGAATCTGATGCTTCCTGAGTCACTTCAGGCACCAAATCTGCGCCGCCTTTCATTACACGGTGTCGGTCTTCCTACAAGACTGCCCTTACTCTCTTCCGCTACTGCCCTCTCATCGCTCTCCCTCACGCATATTGGAGCCTTTTGTTATCTTCCTCCCGGGCACTTGATCACGCAGCTCCAAGGCCTCCCCTGTCTTGAAGAACTTTCGATTGGCTTCGCCGTCTCAACACTTCTTCCAAGTAACGAGGGAGAGCAGTTGCTTGCACTGATTCCACTTATGACACTGCCCACCCTGAGGCGGCTCACATTCCGGGGGGAGGGCGATTATCTTGACAACCTCGTCGCCCGGATCAACACTCCACTTCTCGAACGACTCAGTCTGACATTCTTCTTTGATCTCACCTTTACCCTTGTGAACCTGACTGAATTAATCCATAGAACTGAAGGGTTTGGATGTCCCGCTGCCCAAGTCATTTTCAACAAGGGTGGTGCTTCTATGTACGCAGGTCCTCATGGACAACAGGATATTTGGAAACTCAATCTCCATGTCAATTGCGAACCCCTTGACTGGCAAATGGGTTTTGTAACGCAAGTCTGCACCGCCCTTGGGAATGTCCTGTCCACTGTAGAGGACCTAACGCTTGACCTCAATGTGGATCAGATGCCATCGGATTGGGAGGATACGCTCGACAGCCTGATGTGGCATGAGCTTCTGCTGCCATTCATTGGGGTAAAGAAGCTGCATATTGGCTCTCCACTTACAATCAAACTTTCTCAAGCCCTGGAATCAGTTGCCGGAGGGTTGGTCCTGGAACTCCTGCCTGAGCTACAAGAACTTGAGGTACAGCTCGAGGTCAACACCGCAAAAAAAGCGTTTTCTGGGTTCGTTGAAACTCGGGAATCCGTGGGTCGCCCCATACATCTGTTGGCCCCATCCGCACTGCGTGGAGCCCCGTCTACATCACGCGGAGCCTCGTCTACATCACATGGAGCCTCGCGGGGCCTCGGCTACATCTCGCGGCCCGGAGCCCCGCCTTCACGCGGAGCCTCATCCAAACCACGGGGTTCACCAAGGCGTCCACGTGGAAATCCAAAGCCTCTACGTGGAAATCCAGAGCCTCTACGTGGAAATCCAAAGCCTCTACGTGGAAATCCACAGCCTCCACGTGGAGCTCTGCCGCTGCAGGTCCCCAGCTATTACACCTAGGCGGCGCGGAATAGGAAGTGTCAATGCCGTGTACAGCCCCGGAAGTGTATCACATAGACCCGGCGGCATTTCTCAAGTATATGGATTATGTTAGCGGGCCAAACCGAAGTCAGGCTATAAATTTAATCATACTCTGCCAAATTTGCATCCTACAGAAACGCAAAAAAAAACTTTTCCGTTCATAATTTGGATCATATGTCGAAAGAGGCCGATGAGAAATTCAAGAAAGCGATCGACCGCGTTAGAGTAAGTGATCCCCAAAAGGAGGTTCCTTTCAAAAGTACTGCAGTGTGACAGTGTCGCTGAAATTATGGCAAAAGTAGTGGCGAAGGACAAGTCCTCGACGATTTTGAACAAGCTGGATGAGAAATTGCCTGTGAGAGGCTTCAAGTGACCTTTGCTTCGCCACATGCTAATGTTGATCACTAGCCGTCCGCGGAGGAGCCGACGATGTTTGTCGGGTTCCTTAGTGATGCTCGGTCCACATTCGAACTTGTCAGAAGTTTTTGGATGCTCAGCCGTTTCGATTTCCCCAAAGAACAGACTAGAAGCGTTACCGATTATAATAATGGACACCGCAACATGTTGGTGACTCGTGCCACTCTTCGATGTTTGGGTTATGACGACACAAATGTGTCGGCGGGATCATAGTTTCGCGTAGTTCGGACTTTGGCGGAACGAACCTTGTATTGAAGAAGTACAGTACGATCTTCATACCCAGAATCATGATTTCCTGTGCCGTGCAAGCCTTCATGCAGCTTCATGCGCCGTGCGTGCCGCCCTCATTATCGTCGATGTATGCAGCGGGTGAGCAAAGTTTCAGGCTCTCGGTTTTCCTGTGCGCAAGTTAGCACGACCAGGGCACCTCTATCCCACCTCCATTACTTCTGAATTCGGCAACTCGGCGGCCAAATAGCACGGTAGCCACGTGTTTTCCGTAATCCCATTGTCACCACGATGGTGTCTTGCATCCCAAAAACTTCTACTGCACCCGTCGCCATCTCTCACCACATATTCCGATGAGCCCCGTATTCACGAGAGACTGCCTAATTTCTTCTGATATCCATCAATTGGGGACTGCGATGAGACCGTTCCGAAAAGGACGATTCGAAAAACATGGTGATTGTGAAACAAACAAAAATACCAACGTCCCGACGCACCTTTGTATATAGTACGATGCAACACACTGGACACACCTCAGCTAAGGTGTGTCGGAACAATAGGAAAGTTGAATGCAAGCGAGAAGAGGGACGGAAAGGATGCAGACGGCGGATCTACGCGAGCCCGAAATAGGAGGACAGGACCAGGTTGTTAGCGGAGGGGTCGTGAACTGCGGTTCCACGGCATCGGATTCGACCCTGAAGACGAGGAGGATAAAGTCGAGAACTTAGAAAGAGCACACCAAGAATCGCGAGAGAAAGAAAAGAGAAGCTGTGGTATTGGGAATATCGATACGACGCCCTCCACGATTAGCTGGAGAGCGGGCTTATATACATCGGCGTGGTCTGTAAGTAATGAATGCAAGGAAAAGGCGGTGATGGTCGGGTCGAAAAGAGAGTATTGGGTGAGTGAGCGATTCCAAAATCAATCTGTGGTCTGCAAGTGGTCTGCATCGACCGTCGTACTCACGCTAAATCATCCACGCCTAGCACCCCGGAGTTCCCGCGCATCCGTTCCCGCCGCCAGCCACCTCCACCACCTCATTCGTGTCTCTCTTCTCCTGGTGACTCTTGACGCTCAGTGCGTACAGCGGCTGCACTCGTAGGTGTCTGCGTCGTTCTGATGGGCGCCGCGTCGATACCTTGGAAGCGCCCTGGGGTGGTACTACTCTCCGGCACGATCCAGTCGATCGACATGTCACCGACAGTGTTGGTGCCACCAGTGCGGCGGCTACTCGTTCTCTGCTGCCGCGCAAACGCGCCCGACTCCGCGGAGAGCAGGCCGCCGCGCTCCATCTAGGCTCTAGCTCTAGCTCCGGCTGCCTCGGGGGCCATACGAAGGGTTCTCGTGACGCGGACGGAGCATGGGCGTATGGAAAATGTGGTGGGGGAGGGGGGAATCACGGAGGGGAGGATGTACGCGATAGACCTGTGCGAGTGTGTTCGCGACTCCAGGTTGATCGCAAGCACCGCCCTCAAAGGAACCGGAGGCCCCGACTGCTCACAGGTAAACTGTGGAAGGGCCGCACTGTGCTGCTTTGAAGCAGGGAGAGGTATGGGTTCCGTCGGCGAGTCGGTTCGCGCTCATTGCCGCGAGCATATCGCCGCAGGTTCATCGGAGAGACGTAGAACAAGGGTTGGTGCACGACCATTGCTACGAATGACTGAGATATGGCTCTCGATGGACGTGGACGACACACATTCAAGTGTGAGTGGCGCGGAACGAGATTTGGAGGAAATGCGAGTCGGCTGACCAAGCAGGACGCCCGTTCGACTTCCGGGAGAAAACGGCGAGTGCAGACCCACTGGTGAGTTGGGACGGGCAATGGGAAGGTTGCACGAGACTGGCGCAGGGAGACCATTAGTGAGAGGCGCGGCATATAACGAAAGTGGGGCCGCAAGTCGGCGTTCACAAGGGGACGTACCTCTTGCAATTCCCGGAGAGGTTCACCCCACAAAAGTTGCACACGCAGCCATAGCCGCCATACAGGTCAATGAAAGTACAGGCTAAAATGTATGTGAACTATCAGGTGGAGAGAGACGGGAATAATAGGAACCTCGAGGGTGCCAACAGAGGACACATTGGGGTCGATAGGCGAAGTCGGATCAAGATGCTGGACAGAAATGGTAGGCGAGCGAGCGAGGAAGTGGAAGAACTTGAGTTTGATCCGTGCCAACGAGAATAAAGGAAGAATCGATGGAGGACCCGGAACCCCGTCGCTGTAAAAGCCAAGAACGAGCGCGCGCTTGTAGATTCGTCAACAGGGTCGGAGCTGCTCGCCTCTTCCACAAACGAGTCAGCGACAACGGCACGCCGCTCAAGTAAGCCCCAACCCACCCTACTGAATATGAGATACGCAAATTTGCTACTCGTACGGTCAACAAATCGCTAACCATCTCGGCGCGAATAATGTATGCCTCTTTGGTGGCGCAGCTTCTCACTCTAGGCCAATATCAAATGCGATCCCTGGTGTACGTGCGTAGTCCGTTTGTGCGTTTCCCATTCATAGCTACCAATGGTGATTCCCATGCTTAGGATATCGACCCTCCGTCAATTCAAATGCGACTGGAAGTTTTTTTCTTGTTTCCGTTGACACACTCCTCCCAGCTCGCAGCGAATGCATCGACTAAACCACCTGACTTGATGTCAGCAGCTGCCAACAAGATGAAGGTGCAGCAGTGGAGGTACTTCATCTGCATATTGCACAAAGTCATTGCCAAGGCCGGTATCGCCCTCTTTGTGTACGATTCTTGCGACCCAGCTGGTAGGTGGGGAGGAGGTACGCAGGCACGAAGCAGAGGGCAAGTGTCTCGTCTTTGTACTCAACAAATTTGGTGCGCAAACCCTTTAACCCATTCTTTCCCCTCTTCATATGGGGATTCTCATCATAGATCTGGTGCTGCCCAAGAACACCTGGGATGGCTCAAACACCTCCGGAACGTGAGTTTGATGCTCCTGTCCCACTCGGCGGGTCCGGATCAGCACACGAACATGGCCTCTGGCACAGCGCCGGCATTGCTACCTCCTCAAGGCATGCAAACAGAGTGCGTTGCAGAGCGTCATTTTTGTCCCTGTTGACTTTTTTGATGTTGGCAAGAGTGCACAGGGGAGTGCCATGTCCGCGTGATCGTTGAGGTTAAATTGAGAAGCGGTTTCCCCAATGCAGGTGCAAGGTCGTTGCTCGGCATCCTGGAAACCCAGCACGCCTATTCACAACAGCGGCTGTATAAGCTTTTCCGTGCTCTCGACATGCTTCGGTCGCCAAGAACCAGGACATCTTCTCTCGACGCCTTGTGTGTGGCGGATCCCCACATCTTGAGAGAAGAGTGGACGACGTTGACCCCGTTTCCGAGCCGGAATCTGAATTTGGTCTCTTGGATGATCTGACTGCTGGTCGCCGTCTGGCACAGGATGGTTACCAACAAAATTTGAAATGGAGGCGTGCCGAAGGTTAGTGTGCGCCTTTACTCGGATCTCGTTCATGCTTAGCCCAATACCTGGCACGGGTTCTCCTCTGACATCCTCCTCCCGTGGATTTCCTGTCAGAAGCAGTCTACTGAGCTCCTGCATCGGTTGAACTCGCTTCACTGTCAACTATGCAACGAAAGGCTTTCGATCTCATGCAGATTAAGGTATGTCATGCCATCATTAGTACACCATCTAGCATAGCCTGTAGCCTGAGTATGCATATTGACTACATTTAATTTGTGAGTTATCCCGAACGGTATCTCTAAACAATCGAGGATTAAAAAATAACGTCGATAATGATAATGCAACCTTTAGATCGAGCTGGGGCACGCGCACGTGAACGACGCCCGAATTGGGAATGGCACGTGACGCCGCATGCCCCCGAGCACCTGGCGTGCGCCTGGCTCAACGTTCGAAAACAGGTCCTGCGCGCCGCAGGTGGGCCCACTTTGGCCCGGAAATTTCGTAGCACCGTAGTTAGGTTTTCTATGGTATTATTTTCGACCCTGCCCCTGTTCCTTTCCCGCCCCTTGAGCTCTCTGTGGAGGTGAAACGGTGTTAGTCAGCGAGCCAATACACCGGGACGCGTGCTGTGACCTCCGCGAGAAGATTTCCCACAGGGTTCTTTAAGCGCTGGTGCCCCATGAGGGCCCTGACGGCTTATTTTTTCATGGGGCACGCTCATTTTGGCGGGGGCCATAAGGGAGCAGCGTGCCCCGCAGGGAAACTAGATCTTATGGGCTCATGGGGCACGCTCACTGATTACCTCATCGGCTCGTCCCCCTCACGTGCGTGTCACCCCCTCACTCCCTCAGTCGTCTCCCTCCCTCCCTCTCCCTCCCTCAAGCTCTCCCGTCTGTTCTGTGCGCGTCGTCGCCGCAAGAGTGCCGCGCGCCCCCTTCCTATTCGGGACGGGTTTGGGCGTCCCCCTGCTCGCCCCCCTCACGCGTCAACGTCGCCCCTCTCAGTCGCCCTCCCTGACCTCCCTCAGTCGCCTCCCTCAAGCCCTCAACACTGCCCGTCGGCTCTGTGCGCGTCGTCGCTGCAAGAGCGCCGCGCGCCCCCTTCCTATCAGGGCTCGCGTTTGGGCGTCCCCCTCCTCGGCCGTGCTTACAGGACCGTTCTGTGCGCTCATGACACTTGGGGAGGACGCATGGCTGCCTCCCCTTTGTTCAAGGTTCGTTTTTTGCTCTTCACTGGGTCGATTCGATGCTCAGCACTAACCGTACCCTCCCCCCTTCCCGTTTGGACGACGACGACGACGACGACGCCTCCCCCCCTTGTTCCATGTGCCACCCCCCTCTGCCGCCCACCCTCCCTCGCGTTTCGATGCTGGCGCCCCATCCCCTCGCTCCAAATGCGAGACGGAAGGGGCCTTCATCCTCTGCCCTCCCTCGTGTTTCGACGACGACGATCCCTCCCCTCCCCTCGCTCCGTGCCCCTCCCCTCCTCTGCCACCCTCCCTTCTCCCATTTCGACGACACGGCCCCCATCCCACCCTCCTCCATCGCGTCTCGATGACGACGCCCCCTCCCCTCGCCCCAAACGCGAGACGGAGGGGGGCTCTACACCCCCGCCTCCCTCCCCAAGCTCGCTTTCGCGGCGTGCTGCCCCCTTGCTCGCGTTTGGGGCGAGATGGAGGGGGGCTCTACACCTCCACCTCCCCTACCACCTTCCCCGCGCTCGCTTTCGTGCACCACCCCCTTCCTCGCGTTTGGGGCGAGATGGAGGGGGGCTCTACACCTCCACCTCCCTTACCTCCTTCCCCGCGCTCGCTTTCGTGCACCACCCCCTTCCTCGCGTTTGGGGCGAGATGGAGGGGGGCTCTACACCTCCACCTCCCTTACCTCCTTCCCCGCGCTCGCTTTCGCGCACCACCCCCTTCCTCACGCTTGGGGCGAGATGGAGGGGGGCCCACCTCCCCCACCTCCCCCCC
Organism: Russula ochroleuca; assembly: GCA_015178965.1. Taxonomy (NCBI): domain Eukaryota; kingdom Fungi; phylum Basidiomycota; class Agaricomycetes; order Russulales; family Russulaceae; genus Russula; species Russula ochroleuca. The sequence goes on from WHVB01000013.1 coordinate 684,966, forward strand.
CCCGTGCTCACTTTCGCGCACCACCCCCTTCCTTGCGTTTGGGGCGAGATGGAGGGGGGCTCTACATCCCCACCATCCCCACCTCCCTCCCCACACTCGCTTTTGTGCGCCACCCCCTTCCTCGCATTTGGAGTGAGATGGAGGGCGCCCCCACCTCCACCTCCACCCCCTCCTCACATTTCTATGTCGCCGGTGCCCCCTTCCCCCCTCCCCCACTCTAGTAATACATTGTAAACTTTGTAATAATTATATAGATAATACACTGTTTTTTTTTAACAAATTTGCTGCCTGTGAGAGAACTGTGCGACTGACACCATGCCTGCATGTGTCACACTGTGGGAATACCCACACCTGTCATTCACAACAACTTTTCACATGACACAACAACTTTTCACATAACCACCAGCTGCTTCTTGTGACTAGTCCTTGTCTCTGGCTCTCTCAACAATGGCCACTCAGCAAAATATCTGTTCTATAGAGACTTTGGAGAGCCCTGATGGTGATGAACTGGTGTGCCTTTTTTTTTTGCCAACTCTAGTAAATACTAATTTCCCCCAGCTCAAGGAGGCAGGAAAACTTGACCTTGAAGAGTTTGACTCCCTCCTTGATGCTGATCAGCTTGATGCCATTATCAATGGTGTTAAGCCCGCAGCAGGGCTTCGTGCACACTTGACCGAAGAGGAAGGTGTGCGGTCTGAAGCGTGCCGTGACACGTGATCAGACTCCTGAGGTGTGCGTTGATTGTTATAGCACAATCACTAAGCTCCGAAGGTGAGATCCGCCTTTAAGGACCTCGAAGGGTAAATGAAAGAGCTGAGAGGGCCGCACAATGAACAGGAGAGTACAAGGAGCTGCGATTGCAAAGCAAAGTCGAGCTTAAGGCTCAACCATCTGTACGAAGTCATATATATACAGGTTCGAATCGTGTATGACTAATAGTCCTACAACCGATTGGTAAGTCGGTTTGTCAGTCCATCAGTCATGCTCAGTCATCGTATAGTACACTGTCAGCATGATGCACGTATCAGTCAGCTTGGCCAGGGTCATCAGTCAGCGGTACAGTAAGGAATCTCAGTCATCCAGTCCGATCAGAGAGCCACGCGTGTATTGTACATGAGTCATGGGATCACGTGATCCCAGCCAGTCCGTCGGTCCGTAAAACACCTCACCTCTCTCCGTACTAGAGATGGAGCTTATCACCACCCTCCCCTCAAAGAAGCGCTTCCACGCGCTAGTTGGATCCCTTGTTGTCGCCGGGGATGTAATCATAAGGCGGTGAAGGGGAGCGAGGGGCATAAGAAGGGCCCGCGTTCTCAAATTCGTCCAGGACAACTTGGGTGATCGCCTGACGCATGGCGATTCCTGCGCTACTGAGTTCTCCTTTGCAGAGGTCGTCGCACCCTGCATTGTTGTGATCGTATTCGATGGCTCGCTCTTCCAAGGTGAGGTAGCGAGCGTGGCGTTGGCGGGTAAGGTAATGGCCGTTGGCGTGGCGGCGTCGCCCTCCGTAAGGGCAGGTGTCGGGCATTTGGTTGCGGAAGAACCTGTGATGTCGGGGTACTCGGCACCAACCCGAGGCGGAGATGGAACAGAGATGGTGTGGGGTCTCGCACTGGGTGGACAGGTGGTCGTACCAGGGGCAGTAAGAGCAGTGCTTGCACTCTTCGAACTCGTCTTGGGCTAATGCATCATCTGTGGCGTTTTCGCTGTTCCAAGACACCCGGCTGCCCGCCCCCCCCCTTAACCTCGAGTCGGGCCTAGTGACCATGTTGAGGTGGTAGGGTGCGGAGTTGCGTCTCACGCGTCGGTGTCGCCAAGCCAGTTCTCCTCTCTCGTCATCTTCGTCCACCAGCTCCAGAAGTCGTTCACGTGCGTTGGCCTTGATAAGTCGCTGTCGGACTGCTTTGGTTCGTCCGACGTGGGCGAGTTGGTAAAGGTTGAATTCGGCCCTTCTCTTCTGCGCATATGCTTCCAATGCTTGGACCTCCTTGAGGCAGAAGGCTAGTTTGCGCTTGTCGGCCTCCAGATTCCGCAGATGCATGATGTCGGCTTTGACCCCATAGTCTCCTAGATCTTCGATCGCCCTCTCCATTGGGCCTCCAATCATCCTGGATTCTGTGAGGAGCGTGAAGTGTCTATCGTCGCAGTAATCTGCGGGTGCTGCCCAGGATGCGGGGGCTGCCACCAGTGTTTCTGCATAGATTGGTCGTCCTGCCCCCATAGTCCCGTAGATGGTGGGTTCTCCAGTGATGTCGTCGACGCGGAATCTTAGGTACCTTGCCGCTACCTTGACTTCGGGGTCAGCTTCAGTGGCGGGGATCTGGATGTGGGTGCAATGGATCTCCGACTGGAATCTGATCCAGTCATCGCCTGGATGCGATTGTACCAAGTCGTCTACGTCAATCTCCAAGGTGTAATGCGACGGGAAGCTGTGCATGGACGTTGCAGGGGAGGAGCCCGAGTTCGTGCTCGAGACCGAAGATAGCGGGGTGGCTGCACGATGTATGAGGTTGGTCTCGGGGTCTCGTACCAGGGGGTGATCGATCTCTTCCTGTCTCTCTAACATCAGCTGAGCCGCCGCCAGTCCTGTCGCCGAATAGAAGAGTCTTTCTCGGGCGAAGCTGCTCAGACCCCGGACCTGGTTTCGTGGGTCGTCAGGGTCATTTTGGGGTAGTGGGTCTGCGCGAGGGGGAATGGGAAGTGGTTCGGGGCTGGGGACGCGGCTTGGTCCGTGGACACTGTAGAGCGACGGTGATAGTCGCAAATATTCTTCCAGCCCGAAGCTGGGGGGCGTGTCGGTCGGTGGTGCATAGTCAGGTTCCGCGGGGAAGGGTGGAGGTGGTTCGTTGGTGGGATGTAGTGAAGCTTCCAGCACGGCGACTTCTTCTGTGTCGACGGCTAGCATGGCATTTCGAGTTGCAGGGGACGGCGAGCTGAACTGTGATGACATCAGAGATAGACTCTCGAATTGTGAGCAGAGTGTGGCAATGTCGGGGAGTGGTGAGGACTCCATGATCCGTTCTCGAGGGTTTATAACCATTCTCCGGATGGCCCTGGGATTCTTATCATGGAATTCCTCTACCTTTCTGGCGGCGTTGCCTAGATTCCTTTTTGGTTCCCAGGAATCATGTGCTTCGGAGAATCCTTTCCACCGGACAAGGTATTGTAGGGTCCTTGCCCTTCTGGTTCGCCTGGAGGCTAACACGTTGTCTACTTCCCATTCCTCGTGTCCTTCGATCAGGTCAGGAGGTGCCTCAGGAAAGTTAGGTCCATGGAGCTCCGTCTCCTTATATGGGTGAAGAACAGCCGCATGGAATGCGTTGTGGATTTTCCACGCGGCTGGGAGGTCCAGCCTGTACATTACGGCGCTCAGTACTTCCGTGATCTTGAAGGGTCCAAAGTGTTTGGCCCTTAACTTCATAGTGGGGTGTGTCGTTCGTAAATGGGTCCCTTCCAACCAGACCTTCTGATCCACACGGTATCTTTGGAAATGTGGATCTTTGGTCCAGAGGGATTGTGCCTTGCTAATGGCTTCTTGGGTGTTTTTCCTTGCTTCCAGAAGTTGGGACTTCCGTTCTTCTATTGCCGGTACATTTCCGACACATGTGGGTTGATGGGTGCGGGGAATGAATCCCATCCACAGCTCGTACGGGGGTTTCTTTGTGGTTGACGAAGGACAGGAGTTTATCATGTACTGGGCGACTTTAAGCCAGTCAGCCCAGTTATCCTGCTGGTGATTGCAGAAGATTCTCAGTATTGTCTCCACTGTTTGGTTTGTTCGTTCTGACTGTCCGTCTGTTTGAGGATGGTATGCGGAGCTCATGTTTTGTTTGATGTCTAACTGGGCGCAGAGTTCTTTGAAGAACTGCGAGGTGAACCGCGTGTCTCTGTCTGATATGATCTTTTTGGGGAGGCCTGTGTAGGGGAATGCGTGGTCTCTGAAGAGTCTCGCTACTTCTTCGCTTCCCATGTCTTCTCGACACGGAATTAGGATTACGGCCTTCGTGCAGTCGTGATCGGTGATGGTGAGAATTGTATCACAGCCGCGTGAATCGGGTAATTTCGTAATGAAATCAACTGTGATAGTGGCGAAGGGTGTTGTGTCTTCACCAGGGCCGATCGGCGCAATGGGGGGCACGTTGCAGTGAGTGATTGTTTTTACTGCCTGGCAGGTGGCGCATCCTTTGACGTAATCTTCCACATCTTTATGGATCGTGGGCCACCAGTAATCCCGTTTTAGCATCAAGTAGGTTTTCCAAACTCCGGGATGTCCCGACGTCGGAGTGTCATGGTACTCTTGTATGAACGTGTGTCGGAGTTGTGTGTCTTCAGGGACCACCAAGGATCCTGCCTTCCACCAGACCTTCCATTCGTCTTGGTAGATGCTATGCTTCTTCTTCCACTTTTGGCATAATTCGTTGTTTGTCTTTTGTAGTTGATGGACTTGTTGTTCCAGGATAGAGATTTCGATTGCTCTGGCAAAGAGTTCGTTTGGCAGGGCTGTGGTCTCTTCGTTGTCTGTCGACCCATCATCGTGATCTGGTCGTCGGGATAGGGGGTCGGCTTGATTTCTCTTTCCCGGCAGATGGACCAGTTCGAAATCGAAATCTGCTAGGAACGCGATATAGCGGGCCACGCGTCTGTTCAATTTTTGTGGGTGTTGGTAATATCGGAGGTTGTCATGATCCGTGTAGATGATTAGTTTGTGGGGTGATCCCATCACTAGGTGTCGTACACGTTTCAAGCCTTCTATGATGGCCAGGAATTCTCTGTCTCCGATCAAGTAGTTTCTTTCTGCAGCATTTAGTGCTTTTGAGTGGTATGCTACCGCTCTTCGTTTGTGGTTGTCATCTCTTTGGTAAAGGATGCTTCCGAGTGCGAAGGCAGAGGCGTCGACTTCGAGTTCATACTGTTTGGCGGGGTTTGGGTGCCAAAGGACTGGTTCAGTGGTAACTCGGGTGATGAGTTCGTCTAGCGCTTCTGTACACCTTTCTGTCCAAATGAAGGGGGTTCCTTTCTTTGTAAGGTCGTGTAGCGGTCGGGCGATTGATGCAAATCCTTGGATGAAGGGTCGCTGGTAGCCTAATACGCCTAGGGTCTTTCTTACTTCTTCTACAGACTTGAGCGTTCGTGGCCATTCCAAAATCCCCTTTACTTTGGCTGGGTCGATGCATACTCGTCCCCCCCCTACGAGCCATCCAAGAATTTCCATTTCTTCCTTTTCGAATTGACATTTCTTTGGTTTTAGGAAGTAGGAGCATTCTTCCATTTTGTCAAGAAAGTCATGGACAATTTGTTTGTGTCGTTGGCGGCCTTCTTCGTCGTTGGCAGTGGCCACCCACCAGTCGTCCATATAGTTGCCTAGGTTTTCAGGATATTTTTGAAGCAGGGGGCGAAAATCTCGGTGCATCGTTCGTTGGAAGAAGGGTGGTGCGTTTGTGAGGCCGAAATACATTACTCGGGGAACATAGGTGCCTTGGGGGGTTTTAAATGCTGCTTTAGTTTGGTCTTCTTCGGCAATGCGTATGTTGTTGTATCCCCAACGAATGTCGAACTTGGAGAATAATAGTTTACCGTGTAGTCTTTCCAATGCGGACTGTATATTGGGCAGAGGATTGTTATCTCTGACCATATACTTGTTCAACTGCCTATAGTCTATGATGATTCGTTTCTCCGAGCTGTCCTTTTTGTTGATGAAGTAGACTGGTGCCGTGTAGGGCGATGGTCCTTCATAGATTTGTCCTAGTTCTTCTTCTTCGAGAATCCATTTTTGCAGGAGTTCTCGTTCGTCTTTGGACAGGGGGTACACCTTGCAATTTAACTCCTTTGGTGCGTCTGGAGTTAGTTTGATAGTCATGTCTTCCGATCTTGCGGGGGGGAAGCGTCGTGCTTCTTCTTCAGAGAAGACCTTTTGATGTCTTCGATACTCTTTTGGAATGGTGTCGATGGTAAGGTGGATTTTGTCTTTATCTGCCTTTTGGGCCCATTCTTGCGCGATATTGGTTCGTCGCACGTAGATTGCTTCGTCTTCCGCCGGTTTTCCCAGTTGTTTGATTGCTTCCCTTTGCATGAAGAAGATGCGTTTGGCGCTATGCATGTATCTGCTGCTTTGGAGTTGTACTGGTTCTCCCGAGACTTTTCCTGTCTTCCAATTGATTTTTGGATTGAAGTCGTATAGGAAGGGGTATCCCAGAATGATGCGATCTTTTCCTAGGCTCGTGATGTAGAACCGTTGGAGCATGTGCTTCTCTCCTTTGACAATGCGGAGCCAGCAGTAGTGAGTAATTTTTCCTTGCTTGTTTTCTGTACCATCTACATTGTGGACGGTAACTGGTCTGGCCAATTCCTTGCGTCCTATCCCAAGTCGTTTCCAGGTGTCTTCATCGATGAAGTTGTCGGTAGCTCCGCTATTGATGAGAGCAGATTCGTCGGCCTTGGATTGCGAGGTGCGGAAAGAAACATTCATATTCAGAGTCGATAGTTTCCTAATGTACATCGTATCTTGCAATCCAGTTGCTCTAAGCCAGACCGTCGGCTTCGAGCTCTTTAAAAATCCGCCTTTGCCAAGAGTTCCTCATAGAGGTTTTCTCGGTCTTCGATAGTCATTCCTCGAATGTATTGGAGGATGTCTTTTTTGGTGTAGGAAGGGGGCGCGGTGGTCGAGGTTTCAGCTTCGCTATGCTGTTCCTCTTCTTTGTCTTCGTTGATTATCGCAGCTCGGACCTTGGGTTTTTCTTTGGTATACTGCCCTTGGGAGCTGCGGGGTCGATCTGGGGCCTTTCCTTTGCCCTTGTCGGGGCAGGCTCTAGACATATGTCCCAACTTGCGGCAACGGATGTCACCGCTGCTTACGCGACGATAACGAGTAGACTCGGAGTGGTAGTGACAAGGCTCTTAGCGGCCGCCTTCTGGCTAGGAGTGGAGAATAGATGATATTGCCGTCGTAAGACGGACAGGAGACTCAACTTAGCGACCTAGAGTCACTAGAGAGTCGTATTTATACTACTACAAGGTACAGGGTACGGGGTACTGGGCACAGGGCACGGGGCATGAGGATACGGGGCTGCGAGTCACGTACATAGGGGCTGAGCCACAAGGCGACTCATGTAGTCCATCCACATCAGGTGAGGCATACACTAATAACACTAGTCCGATCTTACCACTACTCGGGGCCATCCAACTCCATCGGGTCGTCCGCGCGGCTGATATCCCCGTCGATCGAAGGGGGGAAGTCCCAGGGCCGAGGGGACGGTAACAACGGAAGCACCTTCCTTCTTTCATTAATTTGGTGCGTTCTTCATCCGTTAGTTTTCCCGTAGTGCGGATGGCGTCGATGTCCATCGCATTAGGGTCCTTTTGTCGTTTCGGTGGAGAGGGCTTTTGATAGCTCCTCATTCGGTTGGCTCTGGTCGAGATGTGACCGGGTCCTCCTTTGGGTCCAATATTGTCATTCAGGTCTTGCCACCTTTGGACTGTCTTCCGGGTTGCATCGTACCACTCTTCCATGGTTGCTGGTAGGGTTTCTCGTTGGCGGATGACGCGGTGGAGTCCGACTGGTAGAATGTCCTGGAACAGCTTAATTGTTCCTTCCGCATCTGGTCCCCACCCCGCTTCCCTGATGAGGCGTTTGAAGAGTGTGATGGAGGAGTCGACTTTGTCCACGTCTAACTCCATTTTTGTAAGACGAGAGTATGCGTCTTGTTTCTTAGTGGAATCAGTGAAGGCGTCTCTGAATGCCCTTGCGAACCATTCCCAGAGGGTGGGGTCGTTTTCTGCATGTGTCGGGGGATCTCCTGTGGTGGGGTTTCCTTCTACCTTGATAGATAGTTGGTCCGCCATGTCATATGCCCAATCGTCAACCAGTGGTCCTTTGATGAAGGTGATGGCATAAGCCACTTGTTCTGCCTTGTTGGTGAAGGTGGAGTTATGTCGGTTAAGGAAGCGATATGCTCCGAATTGTTGCATGAAGCGTTCCGCGTCTTTCCTGTCTCCTTGGAAGATTTGAGGGATCATTCCTTTGGGAGCTTCGCTGCGGGGTGGTGCGGCTGCTGCCTGTCCTGCTGCTGCCTGTCCAGCTGCTGGTTGGCCTCCGCCGCCACCTCCTCCGCCGCCTGGTTGTCCTCCGGCGGGCGGTTGTCCTCCGGCCGGTGGTTGTCCTCCGGCTGGTGGTTGTTGGGGTTGTCCTCCTGCTGGTTGTGGAGCTTGTGCTGGTCCGGCTACCTGTGCTGGTTGTACATGGGCTACAGCGATTGCTGCCATTGCTGCTGTGAGTTGTTCGATGACCGGTGCGTGAGCTTGGTCGGTCGTAGGGATGTCTGGATCTGAGGTTGGCGAAGTGGTCTTTACTTCGGGTGCTTCGTCACTTCCTTGTGTGATTTCTGTGTGGATTCGTTCGAGATCCGGGGCGAGTAAGAACGGTCGGCTTTTGGTTCCTAATCCTTTTTCTTGAAGATCGGTGATCTCATCTTCTCTGCTAACTTCGTAGCACTTGTCAATGGTCCAGCTGATTCTGTACCAGGTCCCGTTGATGTATTCCACAGGGTATGTGTATAACCCTTCTCTGAGGTGATATGCTGATCGTCCTTCAGTTCGTGATTCTAGCCAGTAGGCCTTTCCCTGTATTTCTGTGGGGAGGTCGTCGGTGGTTCTATTTCTGAACCGGATGTCGGGGCTCTTTGAGAGCTTTCGTTTCCTTCCAAGGTCGAGTAGTATGTCAGCCAGGTTGGCTTAAGAGAAGCTCGACTTGTGTTAAGCCCGCAGCGGGGCTTCGTGCACACTTGACCGAAGAGGAAGGTGTGCGGTCCGAAGCGTGCTGTGACACGTGATCAGACTCCTGAGGTGCGCGTTGATTGTTATAGCACAATCACTAAGCTCCGAAGGTGAGATCCGCCTTTAAGGACCTCGAAGGGTAAATGAAAGAGCTGAGAGGGCCGCGCAATGAACAGGAGAGTACAAGGAGCTGCGATTGCAAAGCAAAGTCGAGCTTAAGGCTCAACCATCCGTACGAAGTCATATATATACAGGTTCGAATCGTGTATGACTAATAGTCCTACAACCGATTGGTAAGTCGGTTTGTCAGTCCATCAGTCATGCTCAGTCATCATATAGTACACTGTCAGCATGATGCGCGTATCAGTCAGCTTGGCCAGGGTCATCAGTCAGCGGTACAGTAAGGAATCTCAGTCATCCAGTCCGATCAGAGAGCCACGCGTGTATCATACATGAGTCATGGGATCACGTGATCCCAGCCAGTCCGTCGGTCCGTAAAACACCTCACCTCTCTCCGTACTAGAGATGGAGCTTATCAAATGGGAGTCTTGCAGATTTTGAGGGTGAAGATCTCAATGAGATCTCTACAACAGCAGCACAGATTGCTCGTGCACACATTACAGAACAAACTAGGACTGGTCATGCACAGTGAGCTTAGGTCCAGTCTATAGTTGCATCTCAGTGGACTTACAAGCCTGGTTTGGTCCCAGAATTGTTAAGCACTATATCACATTTCATCAACTCCGTGATGGCAGTTGGGATCCAAAAAGTGTAACAAGAAACACCCCACAGCATATCTGTGAGTTTATTACTAAAAAATGTGGGCCTATTGAAAAGGGATATGAGGGGAAGAAAGTTAGTAATTGTTTTTTCTTTGAGCATTCTTTATTCTAACCAAACCAATCATTTTTATGGTATTCTACAGCAATCTCAACCCGTGCTGCTCTTACATTCTGGTACCATATCATTCGACCAAATGAAAGTGTGGCTGAGTGGCGGATAGACCAAGAGACAGGGATCTGGTAATTGGCTCCTTTATTTCATGCATTGGTATGCTAACTTCTTTAGCCATGGACTTCTGACACGTTCTCGGGCAGTTTCAGAGTTCATGGTGGGTCTTGAGAAAATAAAGGCAAGATCTGGGGAGATCTCGCAATCAGCAAGGGCACTGACTTTGGACAACATGCATTGTCTCTATGACTATTGTATGAGATCCACAGCCCCTCCTAAAGAGCAGCGGTGGGGTATAGTGCGTTATGTGTGTCAATTACTATTCAACTTTGATTTTGAGCTTGCTGACTGTTAGAAACACCCAGGCAGCCTACCTATTTGCATGGCTTATGGTCTTGCACTGTGAGGAGGTCTTAAAGCTCACATTTGAAAGCATTGACATGATTCCTGGAGAGTGTAAGTTACTTTAGCTAATATTTTTCTATTTTACTAATTTTTTTATCGAACCTTTAGGTGAATATTTTGAATGCCGGCTGTCTACTAGAAAGACAGCCCAGACTGGTGTTCTCCATGGGCTAAGACTTTATGCAAATGATATGGATCCAAAGATCTGCCCAGTACAGGCTCTCATTATGCTTGCAAGACTATATGGTGATAGTGTGGAGCTAAAGGGCCCACTTTTCCTTAAGCTTCATAATACTGGAGCTGTGTCACAGAAAGAGCCAGTGGTGAGTACTTTTGTTGTCTGTGTTCTTTTATTAATTAATCTAAAAATATGGACAGTCTCAAAGTGTGGTCAGCTGTGCACTTACATCTGATATACAGAGCCTTGGTTACAAGACATGGGCACTTTATGGCACACACTCCTTTCGTCGTGGAGGTTGTCAGCATCGAATCAAGAATTGTGGTTGGTCTGTGGATATGGTGGCTGCCTGGGGTGGCTGGTCTCAGTTGGAGGCAGTCACCATGTTTCGCTACTTTTACTCCCCCAACAACAACCATGAATTCATGTCTGAATATGATCACAATAACCCAAAATGTGTTTGTTATTAAACAATAGAATGTTTTGTAGCTGATAGGCAACTTGTCACTGATGTAGAGTGCAACACTTAGTAGACTCAGAGTAACAGTAGTCATATAGTGTTACTGCTGGCAGCTGCACTGGCCTCAATGGGTTTGACTTGTGCCACTGTCCCTCAGACACTAAGTCATGTCTCCTCATCTATCAATCAAAGCTTCTGTCTATTCTCTCCATCTCCAAGTACGAGCCTACTACTACTTGTAAGGTTACCATGTCAACATCAATCTCTGAGTCTAAGTGTCACTGTCACCGGTGTAGGATGCGACACTTAGACTCAGAGGATAGTGCTTTTGAGGGAGATAGGGCTGTTCTGGCCTGGCTTGGCCTGAAAGCCCCGGCCTCAGCCCAGCTTTTGGGGGCTCCGGCTTTTCATGTTGTCGAGCTGGGCCGTGGGCCACGGCTTAGGGTTTTTCACAGCTCGGCTTGGCCGAGGCCATGGCTTAGGTAGGCACTAAGTATGTAACTAACTACAACAACTAATTCTAAAGTGTCTACCATAAGCACATGCTATGCATCGAACCATCAAGCACACGTGTGCATTGAACCCTCAAACGTGTGCACAATGTGTGTTGAACCCTCATCGAACCATTAAAGGTGTGTATGCATTGAACCTTCGAGGGTGTGCATGCGTTGAACCCTTGAAGGTGTGCGTTAAAGAAGTGCAAGGCATCCTCAGTACGGTGTGTGTCGAACCCTCGAAGGTGCATGCCGAGAGTGCCATGTCCTGCATGTGTGTCGAGCGACGTGTCTTGTGTGTGTGTGAGTCGAGGGTCGGTGTCGACATGTCAAGGGTGAGTCGTCCAGGTAAGCGTGATGTGTGTGCGTTGGCAGGGTCCAGGCAAATGTGCTATAGAAGGAGACAGATACTGACAGAAGTGATAGTCAACTGTGAGCTGGTTTACCTCATGCTTATGCTTGCCCCTAACCTTTACTGAGGCTAGTGCAATGGCAAGCAGTAACACAGTTTCACCTTTTCTCTCTCTTGAACAATACAGTGGTCAACACACAGTATAAAGTGGTAACTTCCAAGCAAGTTCCACTCAGCACCAGTCAACTCCTTTGGTCAAAACCTTGTCTAGCAGCAAAGTACACATCACAGCAGCAGCAGACCAGTAGAGGTAACACCTTGCAAATCTAGAGTATGTTCCCAAAGTCATTTTGCTAATGCACACAGTGGCAGCTTGGTATATTATGAAGATGGCAAGGAAGGCACAAATTATATTAAAACATTTGCCATCCTTGCCACTGAGATGGCAAGGATGGCACAAATTATATTAAAACATTTGCCATCCTTGCCACTGAGATGGCAAGGATGGCACAAATTATATTAAAACATTTGCCATCCTTGCCACTGAGATGGCAAGGAAGGAACAAATTATATTAAAACATTTGCCATCCTTGCCACCGAGATGGCAAAGATGGCACAAATTATATTAAAACCTTGCCACCAAGATGGCAAGAAAGGCACAAATTATATTAATACATCTGCCAACCTTGCCACCAATATGGCAAGGAAGGCACAAATTATATTAATACATTTGCCATCCTTGCCACCAAGATGGCAAGGAATGTACAAATTATATTAAAACATCTGCCATTGATTCCCAAGTCATTTCACTAACATATACAGCAGCAGCTTGGTATATCAGCACATTATCCAACTACAGCTATACTAGGATGGTGTCATAAGATGTCATCCTCTGCTACTATGGTGCAGGCAATGGGGAGGGTATGTGGCATGATGTGTCACTGGCATAGGGTGCAACACTTAGACTCAGAGATTGATGTTGAAGTAATGACCTCACAAGTAGTATGGCTCATACTTGGAGATTTAAAAAAAAAGGGAATAGACAGGAAGCTTAGATTGATAGATGAGGAAACTCAACTTAGTGTCTGAGGGACACACTGTCAAGTCGAAGTGTTTTATCCTACCACAGAGAACCTAGTCCTACAATCCTAGGATAATGTTACCACCGGCAGCTACACTAACCATGTGGAAGGTTATGGGTGAGCATAAGCAGAGGGTGAACCAGCCCCAGGTGAGTTATGCATTCTGCCAGGAGTTGAATCTGGAGCTTCAGCATGATGGAGGACCTTGTGATTGTATGTCTCACCCCAACCCCTTCCTGTAGCATGTTCTGATCTCATCATCTCACCCCTCCCCTTGTGTATGGACTCATTGCAGGCATCATAGTAAGGGTGACATCTTTATGATGTTGATCCTAGTATCATCATAGTAGGATGATGTGCCTTGATGTCATTCCCATACCTTTAGTCATTGGTGACTCATTCTAGCCTCTCTCACTGTACTTGTATAAGTAGGACTTGACTAGGTTTCTAGGACTCTAAGTTGAGTCTCCTTGTCTCACAATCCAGTCTCTTGCCTCAGCCTCAGTCGAACGGAGTAAACACATCACTGTCTACTCTTTAGCTTGCTTCAAGAACTACCCTCTGAGTGTAAGTGTTGCACCCTATGCTAGTGACAGGCCAGTTCACCTACAACTTAGTATGTTCACCCCTAACCTTTACTGAGGCTAGTGTAACTGTTACCGCTGGCAGCTGCACTAACCCAGTGGACAGTTAGGGGTGAGCATAAGACAAGGGTGAACCGGCCCCATGTGAGTTATGCCTTCTGCCAAGAGCTGAATCCAGAGCTCCGGCATGACAGTGGACCTTGTGATTGTTTGTCTTGACCCAACCCCTTCCTGTAGCACGTTCTGGATGCTACCCCCCCTGTCTCGTGTCTTATCTCTGACATAGTATGTTCTCATCGTCTTGACCTCCCCCTCATGTACGGACTTATCACAGGCATTGTAGTAGGGATGACATCTTTATGATGTCAATCCTAGTATTGTCATAGTAAGATGATGTGCTCCAACATCATTCCTGTACCTCTAGTAGTTGGAAGACTGTTCTAGCCTCGTATCTTGTACTTGTATAAGTAGGACTCACCTTAGGTCTCTAGGACTCTAAGTCAAGTCTCCTTGTCTCACAATCCAGTATCTGCCTTGCCTTTTCGATTGGAGTGAATGCATCACTGTTTAAAGGAATCTCTACCCGCTTCAAGTACTATCCTCTGAGTCTAAGTGTCACACCCTATGCTGGTGACAGTAACAGCCAGTGGTAACACTCAGTCTCAATAAAATATACAATATAAAGGGCCAGAATCAAACCTAAATTAACTAAAAGAGTAATACTAATACTGCTCCTTTCCAAGTTCATGCCAGACTTCCCAATCATTTTTCTTTCCCCACCTTTGTGCCCAGAGCTCATCTGAGAACTGACCTGAAGAATCTAAGTAAATAGACTTCTCCCTCTCACTTTTTATATCAGCTTTACAATGTGGGATTGCCTCTACCACCTTCTGCATTGCCTGCAGCTCTTCATCCCCATCCTTATGCTTTCGTTTTCTTGAGGTTTCCTGTATAGTAAAAAAGTCAAAGAATTTGTCCTTATCTCCTCCGAAGTGAGTGATAAGCTGGTCATAAAGGCACTCCCGTTTTGTGATGGTCCCCTTGATGTTCTTCCACTTGACTGTAGTGGGGGTGGTGGCAGTGGTGGTAGAAGAGGAGGAGGAGGACCCTGGACCATAAAGGTCACAAATCTTTTTCACCTTGCCACTTTCAACTTGAAAGATAACATCCTGTAAGCCATTTGCAGTATCAAGGGCTTTGATGTCCTCATTGCAGGTCCGGAGCAGGTCTGCTTGTTCACTGAGTGGTTGCCCACCAATAGAAGGCTGGGCTAAGGATGCAAGAGAGATGCTGGGGGTTGGTGGAGAGAGGTGGGAAGGGGTGGGAAGTGGCTGGCTGCCCACTGTGTGTGTGGAGCTCTAAAAGGTAAAAAAATCAAGATGTTTTTAAGTCACACATAATAAATATGTCTAGATCCATACCTGAATATGGCCCTGAAGGTGAAATAGATTTGCCAATGCAGAAACATCACCATTTTGTGCAGCTCCTACCCAAGCATGAATGGTATCAGCAGAAGGGGGCTGAAGACTGCCCTGGCCAGTAGAAGCAGAAGCAAGCTGAACATGTGTGCCCTGGTTGGTGCCCTGCTGCCTAAGCACATCCTCGATGTCTCTCTGCAGCTGTGGATGCACCTCATATTCTGCCAAAAAGAGCTTAAAAGGCTTTTCACACATGCAAAAGACTGGGGGGAAACTCACCTGATCTATGGCTGCACAACTCAAATTTCTTCCCACTCTCCACTGACAATGCCCACTCTTGACCCAAGTCCTGCAGGTGAGCCCACTGCTTGCGCTGAATTTCCCTATCAATAGGGTCAAGCAGTGCCTCCTGGATAGCGGTCTCAGGCTCAGAAGCAGAGCACAGGTCCAGTCCATAGAAGTCTGCAAGCCTCTTTTGCAGTTCACTGACCTTCCCTCTTTTGACCAGTGGGTTCTTTTTGTATCCTTCTTCAGCTCTGGCAGTTGTGTTTGCCCCATCAATCCAGAAGCGGAGCTGGTCACCCTTGGCATTCAAGATTGCCTTAGCAGTTATGTCATCAGGAGGGGCTGGCATGTAGACTGAGTAGTAGTAGAGGACTGGGACTGTCACTAATAGACTTGGTGACAAAAACTGAGTAAAACGAACCAGCAATGGGATGGCAAACTGATGGAAACCAAGTCGTGGGAACTATCACTGCCAGTGGCTGTGTGCAAATTGGTCCTGCCAGTGCTGCTCTGAGCCTCTGAGTCATGCACAAATCTCCCTCTCTCCCCGGTTCCCTCAGTTCCCTCTGCACCTATGCACCACAGCACCACCCTCTCCCCCTGGTTCCCCCTTGCCAAGTGGCCCCTCCCTGTACCTACTACCTGAGGCCCCAGTGCCTCTTGTCGGCACAACTTGAAGTCAATCTCAGACTCGGAGCAGTGGCCTTCCCCCCTCCCCACCCATCTCCCATATCCATCCTCCCCCTGGTTCCCACTCCTGGCTCTCCCTTCCCCCCTTCCCCCCTCCTCTGCAGTGTACCTGGGGCTCAAGTGCCTTGGGTTTTGCAGTCACGGTTGCGACTGGCACAAATGCTCAAGGCCGAGCTGCAACCTCCCCCTCCTCTCGGATATCTCTCCCTTTGCCCTCTTCCTCTGCTCTCTCCCCCTGGTGTTAAGCCTGCAGCGGGGCTTTGTGCACACTTGACGGTTTAGGAAGGTGTGTGGTCCGAGGCGTGCTGAGACACGTGATTTAGACTCCTGAGATGCGCGTTGATTGTTATAGCACAATCACTAAGCTTCGAAGGCAAGGTCTGCCTTTAAGGACCTTAGAAGGTAGATGGTAGAGTAAAAAGGGAGCCGCACAGTGAACAGGAGTGATCAAGAGGCTGCAATTGCAAAGCAAAGTCAAGCTTAAGGCTCAACTGTTTGTACGAGGTCATATATATACAGGTTCAAACTTGTCATGACTAATAGTCCTAAAACCGGTTGCTAAGCCGGTTTGTAAGTGATCAGTCATCTACCTATTGTACACTGTCAGCATGATGCACGTATCAGTAACCAGACCAGGGTCATCAGTCAGTGTTACAGTCAGGATCTCAGTCAGCCAGTCCAAATCGATGGGCCACGTGTGTATCGTAAGGAATCAGGGGATCACGTGATCCCAGCCAGTCTGTCAGTTCGTAAAACACCTCGCCTCCCTCTGTACCAGAGGCGGAGCTTATCACCACCCTCCCCTCAAAGTAGCGCTTCCACGCGCTAGTTTGATCCCTCGTTATCGCCGGGGACATAATCATAGTCGGGTGATGGGGAACGAGGAGCATAAGAGGAGCCACCGCCTTCTAGCTCATCCAGGACGACCTGGGTGATGGCTTGCCTCATGGCAACGCCAGCACGACTCATCTCCCCTTTGCAAAGGTCGTCACATCCTGCCTCGAGATGGTCGTACTCGACCTGCCGATCCTCGAGAGATAGCTGCCAGGCTGTGTGCTGGCGGGTGAGGTAATGGCCATTGGCATGCTTATGCCGTCCTCCATAAGGGCAGGTGTTGGGCATTTGGGCGTGGAAGTATCGGTGGTGGCGAGGTATGTGGCACCAACCGGAGGTCCGGGTGGAGCAGAGATGATGGGGGGTCTCGCAATGGGTGGAGAGGTGGTCGAACCACGGGCAGTAGGAGCAATGGCAGCACTCCTCATACTTGTCTTGGGCGAGGGCATTGTCTTGCGCGTTGTCACTGTTCCAAGAAACAGCGCTCCTTGCTCCTCCCCTCAGACGTAGAGTCCCATGCTCGTGGTAGGGGCGCGCCTGTCTGTGATGGGTTCGGTGTCGCCATGCCAATTCCCCTCTCTCGCTATCCTCATCTACCAACTGCAGGAGGCACTCCCGGGCGTTTGCCCGTATCAAGCGTTGTGTCACCGCTGCTTACGCGACGATAACGAGTAGACTCGGAGTGGTAGTGATAAGGCTCTTAGCGGCCGCCTTCTGGCTAGGAGTGGGGAATAGATGATATTGCCGTCGTAAGACGGACAGGAGACTCAACTTAGCGACCTAGAGTCACTAGCGAGTCGTACTTATACTACTACAGGGTACAGGGTACGGAATACTGGGCACAGGGCACGGGGCATGAGGATACGGGGCTGCGAGTCACGTACATAGGGGCTGAGTCACAAGGCGACTCATGTAGTCCATCCACATCAGGTGAGGCGTATACTAATAACACTAGTCCGATCTTACCGTTACTCGGGGTCATCCAACTCCATTGGGTCGTCCGCGCGGCTGATATCCCCGTCGATCGATGGGGGGAAGTCCCAGGGTCGAGGGGACGGTAACATCACCCTCCGGTTAGATGCGAGCGCGACCACGCGTCGCGTAGCGGATGATCCCCGACCCGTGACGTTGGTCGTGGCGGTCGGCATCGTTGCCAGCAAGGTGGGCAAGGGTTTCTCCGGCGTTGGCGGCGCGGAGGCGGCGGCGGCAGTTGGCGAGGACGTTGCGGGTTTCGGCCTCTTCTGCTTCGAGGGCGCGGAGGCGGGAGGCGATGTTAGTGAGCTCGATGTCGACGTGGTGGTAGCGGCAGACGTCCGTGTAGAGACCCCAGTCCTGGGTCGTATCTTGGACCTCCAATGCGAAGGCATCGAAGATCTCGGAGTCTCCGTCGATGGCACGGAGTAGCCACTTGGGTACCGGCGGATTGGCGACACCGACGTTGGAGCTGGGCTGGGCGTAGACCTCTGTAGTAAAGACAGGGTCGTCAGGGCCTCCCAAGGTACCAGCGGCGCGGGGAACGGGGCCGTCGAGAAGCTGGATGTAGGGGGCGATGCGGCGGTCGTTGCTACCGCCTTGGAGGGGGATGGAGAAATAGTGGAGTTGGCCGTTATTCTCGACAAAGCCGGCAGGGGGTTCAGACTGAATACCCTGCGGAGTGTCCGCCCTTGCGGGCTGGCTGGCCAGGCGGCGGATGGTGAGGTCGGCGAGGCGGAGGGATTCGGCCTTGGCCTCACAGTCGAGCTGGAGGGTCCTGGCGCCGAGGGCGAGGATGTCGCGTTGATCCCGGCTCTGCTCCAGTTCCGCGGCTTGCTCTTCGGCCGTAAACCTAACGGCTTCCATCCGGTCCTTGGTGCGCTTGGCGGTGATGATGAGACCGCGGACCATGCGGAGGAGAACTGGAGCCGTGAGGGCGTCGGCTTGTCCTTCGACGATAGCGCTAACGGCTCGGGGTGATAGGGGTATGGCTGGCTGCGTAGCGCCAACGGCGAGGTCCACTGCAAGCACCCGTGCTGAGTTAGTGGGCGCGGGGTCCTCAACAAGAGGAAGGGCTCCATTGGAACCGGTCGTCTGATAGGGGGTCCCTGGGGCGGGTATGAAGAGGGCCTCGGTGGAGGCATAGGAGTCGGTGGGCGAGGCGGGGGCGTAGTTGGCATCTTCGACGGGGGAGAGATGGATGGTTTGGTGGGACATAGTAGTTCGGAGTGTGGGGGGAGGATGCTACTTCGAGTCCTCAGACCCGTCCTTTTATGCGGTTGCTCGAGCGGGCGCCTTTGGTGATACTCTTCGATTAATGCGGGGGCGTGTACTTGGGGGGCCGGTTCCCATGTGTTGTCTGCGTCTGGGTATCCCTTCCATTTGAGGAGGTATTGCAGGCTCTTCCGCTTCCCGTGGAGACGGTGATTAACGATGGCCTCGACTTCGTACTCGTGTTCACCCTCGATCAGTTCGGGGGGTGGTTTGATGTAGTTGGGGCCGTGCTGCGGGGTCTCGCGATAAGGGGTAAGGAGGCTGGCGTGGAACACGTTGTGGATCTTCCAGGCATTGGGTAGCTGGAGCTGATACGCCACCGGTGACACCTGTTTACTGATGCGGAAAGGGCCGTGTCGCTTAGGGGCTAGTTTGGGGGTCTGGTAGGGTAGTCAGAGGTTTTTGGCCTCTAGCCAGACCTCTTGATCCACGTTGAACTGGGGTGGTGGCGTTTGATGGGCGGTGCGATTGATGGCTTCGATCGCTTGTGCACGCCTTTCGAGGGCGATCTGTTTCCTGTCCTCCACGTGTTGGTTTAGTGATGGAGGGGGGTCTGTAGGGTGTAGGCGAGGCGTGTAGCCGAGGAGTGCTTCTGCTGGGGCGATGTTGATGGTGGCGTTCTTGTGGTTGTTGTGCACCATGGTGGCTATCCCTAGCCAATCACTCCAGTCGGTTTGGGCGCTGTTGGTGGTCAGGCGGAGGTATTGCTCTACCCATTGATTCGTTCGTTCTGATAGTCCGTCTGTTTGGGGGTGGAACGCTGAGGACACGTTTTGTTTGATCCCCAGTTGTTGGGCGAGCGCCTTTGCAAAGAAGGACGTGAATCGAGGGTCTCTATCGGATATGACTTTATCGGGCAGGCCGAACCATTGATAGACGTTGTCGTAGTATAGTTTGGCCACTTCTTGTCCGGTGATTGTTGTTTTGCAGGGGAGGAATACGGCCGCTCTCATGCATCCGTGGTCCACTATCGTGAGGATGGCGTCGTACCCTTTGCTGGTCGGGAGTTGGGTGATCAGGTCCATTGCTACGATCTGGAATGGGAGTGCGTTGGTCGGTGTGGGAATGCGGTAGAGGGGGACCTTGGCTCGTCTTGTAAGGTTCTTGCCTTGTTGGGATTTGGCGCACCCTCTTACGTATTGTGCAATCCATTCATTCATGTCTGGCCACCAGAAGTGTCGGCGGATGATTGTGATGGTGGGGTCTCGCCCTGGGTGTCCCCTGATTTCTAGGTCGTGGAACCGATGGAGGATTTCCTTCTTCAGGGTGTCATCTGGTGGGACGGCGATTCTGCCTTGTATGCGCCAGTGCTTTAGGTTGTTGTCGTTGTGCGAGTGGGTCATGGTTGCCTTATGTCGTTTGATCCACTTTGCAATTTCGGCGGGGTACTTTCGCTGTGCTGTCCCTATCCGTCGTTCTAGCTCCCACCATTCGTCTTTGGGGTCTTCGGTGGTGGATAGTCTGATGAAGGCGTCTGGGTGAAGGAGGGTTAGGTCTTGGTTGTCTGCTTCGCCCTTGTCTACTCCTGGGGGTCGGGAGAGGAGGTCTGCCGAGGTATGGAGTTTCCCTGGCACATGTTGGATCTTGAGGTGGTACTCCTGGAGTTCTGCGAACCATCGTGCTACTCGGCGGTTTACCTTGCGTGGGGATTTCCAGAAGGTTAGGTTTGCGTGGTCGGTGAGGACTGTGACTGGGATCGTTGATCCTGCCAGGTGGGGTCGCCAGTGGGCTAGGGCTTTCATTAGTGCTAGGAGTTCTCTTTCGTAGATGTCGTAATTGCGCTCGGTTGGGGTGAATGTTGCGGAGTAGTAGGCTATGGGGTGTTTGGTTGGTGAGGTTTTTCTGGGGTGTTTATCTCCCTCCTGTAAGAGTACGGCTCCCACGCCGTATGCGGACGCGTCTGTGGCTAGGAAGAATGGTTTGGTGTAGTCGGGTTGGCGTAAGATTGGGTTTTGACACATGTGTTTTTTGAGGGTCTCGAAGGCGTTTACTTGGGCTTCTCCCCATGCGAATGGTGTCGCCTTCTTGGTGAGGTGGATTAGTGGTCTTGCGATCTTTGAGTAGTCTTTGATGAAGTATCGGTAGTATCCTGTGAATCCCAGGAACGCTCTGACGTCTCGGACTGTTCGTGGGGGTTTCCAGTCTGCTACTCCTTGCACCTTGGCTGGGTCCATCCGTATGGTGTTGTGACCCAGGATGACGCCTAAGAACTCGACTTCCTTTGCTTCGAAGACGCACTTCTCTGGTTTGAGGAAGAGGTCGTGTTTGCGTAGCTTGTCGAGGATTTGGTGGACTTTCGTTCGGTGGTATGGAAGGTCTGATCGGGTGTGTATGAGGATGTCGTCTGTTACCGTCCCCT
This sequence comes from Russula ochroleuca, assembly GCA_015178965.1. NCBI lineage: Eukaryota > Fungi > Basidiomycota > Agaricomycetes > Russulales > Russulaceae > Russula > Russula ochroleuca. The sequence continues at coordinate 706,074 of WHVB01000013.1, forward strand.
CGACCCTGGGACTTCCCCCCCTCGATCGACGGGGATATCAGTCACGCGGACGACCCAATGGAGTTGGATGACCCCGAGTAACGGTAAGATCGGACTAGTGTTATTAGTATACGCCTCACCTGATGTGGATGGACTACATGAGTCGCCTTGTGACTCAGCCCCTATGTACGTGACTCGCAGCCCCGTATCCTCATGCCCCGCGCCCTGTGCCCAGTATCCCGTACCCTGTACCCTGTAACAGTATAAGTACGACTCTCTAGTGACTCTAGGTCGCTAAGTTGAGTCTCCTGTCCGTCTTACGACGGCAATACCATCTGTTTCCCATTCCAAACCAGAAGGCGGCCGCTAAGAGCCTTACCACTACCACTCCGAGTCTACTCGTTATCGTCGCGTAAGCAGCGGTGACATCGTCCATGTAGATCGACAGCCAGTCTTGTCGGAGTTCTTCTCTGAATAGTGCGTTCATCATTGTCTGGAAGGTGGCTGGGGAGTTGGTCATCCCAAAGAACATCACCTGTGGTTCGAAGAGGCCGTGGTTCGTGACGAACGCTGCTTTCCATTGGTCTCCATCGCGTATTCGTATGTTGTTATATCCCCAGCGGATGTCGAACTTGGTGAATAGGCTGGCTCCTCTGACTCTCGCGATGAGTTCTGGGATGAGCGGGAGTGGTGTGGCGTTTCGGCGGGTCCATTCATTGAGCTTTCGGTAGTCCTGTACTGGTCGAAGCTTCCCGTCTTTCTTTTTGACGAAGAAGAATGGGGCCGCGAATTGACTTTTGGACTCGGTGATGTATCCTTTGTCAAGGTGTTCTTGGAGGAACGTTGCTAGTGCTTCTTGTTCCGGTTGGGTTAGGGCGTACACCTTTCCTGGCATGTGTTCTGGGTGGCCTGGTTTCAGTTCTATGGCGTGATCCCATTCTCGTGGTGGTGGGAACCGCTTCGATTCAGCCTCGCTGAACACGAATGAGTGTCGGCGGTACTCTTTTGGAATTGGTGAGGGTTGGGCTGCATGTTTCTCGGCTAGTTTTGAGGCTAGTGTTTGTCGGTCTGTTGCTGTGGCGGTATGGATTTTTGCCGTTGTCCGCTTGATTCTGGCTTTGATAACGACGGGTAGTTGTTCGTAGGCGATCCATCCTTTTGCCCAGTCGATGACCGGTTGGACTGCGGCGAACCATGGGTAACCTAGGATTACCTTTTGTTCGCCTAGGTTGGTGAGGAAGAAGCGCATTGTGCGCGTTTGGTCGCCCGTTCGTACGTCCAGGTCGGTGTAGTGGGTGATTTGTCCGTGGCGGTTTTGTGTCCCATCCACGTTGAACACTTTGCGGGGTTCTGCCAGTTCTTCGATTGGCAGTTTGAGCTCTTTTGCGTAGTTGGGGTTAATGAAGGTCTCCGTGGCGCCGGAGTCTAGTAGTGCAGAGGTTTCGGCCCTCTTGAACAGGGAGTTTAAATATACACGAATTGTCATTGATCGACGGTTCGATAGGTACACGCTCCTTGTGCTTAATGCCCTAACCAAGGCCGAACTGGTTAGGCGTCCTGAAAACCCTCTTCCTCAGCTGCTACTATCCCTCCTCCGAAATGCGCCGCTACTTGGTCTCGTTGGTCAGTGGACATGGCCGCCAGCCTGGTGGCTATTTCGTCTACTGGGTTCTCGTTAGTGGTCGTGGTGTCTGACATCCAGTCGACCAGTTGTGCCGTGGCTACGCGCGGTTTCTTCTTCCGATTGGGGCAGTTGCGCGCGAAGTGTCCAACTTGGTTACATTCGTAGCAGGCGCCGCGTGGGGCTCGGTCGGCGTTGCGGGGGTTTCTGTCGGTTGGTTGGGTTTGGGCTACGTTCACCTGGTAGACGTTCCCTTGCTCGTCCTGCATCTGGACCGTCCTCCCTTGGGGGTTTCGGTTCCTCCAGTTATTGTTTCGGTTGGCGTGTGCTCGGTCTGCATCGACGTCCATTGGGACGGGGGCATTGTTTAGGTGGCGGGGGCGTTGGTGGAATTGTATCCTCTGATATTGGGGCGACTGGGTTGTTGGTTGGTGGGATTGGGCTGTGCGAACCGGTTCCATCTCGATGATGGTGGTCGGTTCGTGGTGCCTTTATCCTGCTTGAACATTTCGTAGATGAGGAGTTGGGACGCTACGCTGTCTATTGCTCGCTGTTTGATCTCTGCGTAGGTATTGACCTTGGGAGGTTTGACTATGTCGTTAACGATGGACTTGGTTAGTCCTTTCAGGAAGTATCTGACGGTTGCTGGTGCTGTGAGCGGATATTCGGCCTTTCGGGCGACTCTCTCGAAGTCTTGAATGTATTGATCGACTTCGGGCCATTTCATCTTCATGTTCTCGATCTGAAGGCGTGCTCGCTCTTCGGCTTGGGTGTCTTGGAATTGGTTCCGGAACTCGTTCAGGAAGTGTATCCAGACGTCGGGGACGTCTTCGATGAGTGGGTCCAGTCGATCCACCCAGTCTCCTTGGTTGAGGGCCCATTCGTCTACGGTTGGGCCTTTGATGAACGTCAGTGCTATTGCTACGCGGCGGATCCAGGATTGGAGGCCGGGGACCGTGGCGTTTACGCGGAAGTAGTGTCGTAGTTCATTTATGAATTGATCCGCTTTCGCTCGGTCTCCGTCAAACTCCGTGGGGGCGCTCCCCATGAGGCGGGCGTCTTGGTTTGCTGGGGGCATTGGTGGTGCGGCCGGGGGGTTGGGGGCTCCGGGGTTTCCTCCGGGGTTGCCTCCTCCCCCTCCGGGGTTTCCTCCTCCTCCTCCGGGTTGCTTCCTCCCCCTCCGGGGTTTCCGCTTCCTCCTCCGGGGTTGTTACTCGGCTGTCGCTTCATTGCCGTGTCTAGCTTTTTCTGCACGGAGGCTACTATCTTGGGTTTGGTGGTTGTGGTGGCGGTAGTGGTGGTTGCTGTGGTGGTTGCCATAGCGTGTTCGTGTATCAACGAAGCGAATGGTCGAGTGTCGAAGAGTGGGGAGTTTCTGATGGTGGTGTTAGTGGGGTCCTCTGTGGGTTCTTCGTCAGTGGTAGGCGAGTTGGGTTGTTGGTCTGTGGAGACGGGAGATGGGGGTCGAGTGTTATCCTCGGCGTCGCTGTCGGAGTCAAGGGGGATGGGTAGGAATGTTCCTCCTTCGTGTCTGCGTCGGCGTCTTTCTTGTGCGTTCAGCTCGTTGTGGGCTTCGATGTCAGGTCTTCTGGGTCCTCGCACTAATTTGAACTTGTCTCCGTCCTCCTCGAGGTAGACTTGGGTGAGGGCTCCTTTCTCGTTGTGTATCCAGACGTGAGTTCCGTCTATGCAGTCCTGTGCCTTCTTGGTCGTATCAGGATGGTATAGTATTGCTATCCCGTCGTATCCGGGGATGACTCCTTTGTCGATTCTGCGTAGGTGTGCGTTCTTTGGTGGTTTGTCGTCGTCTCCAAAGCCCGTGAGGTAGTCCTTGGGTGGGGCCTCCGTGATGGTAAGAAAGTTGAGTCTAATGTCACCGCTGCTTACGCGACGATAACGAGTAGACTCGGAGTGGTAGTGATAAGGCTCTTAGCGGCCGCCTTCTGGCTAGGAGTGGGGAATAGATGATATTGCCGTCGTAAGACGGACAGGAGACTCAACTTAGCGACCTAGAGTCACTAGCGAGTCGTACTTATACTACTACAGGGTACAGGGTACGGAATACTGGGCACAGGGCACGGGGCATGAGGATACGGGGCTGCGAGTCACGTACATAGGGGCTGAGTCACAAGGCGACTCATGTAGTCCATCCACATCAGGTGAGGCGTATACTAATAACACTAGTCCGATCTTACCGTTACTCGGGGTCATCCAACTCCATTGGGTCGTCCGCGCGGCTGATATCCCCGTCGATCGATGGGGGGAAGTCCCAGGGTCGAGGGGACGGTAACACGTTGGCACACTGCTTTGGTGCGCCCGATGTGGGCCAGCTGGTACATTCCAAATTCCACTCGTCTTTTTTGGGTGTAGGCCTCGAGGGCCTGTACTTCTTGTAGGCAGAGGGCGAGTTTGCACCAGTCCGACTCCAGATTGCGAAGGCGCATAATATCGGCCTTGACCCCGTAATCTCCTAGATCTTCGATCGCTCTCTCGAGGGGTCCGCCGATCATTCTCTCCTCCGTTAACATTTTGAAATGATCATCGTCCCGGTAATCGGCAGGCGCTGCCCAACTAGCTGGGGCTGCTTCCAGGTTCTCGGTGTAGATCGGCCAGCCCACTCCCATAGTCCCATAGATGGTGGGTTCGCCGGTAATCGGTTCGACCCTGAAGCGGACAAAGCAGGCCGGTACTTTGTCGAGGGGTTCTGCCTCTGTGGCCGGGATTTGGATCGCTGTGCGATGTAGATCTGGGTCGAATCTGATCCAATCCTCCAAGGGGTGGTCCTGTATGATATCGTCGGCATCGACTTCTATGGTGTAGTGAGAGGGGAGACTGTCGACTGAGGTTGCCGGGGTGGAATGGGTACTGGTGTTGGAGGGGGTAGAGAGCGGGGTGGCGACTCTGTGAACTACTTGGGTCGTGGGGTCTATAACGAGGGGGTGTTCCGCTTCCTCTTGCCTAGCCAACATCAGCTGGGCGGCGGCTAGTCCCGTCATAGAGTAGAAAAGTCGTTCTCTTGCAAACTCGCTTAGTCCGCGTATGCAGTTACGGGGGTCATCAGGGTTGTCCTGAGGGAGTGGGTGGACACAAGGGGGAGGAACGGGAAGAGGTTCGGGACTGGGGTGACAACTGGATAGATGAAGGCTGTAACCCGAGGGTGAGAGGCGTAGGTACACGCCCTCTTCGACGTTTGGGGGTTCTTCCCTCGGTGGGGCGTACTCTGGTTCCTCCGGGAAGGCGGGGGGGGCTTCTGTCATGGGGTGGAGCAACGCCTCTAGCACTGCTACCTCCTCGGTATCAACTGCCAGCATAGTGTTGCGGGTAGCCGGGGAAGGTGAACTGTATCGTGAAGACATGAGGGATAAGTTTTCAAACTGAGTGCAGAGGGTAGAGATGTCCGGGAGTGGTGAGGACTCCATCGCGACTTCTTGGGGGTTTATAACCATTCGGCGAATGGCTTTTGGGTTCTTATCGTGGAATTCCTTCGTTTTGAGGGTGGTGTTACTTAGATTCCCTTTTGGCTCCCAAGAGTCGTGTGCTTCGGAGAACCCCTTCCATCTGACCAGGTATTGCAACGTTTTCTTCTGGCCTGTGCGCCTTGAGGCTAACACGCTGTCTACTTCCCACTCCTCATGTCCTTCGACTAGGTCAGGCGGTGTCTCAACGAAGTTAGGTCTGTGGAGCTCTGTTTCCTTATATGGGTGGAGGACAGCCGTGTGGAATGTGTTGTGGATTTTCCACGTGGGTGGGAGATCCAACCTATACATCACGGCACTAAGTACTTCCATGACTTTGAAGGGTCCAAAGCGCTTGGCCCTTAGCTTGGTAGTTGGATGTGTCATACGGAGATGAGTCCCTTCCAGCCAGACCTTCTGATCTATACGGTACCGTTGGAAATGGGGGTCTTTTGTCCAGAGGGATTGCGCCTTGCTGATGGCTTCTTGGGCGCTTTTCCTAGCTTCTAGAAGTTGGGACTTCTGCTCTTCAATTGCTGGGACATTTCCGACATGCATGGGTTGGTGGGTTCGGGGAATGAATCCCATCCATAATTCGTAAGGGGGCTTCTTTGTGGTTGAAGAGGGGCGAGAGTTAATCATGTACTGGGCCACCTTGAGCCAGTCTGCCCAGTTGTCTTGTTGGTGGTTGCAGAAGATCCGTAGGATTGTTTCCACTGTTTGGTTCGTTTGTTCTGATTGCCTGTCAGTTTGGGGGTGGTATGCTGAACTCATGTTTTGTTTGATTTCTAGCTGGGCGCAGAGTTCCTTGAAGAATTGCAATGTGAACTGCGTGTCCCTGTCAGAGATGATTCTTTTGGGAATTCCTGTGTAGGGAAAGGCGTGATCCCGGAAGAGCCTTGCGACTTCCTCGCTTCCCATATCTTCTCGGCATGGGATCAAGATCACCGCTTTAGTGCTGTCATGATTGGTGATGGTGAGAATTGTGTCACAGCCACGTGATTCTGGTAATTTCGTAATGAAATCGACGGTGATGGTGGCGAAGGGGGTTGTGTCTTCCCCTGGTCCGATTGGCGCAATGGGGGGCACGTTGCAGTGCGTGATGGTCTTCACCGCTTGGCAGGTTGCACACCCTTTTATGTAGTCTTCTATGTCTTTGTGTAAGTTGGGCCACCAGTAGTCACGTCTCAGTGCTTGGTACGTTTTCCAGACTCCCAGGTGCCCGGAAGTAGGTGCATCATGGTATTCCTGGAGGAAGGTGCATCATAGTTGTTTGTCATCCAGGACAACTAGGGATCCTGCTTTCCACCAGATCTTCCATTTGTCTTGGTAGATCCCGTATTTTCCTTTCCATGCTAGGCAGAGTTCGTGGTTTTCCTTTTGTAACTGATGAACCTAGCACTCCAGGATAGTGATTTCAATTGCTCTTGCAAACAATTCGTTTGAAAGTGCCGTGGTTTCCTCATTATCTGTTGATCCATCGTCGTGATCGGGGCGTCTAGATAGTGGATCCACTTGATTTCTTTTTCCGGGGAGGTGTACGAGTTCGAAATCGAAGTCTGCCAGGAACACAATATAGCGAGCCACACGGCGGTTCAATTTTTGGGGGTGCCGATAGTAACAGAGGTTATCATGGTCCGTGTAGATCGTGAGTTTATGGGGTGACCCCATGACTAGATGTTGCACACGTTTGAGGCCTTCAATGATTGCCAAGAACTCTCGGTCTCCAATAGAGTAGTTCCTTTCTGCTTGGTTTAATGCCTTCGAGTGATAGGCAACGGCGTGTTGTTTGTTGTTGTCGTCTCGTTGATATAGTATGCTTCCCAGGGCGAAGGCCGACGCGTCTACTTCGAGCTCATATGGTTTGGAGGGGTCTGGGTGCCAGAGGACGGGCTCTGTGGTGACCCGTTTGATTAGCTTGTCTAATGCGTCTGTACATTTTTGGGTCCAGACAAATTGTGTTCCCTTCTTTGTGAGGTTGTGTAAGGGTCTCGCAATGGAAGCAAAACCTTGGATGAAAGGGCGTTGGTAGCCTAGTATGCCCAATGTTTTTCTGACTTCCTCTACCGATTTGAGGGTCCTGGGCCATTCTGATATTCCTTTTACCTTGGCCGGGTCAATGCATACCCGACCACCTCCTACTAGCCATCTGAGGATTTCCATTTCGTCCTTTTCGAATTGGCATTTCTTTGGTTTTAGGAAGTAAGAGCATTTGTTACCGTCCCCTCGACCCTGGGACTTCCCCCCCTCGATCGACGGAGACGTTAGCCGCGAGGACAGCCCCATGGAGTTAGACGAGCCCGAGGGAGTGGTAAGCCTTGACTAAGTATGTACGCCTGTATGCCTCACCTGATGTGGACGGACTATATGAGTCGCCTTGTGACTCAGCCCTATGTACGTGACTCGCAGCCCCGTATCGTCGTGTTCCTGTGCCCTGTACCCTGTGTCCCATGCCCCGTACTCTGTAGTAGTATAAGTACGACTCAACCATGACCCTAAGTCACTAAGTTGAGTCTCCTGTCCGTCTTACGACGGCAATATCATCTATTCCCCACTCTCAGCCAGAAGGTGGCCGCTAAGAGCCTTGTCATCTCTACCTCGAGTCTATACGTTATCGTTGTGTAAGCAGCGGTGACAGCATTCCTCCATTTTATTAAGAAATTGGTGGATGATTTGTCTGTGGAGTTCTCTTCCTTCTTTGTCGCTGGCTGTGGCTATCCACCAGTCGTCCATGTAGTTCCCCAGGTTTTCTGGGTATTTCTGGAGCAAGGGGCGGAAGTCTCTGTGCATAGTTCGCTGGAAGAAGGGTGGCACATTGGTAAGGCCGAAGTACATGACGCGGGGTACATAGGTGCCTTGTGGGGTTTTAAATGCTGCTTTATGTTGGTCTTCTTCCGCGATGCGGATGTTGTTATAGCCCCAGCGGATATCAAACTTTGAGAAGAGTAGTTTTCCGTGTAGCCTTTCCAATGCCGATTGGATGTTCGGCAGGGGGTTATTATCTCGCACAGTATGCTTGTTGAGTTGTCGGTAGTCCATAATGATTCGCTTTTCCGAGCTGTCTTTCTTGTTGATGAAGTAGACGGGCACGGTGTACAGGGAGGGACCTTCGTAAATTCGTCCTAATTCTTCTTCTTCGAGAATCCACTTCTGGAGGAGTTCATGTTCATCCTTTGATAAAGGGTATACTTTGCAATTTAGTTCTCGGGGCGCATCAGGGGTGAGTTTGATCGTCATGTCTTCTGATCGTGCGGGTGGGAACCGATGTGCTTCTTCTTCTGAGAATACCTTTTGGTGTCTTCGGTATTCTTTTGGAATAGTGTCGAGGGTGAGGTGGATCTTGTTTTGGTCTGCCTTTTGGGCCCATTCTTGTGCAATGTTGGTGCGGCACACATAGATGGCTTCTCCTTCCTCTGGCCTTCCTACTTGTTTGACTGCTTCCCGTTGCATAAAGAAGATTCTTTTCGCTATGTGCATGTAGCGGCTGCTTTGGAGTTGTACGGGTTCTCCTTGGATCTTTCCTGACTTCCAGTTGATGTTGGGGTTGAAGTTGTAGAGGAAGGGGTATCCTAGAATAATGTGATCTTTTCCTAGGACTGTGATGTAGAACCGTTGGAGCATGTGTTTTTCTCCTTTGACGATGCAGAGCCAACAATAGTGCGTGATCTTTCCTTGTTTGTTTTCGGTTCCATTGACGTTGTGGACTGTGACCGGTCGGGATAGTTCTTTTCTGCCGATTCCCAGTCGTTTCCATGTTTCTTCATCAATGAAGTTGTCTGTTGCTCCACTGTCAATGAGAGCTGATTTGTCGGCCTTGGATTGCGAGGTGCGAAAAGAAACATTCATATTCAGAGTCGAGAGTTTCCTAATGTACATCGTATCTTGCAATCCAACCGCTCTTAGCCAGGCTGTCGGCTTCGAGCTTCCTAAAAATCCGCCTGAGCAGACATCTCTTCGTAGAGGGTCTCACGGTCTTCAATAGACATCCCTCTGATGTATTGAAGGACATCCTTTTTGGTATAGGAGGGTGGTGCCGTGGTGGAGGTTTTAGTGGTTTCAGCTTCGCTAGGCGGTTCTTCTTCTTTGTCTTTGTTGATTACCGCCGCTCTGACCTTGGGTTTGTCCTTGACATACTGCCCTTGGGAGCTGCAGGGTCGGTCGGGGTTCTTTCCTTTGCCCTTTTCGGGGCATGCCCGTGACATATGTCCTAGTTTGCGGCAGCGGAAGCACCTTCCTTCCTTCATGAGGCGGGTGCATTCTTCGTTGGACAACTTTCCCGTTGTGCGGATGGTGTCAACATCCATAGCGTCGGGGTCTCTTTGTCTTTTGGGCAGGGGTGCCTTTTGGTATCCTCACATTCTGTTGGCCCTGGTGGAGATGTGGCCTGGTCCTCCTTTTGGTCCTATGTTGTCATTGAGGTCCTGCCATCTCTGGACCATTTTTCTGGTGGCGTTGTACCATTCGTCAAGAGTAGCGGGTAATGTTTCTCGTTGTCATATGGTGCGATGAAGTCCGACAGGTAGGATGTCTTGGAACAGTTTGATTGTTCCTTCTGCATCGGGTCCCCATCCTGCTTCTCTGATAAGGCGTTTGAAGAGGGTGATGGACATGTCGACTTTATCCATGTTCAGTTCCATTTTGGTGAGGCGGGAGTAGGCGTCTTGCTTCCTAGTTGAATCTGTGAAAGCATCTCTGAAGGATTGTGCGAACCAATCCCAGAGGGCTTGGTCTCCTTCTATGTGTGTTGGTGGGTCTCCTGTGATTGGGTTTCCTTCTACTTTGATGGATAGTTGGTCTGCCATGTCATAAGCCCAGTTGTCGACTTGCATCCCTTTGATAAAGGTGAGGGCATAAGCCACCATTTTGGCTTTATTCGTGAAGGTGGAGTTGTGCCGATTGAGGAATCGGTAGGCTCCGAACTGTTGCATGAATCGTTCGGCGTCTTTTCGGTTGCCTGCAAAGATCTGGGGTATCATCCCTTTTAGAGGTTCTGAGCGGGGTGGGGCGATGGCGGCTTGTCCTGCAACTTGTTGTCCGGCTGCTGGTTGGCCTCCGCCACCTCCTCCGCCGCCGCCTCCTCCTCCACTGCCTGGTGGTCCTCCAACTGGAGGTTGTGCTGGTTGTGCTGGTCCTACCGCTTGTGCGGGTTGGACATGGGCTACTGCAATTGCTGCTTGTGCCATTGCTTGTGTGAGTTGTTCAATGACCAGTGCGTGAGCTTGGTCTGTCGTGGGGATGTTGGGATCTGATACTGGTGAAGTGATTTCTACTTCAGGGGTTTTGTCACTTCCTTGAGTGATTTCTGTGTGGATTCGTTCAAGATCTGGGGCGAGTAGGAATGGTTGATTTTTGATTCCTAGTCCTAGTTTTTGAGGATCTTCAATCTCGTCTTCCCTACTAACTTCGTAGCACTGATCGATGGTCCAACTGATCTTGTACCAGGTCCCGTTGATGTATTCCACAGGGTATGTGTATAGCCCATCTCTGAGGTGATATGCTGATCGTCCCTCAGTTCGTGATTCTAGCCAGAAGGCTTTCCCTTGTATTTCCAAAGGGAGATCGTCTGTGGTTCTATTTCGGAACCTGATATCTGGGCTCTTTGAGAGCTTTTGTTTTCTTCCAAGGTCGAGTAGTATGTCAGCCAGGTTGGCTTAAGAGAAGCTCGACTTGTGTTAAGCCCGCAGCGGGGCTTCGTGCACACTTGATGGTTTAGGAAGGTGTGCGGTCCGAGGCGTGCTGAGACACGTGATTCAGACTCCTGAGATGTGCATTGATTGTTATAGCACAATCACTAAGCTTCGAAGGCAAGGTCCGCCTTTAAGGACCTTAGAAGGTAGATGGTAGAGTAAAAAGGGAGCTGCACAGTGAACAGGAGTGATCAAGAGGCTGCAATTGCAATGCAAAGTCGAGCTTAAGGCTCAACTGTTCGTACAAGGTCATATATATACAGGTTCGAACTTGTCATGACTAATAGTCCTAAAACCGGTTGCTAAGCCGGTTTGTAAGTGATCAGTCATCTACCTATTGTACACTGTCAGCATGATGCACATATCAGTAACCAGACCAGGGTCATCAGTCAGCATTACAGTCAGGATCTCAGTCAGCCAGTCCGAATCGATGGGCCACGTGTGTATCGTAAGGAATCAGGGGATCACGTGATCCCAGCCAGTCTGTCAGTCTGTAAAACACCTTGCCTCCCTCTGTACCAGAGGCAGAGCTTATCACCTGGCTCCCGGCTCCTGGCTCCCCCCTTCCCCCCCTCCCCCTGCCGCTTGCCATGTACCCGGGGCCCTGGTGCCTCGGGTTTTGTGGTCATGTGCACTGAGCAGTGCTGTTAAGCCCGCAGCGGGGCTTTGTGCACACCTGACGGTTTAGGAAGGTGTGCGGTCTGAGGCGTGCCGAGACACGTGATTCAGACTCCTGAGATGTGTGTTGATTGTTATAGCACAATCACTAAGCTTCGAAGGTAAGGTCCGCCTTTAAGGACCTTAGAATGTAGATGAAAGAGTAGAAGGGAGCCGCACAGTGAACAGGAGTGAACAAGAGGCTGTGATTGCAAAGCAAAGTCGAGCTTAAGGCTCAACTACTCGTAAGGAGTCCTATATATACAGGTTCAAACCGTAGATGACTAACTGTCTTATCAACCAATTGCTAAGGCGGTTTGTAAGTAATCAGTCATCCTATCGTACACTGTCAGCATGATGCACGTATCAGTCAGACTATCAGTCAGCTTTGTAACAGAAGTATCAGTCATCCAGTCCGCAGATTAGTCAAGAGGCGTGATTGTAATGAGTCATGGGGTCGTGTGACCTCAGCCAGTCCGTCGGTCCATAGAACACCTCACCTCTCTCCATGCTAGAGGCGGAGCTTATCACCACCCTCCCCTCAAAGAAGCGCTTCCATGCACTTAATTGGATCCCTTGTTATCGCCAGGGACATAGTCATGGTTGGGTGAAGGGGAGCAAGGAGCGTAAGATGGGCCCGCACCATTGAGTTCGTCTTGCACAACCTGCTCGATGGCCTGCCTCAAGATAACGCTGGCGCGACTCATTTCTCCCTTGCAGAAGTCATTGCATCCTGCCTCGAGGTGATCGTACTCGATCTGTCGGTCTTCGAGGGAGAGCTGCCAAGCGGTACACTGATGTGTAAGGTAATGGCCGTTGGCGTGTTTGTGCCGTCCTCCATAAGGACAGGTGTTTGGCATCTGGTTGTTGAAGTATCAGTGGTGGCGGGGCACGTGGCACCACCCAGAAGTTTGGGTCGAGCAAAGATGATGGGGCGTCTTGCAGTAGGTGGAGAGATGATCGAACCATGGGCAGTAGGAGCAGCGACGGTGTTCCTCATACTCATCTTGCACCAGAGCGTCATCCCATGTGTTGTTGCTCATCCACGAGATGGCACTTCGTGCTCCTCCTCTCAGACGTATAGTCCCATGCTCGTGGTAAGGGCACTCCTGTCTGCGATGAGTTCGGTGTTGCCATGCCAATTCCCCTCTCTCGCTATCCTCGTCTACCAATTGCAAGAGGCATTCCCGGGCATTTGCTCGTATAAGGTGTTGGCATACCGCTTTGGTGCGCCCGACGTGCGCTAGCTGGTACATCCCGAATTCCGCTCGCCTTTTCTGGGCGTAGGCCTCGAGGGCTTATACTTCTTGTAGGCGGAGGGCGAGCTTGCACCGGTCTGACTCCAGGTTGCGAAGGTGCATGATGTCAGCCTTGACCCTGTAGTCTCCCAAGTCCTCTATCGCTCTCTTGAGGGGTCCGCCGATCATTCTCTCTTCTGTCAACAGCTTGAAGTGGTTGTCGTCTCGATAGTCGGCAGGCGCTGCCCAACTAGCTGGGGCTGCCTCTAGGCTCTCGGCATAGATCGGCCGACCCACTCCCATAGTCCTGTAGATGGTGGGTTCACCTGTAATAGGTTCTACCCTAAAGCGGACAAAGCAGGCCGGTACCTTGGCGAGGGGTTCTGCTTCAGTAGCCGGGATTTGGATTGCCGTGCGGTGTAAATCCGGATCGAACCGGATCCAATCTTCCAAAGGGTGGTCTTGTATTACATCATCAGTGTCGACTTCGATGGTGTAATGAGAGGGAAGGCTGTCGACTGAGGTTGCTGGGGTGGAGTGGGTATTGGTATTGGAGGGTGTGGAGAGCAGAGTGGCGACCCTATGGACCTTGTGGGTGTCGGGGTCTACGACGAGAGGGTGTTCTGCTTCCTCTTGTCTGGCTAGCATCAGTTGTGCGGCGGCCAGTCCCGTTGTGGAGTAGAAAAGTCGTTCCCTCGCAAACTCGCTTAGTCCACGGACACGGTTGCGGGGGTTGTCAGGGTTGTCCTGGGGGAGCGGGTGGATGCGAGGGGGAGGAACGGGAAGTGGTTCGGGGCTGGGAGGATGGCTGGGTAGATGAAGGCTGTAGCCTGATGGCGAGACGCATAGGTATTCGGCCTTGTCGATGTTTGGGGGTTCTTCTGTTGGTGGGGCATATGCAGGTTCTTCGGGGAAGGTTGGGGGTGCTTCCATCGTAGGGTGAAGCGAAGCTTCTAACACTGCAACCTCTTCGGTGTCAACCGCCAGCATCATGTTACGAGTGGCAGGGGAAGGCGAACTGTATCATGAGGACATGAGGGACAGGTTTTTGAATTGGGTGCAGAGGGAAGAAATATCTGGGAGCGGTGAGGATTCCATTGCGACCTCTTGGGGGTTTATAACCATTCGACAAATGGCCTTTGGGTTCTTATCATGGAATTCTCTCATTTTGAGGGAGGCATTACTTAGATTCCTTTTTGGCTCCCAAGAGTCGTGCACTTCTGAGAACCCCTTCCATCTGACCAGGTATTGCAATGTTTTCTTCTGGCCGGTGTGCCTTGAGGCCAACACGTTGTCTACTTCCCATTCTTCGTGTCCTTCTACTAGGTCAGGTGGTGCCTCAGTGAAGTTAGGTCCGTGGAGTTCTGTTTCCTTATACAGGTGGAGGACAGCCGTGTGGAATGCATAGTGGATTCTCCACACGGGTGGGAGGTCTAACCTGTAGGTCACGGCGCTGAGTACTTCTGTGATTTTGAAGGGTCCGAAGCGCTTGGCTCTTAATTTGGTCATCGGATGTGTGGTGCGGAGGTGAGTTCCTTCCAGCCAGACCTTCTGATCCATGCAGTAGTGTTGGAAGCGTGGATCTTTTGTCCAGAGGGATTGTGCCTTACTAATGGCTTCTTGGGCGCTCTTTCTGGCTTCTAGAAGCTGGGATTTTCGTTCTTCAATTGCTGGCACATTTCCAACATGCATGGGTTGGTGGGTTCGCGGAATGAATCCCATCCATAATTCGTAAGGGGGTTTCTTTGTGGTTGAAGAAGAACGAGAATTGATCATGTACTGGGCGACCTTAAGCCAGTCTGCCCAGTTGTCCTGTTGGTGGTTGCAGAAGATTCGCAGGATTGTTTCCACTGTTTGGTTTGTTCGTTTGGATTGTCCATCAGTTTGGGGGTGGTACGCCGAACTCATGTTTTGTTTGATTTCTAGTTGGGCACAGAGTTCTTTGAAGAATTGTGATGTGAACCGCGTGTCTCTGTCAGAGATGATTCTTTTGGGAATCCCAGTGTAGGGAAAGGCATGGTCTCTGAAGAGCCTCACGACTTCCTCGCTTCCCATATCTTCTCGGCATGGGATCAGAATCACCGCCTTGGTGCTGTTATGATTGGTGATGGTGAGAATTGTATCACAACCGCGTGATTCCGGTAGCTTTGTGATGAAGTCGACAGTGATGGTGGCAAAAGGGGTTGTGTCTTCCCCTGGTCCAATTGGTGTAATAGGGGGCACATTGCGGTGTGTGATGGTCTTCACCGCTTGACAGGTTGCGCACCCTTTGACATAGTCTTCTACATCCTTGTGTAAGTTTGGCCACCAGTAGTCACATCTCAGTGCTTGGTAAGTCTTCCAGATTCCCAGGTGCCCAGATGTAGGTGCATCATGGTACTCCTGGAGGAAGGTGCATCGCAGTTGTCTGTTGTCCAGGACAACTAAGGATCCCGCTTTCCACCAGACCTTCCACTCGTCTTGGTAGATCCCATATTTCCTTTTCCATGCCAAGCAGAGTTCATGGTTTTCCTTTTGTAATTGGTGGACCTGGTGCTCCATGATGGTGATTTCAATGGCTCTTGCAAATAGTTCATTTGGAAGTGCCATGGTTTCTTTGTTATCTGTCGCCCCATTGTTGTGATCGGGGCGTCTAGATAGTGGGTCTGCTTGGTTTCTTTTTCCGGGGAGGTGCACAAGTTCGAAGTTGAAGTCTGCCAGGAACGCAATGTAGCGAGCCATGCGTCAGTTCAACTTTTGGGGGTGCCGATAGTAACGGAGATTGTTGTGATCTGTGTAAATTGTGAGTTTATGGGGCGTCCCCATAACCAGGTGTCGAACACGTTTAAGGCCTTCGATGATGGCTAGGAACTCTCGATCTCTGATGGAGTAGTTCCTTTCAGCTTGATTTAGTGCCTTTGAATGATAGGCGACTGCTCATCTTTTGTTATTATCATCTCTTTGATAGAGGATGCTTCCTAAGGCGAAGGCTGAGGCGTCTACTTCAAGTTCGTACGGTTTGGCGGGGTCTGGGTGCCAAAGGACTGGTTCCGTGGTTACTCGTTTGATTAGTTCGTCTAGGGCATCTGTGCACTTTTGGGTCCAGTCGAATTGGGTCCCTTTTTTGGTGAGGTCATGCAAGGGTCTCGCAATGGATGCAAAGCCTTGGATGAAGGGTCTTTGGTATCCTAGTACTCCCAGTGTCCTTCTGACTTCTTCCACCGAATGAAGAGTTCTTGGCCATTCTAAAATGCCTTTCACCTTGGCCGGGTCGATGCATACTCGTCCTCCGCCCACTAGCCATCCTAGGATTTCCATTTCTTCCTTCTCAAATTGACACTTTTGGTTTTAGGAAGTATGAGCATTCTTCCATTTTGTCAAGGAATTCGTGGACCATTTGTTTGTGGAGCTTTCTTCCTTCTTTGTCGTTGGCGGTAGCAATCCACCAGTCGTCCATATAATTCCCTAAGTTCTCTGGGTATTTTTGGAGCAGGGGGCGGAAGTCTCGATGCATGGTCCTTTGGAAGAAAGGAGGGGCATTGGTGAGGCCGAAGTACATGACTTGAGGTATGTAGGTTCCTTGTGGGGTTTTGAATGCTGCTTTGTGTTGGTCTTCTTCGGCGATACGGATGTTGTTATAGCCCCATCTAATGTCAAATTTTGAAAAGAGCAACTTCCTGTGTAGTCTTTCTAATGCTGATTGGATATTAGGCAGCGGGTTGTTGTCTCGGACCGTGTGTTTGTTGAGTTGATGGTAATCCATGATGATTCGTTTTTCCGAACTGTCCTTTTTGTTGATGAAGTAGATGGGTGCAGTGTAGGGGGAGGGGCCTTCATAGATACGTCCCAGCTCCTCTTCTTCGAGGATCCACTTCTGGAGCAACTCGTGTTCGTCTTTTGAAAGAGGGTACACCTTGCAATTCAGTTCCCTTGGTGCATCAGGGGTGAGTTTGATCGTCATGTCTTCTGATTGTGCGGGAGGGAATCGGCGTGCTTCCTCTTCTGAGAATACCTTTTGGTGTCTCTGGTACTCTTTAGGAATGGTGTTGAGGGTGAGGTGGATTTTGTCTTGATCCGCCTTTTGGGCCCATTCTTGTGCGATATTAGTTCGACGCACATAGATGGCTTCTCCTTCTTTTGGCTTTCCTACTTGTTTGACCGCTTCTCGTTGCATAAAGAAGATCCTTTTGGCGACATGCATGTAGCGACTACTTTGGAGCTGGACTGGTTCTCCTAAGACCTTTCCTGACTTCCAGTTGATTTTGGGATTGAAGTTGTAGAGGAAAGGGTATCCGAGGATGATGCGGTCTTTCCCCAGTGCTGTGATGTAAAATCGTTGGAGCATATGTTTTTCTCCTTTTACGATGCAGAGCCAGCAATAGTGTGTGATTTTTCCTTGTTTGTTTTCGGTTCCGTCGACGTTGTGGACTGTGACTGGTCGGGCGAGTTCTTTCTTTCCGATTCCTAGTCGTTTCCATGTTTCTTTGTCAATGAAATTGTCGGTAGCTCCACTATCAATGAGAGCTGATTCATCGGCCTTGGATTGCGAAGTGCAAAAAGAGACTTTCATATTTAGAGTCGAGAGTTTCCTAATGTACATCGTGTTTTGCAATCCAATCGCTCTAAGCCAGGCCGTCGGCTTTGAGCTGCCTAAAAATCTGCTTGGGCGGACATCTCTTCGTAGAGGGTCTCGCGATCTTCAATAGACATCCCTCTGATATACTGAAGGACATCCTTTTTGGTGTAGGAAGGTGGTGCCGTGACTGCGGTTTCAACTTCACTAGGTTGTTCTTCTTCTTCGTCCTCATTGATCACCGCCGCCCTGACCTTGGGTTTTTCCTTGACATACTGCCCTTGGGAGCTGCAGGGTCGGTCGGGGCTTTTTCCTTTATCCTTGCCCTTTTCGGGGCACGCTCGTGACATGTGTCCTAGTTTGCAGCAGCGGAAACATCTTCCTTCTTTCATGAGGCGGGTGCATTCCTCGTCGGATAGCTTTCCCATTGTGCAGATTGTGTCGACGTCCATGGCATCAGGGTCTCTTTGTTTTCGTGGCGGGGGTGCCTTTTGATATCCGTGCATCCTGTTGGCCCTAGTGGAGATATGTCCTGGTCCTCCTTTAGGTCCTATGTTGTCATTGAGGTCCTGCCATCTTTGGACCGTTTTTCTGGTGGCATCATACCATTCGTCGAGAGTGGCGGGCAGTGTTTCTCGTTGTTGTATGGTGCGGTGAAGTCCGACAGGTAGGATGTCTTGGAACAGTTTGATTGTTCCTTCTGCATCGGGTCCCCATCCTGCTTCTCTGATAAGGCATTTGAAAAGGGTGATCGATGTATTGACTTTATCCATGTTCAGTTCCATTTTAGTGAGGCGGGAGTAGGCGTCTTGCTTCCTGGTTGAATCTGTGAAAGCATCTCTGAAGGATCGTGCGAACCAGTCCCAGAGGGCTTGGTCTCCTTCAGCATGTGTTGGGGGGTCTCCCGTGACTGGGTTTCCTTCTACTTTGATGGATAGTTGGTCTGCCATATCATAAGCCCAGTCGTCGACTTGCGGTCCTTTGATAAAGGTGAGGGCATAAGCCACCATCTCAGCCTTATTCGTGAAGGTGGAATTGTGCCGATTGAGGAATTGGTAAGCTCCGAACTGTTGCATGAATTGTTTGGCGTCCTTTCGGTCACCTGCGAAGATTTGGGGTATCATTCCTTTTAGGGGATCTGAACAAGGTGGGGCTGCGGCAGCTTGTCCTGCAGCTTGTTGTCCGGCTGCTGGTTGGCCTCTGCCACCTCCTCCACCTCCTCCACCTCCTCCACCTCCTCCACCGCCCGGTGGTCCTCCAGCTGGAGGTTGTTGTGGTTGTCCTCCTCCGCCACCTGGTTGTCCTCCGGCGGGAGGTTGTGCTGGTTGTGCTGGTCCTGCCGCTTGTGCAGGTTGGACATGGGCTACTGCGATTGCTGCTTGTGCCATTGCTTGTGTGAGTTGTTCGATGACCGGTGCATGAGCTTGATCTGTTGTGGGGATGTCTGGGTCTGATGCTGGTGAAGTGATTTCTACTTCAGGGGTTTCATCACTTCCTTGAGTGATTTCTGTGTGGATTCATTCGAGATCTGGGGCGAGTAGGAATGGTTGATTTTTGATTCCTAGTCCTAGTTTTTGAGGATCTTCGATCTCATCTTCTCTGCTAACTTCGTAGCACTGGTCAATGGTCCAGCTGATTCTGTACCAGGTCCTGTTGATGTATTCTACGGGGTATGTGTATAGCCCGTCTCTGAGGTGATATGCTGATTGTCCCTCAGCCCGTGATTCTAACCAGAAGGCTTTCCCTTGTATTTCTGAAGGGAGGTCGTCGGAGGTTCTATTTCAGAACTTGATGTCGGGGCTCTTTGAGAGCTTTTGTTTTCTTCCGAGGTCGAGTAGTATGTCAGCCAGTTTGGCTTAGAGAAGCTCGACTTGTGTTAAGCCCGCAGCGGGGCTTCGTGCACACCTGACGGTTTAGGAAGGTGTGCGGTCCAAGGTGTGCCGAGACATGTGATTCAGACTCCTGAGATGCACGTTGATTGTTATAGCACAATCACTAAGCTTCGAAGGTAAGGTCCGCCTTTAAGGACCTTAGAATGTAGATGAAAGAGTAGAAGGGAGCCGTGCAGTGAACAGGAGTGAACAAGAGGCTGCGATTGCAATGCAAAGTCGAGCTTAAGGCTCAACTACTCGTAAGGAGTCCTATATATACAGGTTCAAACCGTAGATGACTAACTGTCTTATCAACCAATTGCTAAGGCGGTTTGTAAGTAATCAGTCATCCTATCGTACACTGTCAGCATGATGCATGTATCAGTCAGACTATCAGTCAGCTTTGTAACAGAAGTATCAGTCATCCAGTCCGCAGATGAGTCAAGAGGCGTGATCGTAATGAGTCATGGGGTCGCATGACCTCAGCCAGTCTGTCGGTCTGTAGAACACCTCATCTCTCTCCATGCTAGAGGCGGAGCTTATCAGGTGCGAACGCTCGACCCTCCCCTCTCCCCTCCTGCTCTCCCCCTGGTCTCGGCCTTGTCTGCCCCTTCCCCCTCCCCCTTGGCCGTGTATGCGTGTACCCGGGGCTCCTGTGCCTCGGGCTCTGCTGTTGCGACTCCTCAGTCACACCAGCCAGCTCGAGGCTGGGTTCTCCCGGACCCTTGGGCCTTGGCCACATCGGACGATTCGGACCTCCCCTCGCCTCCCCCTTGCCTCAGGCTCCCCTCTTGCCTTCCTATGTACCCAGGGCCCCAGTGCCTCGAGGCCCTCGAATTGGATTTTCAATTTGCAGTCGCGACTGGTGCAAACGTTCGAGGTCGAGCAGCGACTCGACCTCCCTTCTCCCTTCTCCCTTCTCCCTCTCCCCTCCTGCTCTCCCCTTGCAGATCTCATCCCCCCCCCCCTTTCCCCCTCCCCATTGGCCGTGGGCGCCCGTACCCGGGACTCCTGCGCCTCGGGCTTCGCGGTCGCGACTCCTCGGCCGCACCAGCCAGCTCAAGGCCGGTTTTCCCCTTGGCCACATCGCCGCGGCGTTCCCCCTCGCCTCCTCCTTTCCCCTCGCCTTCCCATGTACCCCAGGCTTTCAATGACGGTCCCGGCAAGCACGTCCGAGGTCGAGTCCTTGCACAGGCTGCACCTGAGGCTCCAGCGCCCTGTCTGTGATCATGACTCCTCAGTTGCGCTAGCAAAGTTCGAGGGCCGTTGGCCAAGCATGTGCAGCGTTTGCGGCGTTCACACATGACGCCCCCATGCCTCTCCCCCAGCCCGAGGTTCGTTCAAGAGTCTCAGCAGGACAGGTGCGGCCGTTCACGACTCGGACGCGTGATGCCCCCACCCCCCTCCCCCAGCCCGAGGTCCGTTCAGGACCCCAGCAGGACTGTCGTGCATGGCCTCGTTGGGCGGCATTTCGATCATCCGATGCAGCGGGCTGGCACATCGTCGATGGAATGGTTCGGCTGGGGGGGAGGGGAGGGAGGAGGGGGGGTCCTCGGGACACCTTCCTATGATTGTTCTCAATCGATTCTTCTGTATTCCACACACTACTGTAATGTGAATATACTGCTAAGCTACCTACTACTCCGGGTCCGAGGACTGAACGACGAGCATGAACACAGCGGGGTTGCGTCAAGTGCGACCCAACCCCAACCCCAACCCCAGGCACCAACCCCACCCAAAGCGGAACCCGAACCCGAACCCGAACCCCCAGATGCTCGGGTCACGACATGACGGGGAAATGACCGGAATGGGCGAGGGGGTCGGCCCCACGCCGCTTTACCCACCTTTCCTGTGTCAGGGGGACAGAATGGGTGGAAACGGGTGCAGTGGGGCCCAGTGGGGCCCACGGCTGCCCAAAGGGGGGGGGCGGGCACGTGAGGCGTGCCCCGGGGCACCGATGAGGTAAGCGAGGGGGCGGGCGGGCCCGTCACGTGGCGTGCCCCGCGTCGAAGAAGCCAAATTATCACTAGCCCAGCAAAATTATCGAAGTAGGTTTTTCCCGATTCCGGTCAACCCGATCAAGGGGCCAGCACGTGCAAGTACGAGAATTAGAGGCCTTGCAAGAGGCGTGTTGGCTACAGTAATGGAAATGTAAAGAGAAAATAAACTAATGAAGGATCGCATAGCACTGGCAACACATTGCCCAGTAGTCGTACTGTGTGATCTAATCGAAATAGTACTAATAAGCAAGAAGTTACAGTAATTGTAAAGTACTGTACTCACTTGCAGCGTGTTTGCGGCCTGCTGGAACAGCGGAGACCCAGCTTGTTCCGGCATGTGTATTACTGGAAACAAGATTAGCCTCGCTTTGCTCCGCTAGATATATCATCATATGTCTTTTAAAATCATATTTTCGTTTCTATCTACAATACATGAAAAATAAACTAACTCAGGTAGGCATATAACTACGTCACCTCGTTGGCTCGTATGAGAAACAAACAGTACAGTACAGTACGAGGAGCAAGACGGGGAGGTCTTCCAGTCTGGCACATGCTACACCATCCCCACCATCCTAATTGGGATGTGTTCAGCCACAGGGCTACGTGTGGGGGCCGAGAATCGAGTGTTTTGAGCCCACACGGGAGCTCCTGTGGAAGCCAACAATTTGGCTTAGGATTGGGCGACGAAATGAAAGGGGAATGAGAGGGAAACACGAGCTTGAACGGGGGAGAATCTGAGGGACATGGCCCTCTGCTCGAATTCTGTTTAAGACTATATACATACAATCTAATATACTATTCCCTTGATCTGTGCGTGCTACATGTCTTAACCTGAGTCCCTGTGCCTTTGGGTTTGCACTGCGTGGGCAGATGGGGTCTGCATTGCCCGAACTTTGCACATGCTCTAATGCACTCGCTCCTGAGCCTTGTATCTTGATGCTTGATGTCCAGCATCGTCCTGTGTCATGGAGTCGACGTGGCAGCAGCAAACCCCATTGGGGGCGTGCTTTGTTCGCTGTCCGGGATGCCTGGGCATGCTGAGTGGGTCAGAGCGGTTCTAAGCCTCTTGGGGGCTCATTGAGGTGCTGGGTTGCTTTTGCTGCATTCTGATTCACTCTTGATGCATTGCCTGGATCATACGACTCTTGCTTGATATTTTTGCGGAGTTTGGTGGTGTGTTGTGCCATAGGAAGGGCTCACGTGGTCAAGGGGAGGGGGGTGGTTGAGTGCCAGCGAGGGCTTGCACATATTGCTGCACCACCGGCCTCCCGGACTGCCACTCCACCACATGCTCTGGATGCAATCATAAATGTCAGTGCTGGGCACGTTTTCACGCGTGCTACCGCCTCCAGCGCATCAGCATCATGTCTGCCTCTCTTAGTATTCGACAACACACTTTCTGACAGTCAACATCAAGGCAACAGACCCACACCCAGTTGAAGCCCACACCAGGGCCAAATGGCCCCCTCCAGCGCACCTAACCGAGGGCAGGAATAGGGCCTGATTGGTCCCTGTGAGTGTGAGTGGTGCCGGGAAAAGCCTCCAAGACAGAGCCACAGGAGCTAGAGCAGGAGCCTGAGCAAGACCCTGAGTGTGTAAAAGATCCATCATGAGAGTCGTTGAGAGAAGAAAAGGGGAAAGAAAGATGGTAATCTGTGTGATGACTGATTGCTGCTATATAACATATGGGAGTTCTCGGATCATAATTGAACAATAAGATTAACAATACAGTCAACTCCCTCATATGCCATGAGCCTCCGTCACCCCCTGGGGATATGGGTTATGAGGGAGTATGGGCTACGAGAGTCATGGGAAATTTGTACTGGTCACATGTGAAAGGTAAACATGCTCGAAATAATCAGACCCTTGTTCCTTTCCACATCCAAATTGTCACCGGCATAGAGGGTAACACTTAGACTCTTTGAGTGTACTAGGTTGATGGGCAAGGAAGTAGACAGTGATGTGTTCACTCCGTTCGATGTGAGGTAACAGGCTAGATTGTGAGACGAGGAGACTCGACTTAGTGTCTTAGGGACGAAGACAAGTCCTACTTATACTAGTACAGAGAGGCAGTGCTACAAATCCAGAACCAACGGCTAGAGGTATGGGGATGACGTCGGTGTCACCGCTGCTTATGCGATGATAACGAGTAGACTTGGAGTGATGGTGTCAAGGCTCTTAGCGGCCGCCTTCTGGCTAGGAGTGGGGAATCGATGCTATTGCCGTCGTAAGACGGACAGGAGACTCAACTTAGTGACTTAGGGTCACTATGGAGTCGTACTTATAATACTACAGGGTACAGGGCACAGGGTACGGGGCACAGGGTACAGAGAACACAATGATACGGGGCTGCGGGTCGCATACATAGGGCTGAGTCACCAGGCGACTCATGTAGTCCGTCCACATCAGGTGAGGCATACAGTCGTACATACTAGTCGAGGCTTACCACTCCCTCGGGCTCATCCAACTCCATGGGGCTGTCCTCACGGCTAACATCCCCGTCGATCGAGGGGGGAAAGTCCCAGGGTCGAGGGGACAGTAACATCACCCTCCGGTTAGATGTGAGTGTGACCACGCGTCGCGTAGCGGATGATCCCCCCCGCATGGCGTTGTTTGTGGCGGTCGGCGTCGTTGCCCGTGAGGTGGGCGAGGGTTTCTCCGGCGTTGGTGGCGCGGAGGCAGCGGTGGCAGTTAGCGAGGGTGCTGTGAGTCTCAGCTTCCTCGGCTTCGAGGGCGCAGATGCGGGCGGCGAGGTGGGTGAGCTCGGTGTCGATGTGGTGGTAGCGGCATATGTCCGTGTAGAGACCCCAGTCCTGGGTCGTATCTTGGACTTCCAGTGCAAAGGCGTCGAAGATCTCGGAGTTGCCGTCGATGGCACGGAGTAGCCACTTGGGTACTGGCGGATTGGCAATGCCAACGTTCGAACTGGGCTGGGCGTAGATCTCTGTAGTGAAGACAGGGTCGCCAGGGCCTCCCAGGGTACCAGCAGCGTGGGGAACAGGTCTGTCGAGAAGTTGGATATAGGGGGCGATATGGCAGTCGTTAGTACCAGCTTGGAGGGGGATGGAGAAATAGTGGAGTTGGCCATTGTTCTCGACAAAGCCGGCAGGGGGTTCAGACTGAATACCCTGCGGAGTGTCCGCCCTCGTGGGTTGACTGGCCAGGCGGCGGATTGTAAGGTCGGCAAGGTGGAGGGACTCAGTCTTGGCGTCGCATTCGAGCTGGAGGGTCCTGGCGCCGAGGGCGAGGATGTCGTGCTGGTCTTTGCTCTGCTCGAGCTCTTCGGCCTGTTCTTCGGCCGTGATCCTAATGGCTTCCATCCGGTCCTCGGTGCGCTTGGCGGTGAGAACGAGACCGCAGACCATGCGGAGGAGAATTGGAGTTGTGAGGGCGTTGGTTTGTCCTTCGACGAGAGCGCTAACGGCTCGGGGTGATAGGGGTATGGCTGGCTGCATAGTGCCAATGGCGAGGTCCACTGCAAGGACCCGTGCTGCGTTAGTGGGCGTGGGGTCCTCAACAATAGGAAGGGCTCCATTGGAACCAGTCGTCTGATAGGGGGTCCCAGGGGCGGGGATGTAGAGGGCCTCGGTGGAGGCATAGGAGTCGGTGGGTGAGGCAGGGACATACTGGTAGTTGTCTTCGGCGGGGGAGATAGAGATGGTCTGGAGGGACATAATGGTTTGGGATGTGGGAGGAGGATGGCGTTTTGAGCCCTCAGGCCTCTCCTTTTATGCAGTTGCACGAGTGGGCGTCTTTCGTGGTATGACTCGATCAGTGCCGGGGCGTGTATCTGGTCGGCTGGCTCCCATGTGTTGTCTGCATCTGGGTATCCCTTCCATTTGAGGAGGTATTGCAGGGTTTTAGTTCTTCTGTGTAGACGGTGATTAACGATGGCCTCGACCTCGTACTCGTGTTCGCCCTCGATCAGTTCGGGGGGTGGTTTAATGTAGTTGGGGCCGTGTTGTGGGGTTTCACGGTACAACGTGAGAAGGCTGGCGTGAAACACGTTGTGGATCTTCCAGGTGTCGGGTAATTGGAGCTGATACACCACCGGTGATACCTGCTTATTGATGTGGAAGGGGCCGTGTCGCTTGGGGGCTAGTTTGGGGGTCTGGTAGGGTAGTTGGAGGTTCTTAGCCTCGAGCCAGACCTCTTGGCCCATTCTGAACTGGGGTGGTGGTGTTTGATGGGCGGTGCGATTAATAGCCTCGATTGCTTGTGCACGCTTTTCGGAGGCGATCTGCTTCTGTCCTCCACGTGTTGGTTAAGCGACGGAGGGGGGTCCATGGGGTGTAGGCGAGGCGTGTAGCCGAGGAGTGCTTCTGATGGGGCGATATTGATGGTGGCGTTTTTGTGATTGTTGTGCACCGTGGTGGCTATCCCTAGCCAATCGCTCCAGTCGGTTTGGGCGCTGTTGGTGGTCAGGCGGAGGTATTGTTCCACCCATTGATTTGTCCGTTCTGATAGCCCGTCTGTTTGGGGGTGGAATGCTGAGGACATGTTTTGTTTGATCCCTAGTTGTTGGGCGAGTGCTTTCGCAAAGAAGGACGTGAATCGGGGGTCTCTGTCGGATATGACCTTGTCGGGTAGGCCGAACCATCGGTAGACGTTGTCATAGTATAGTTTGGCTACTTCTTGTCCGGTGATTGTTGTTTTGCAGGGGAGGAATACGGCCGCTCTCGTGCATCCATGGTCTACTATCGTGAGGATGGCGTTGTACCCGTTGCTGGTCGGGAGTTGGGTGATCAGATCCATTGCTACAATTTGGAATGGGAGCACGTTGCTTGGTGTGGGTATGCGGTAGAGGGGTACCTTTGCCCGTCTCATGAGGTTCTTGCTTTGTTGGCATTTGGCGCACCCTTTTACGTATTGTGCGATCCATTTGTTCATGTTTGGCCACCAGAAGTGTCGGCATATGGTTGTGATGGTGGGGTCTCGTCCTGGGTGTCCTCTGATTTTCAGGTCGTGGAATCGATGGAGGATTTCCTTTTTCAGGGTGTCATCTGGTGGGACGGCGATTCTCCCTTGTACACGCCAGTGTTTTAGGTTATCATCGTTGTGCGAGTAGGTCATGGTTGCTTGGTGGTGTTTGATCCATCCTGCGATTTCGGCGGGGTACTTTTGTTGTGTCGTCCCTATTCGCCGTTCTAGTTCCCACCATTTGTCCTTGGGTTCTGCGGTGGTGGATAGTTTGATGAAGCTGTCGGGGTGGAGCAGGGTTATGTCTTGGTTGTCTGTCTCGCCTTTGTCCACTCCTGGTGGTCTGGAGAGGAGGTCTGCCGAAGTGTGGAGTTTCCCTGGCATGTGTTGGATCTTTAAATGGTATTCTTGGAGCTCTGCAAACCAACGTGCTATGCGGCGGTTTACTTTGCGTGGGGACTTCCAGAAGGTCAGGTTCGTGTGGTCGGTGAGGACCGTGATTGGGATTGTTGATCCTGCCAGGTGGGGTTGCCAGTGGGCTAGGGCTTTCATCAGTGCCAGGAGTTCCCTCTCGTAGATGTTGTAGTTGTGCTCGGTTGGGGTGAATGTCGCGGAGTAGTATGCTATGGGGTGTTTGGTTGGTGAGGTTTTTCTGGGGTGTTTGTCTCCCTCCTGTAAGAGTACAGCTCCCACACCGTATGCGGATGCGTCCGTGGCTAGGAAGAACGGCTTAGTGTAGTCGGGTTGGCGTAGGATTGGGTTTCGGCACATGTGTTCCTTGAGGGTTTCGAAGGCTTTGACTTGGGCTTCTTCCCATGTGAATGGCGTTGCCTTCTTGGTTAGGTGGATCAGTGGTCTTGCGATCTTCGAGTAGTCTTTGATGAAGTATCGGTAATACCCTGTAAAGCCTAGAAAGGCTCTGACGTCTCGGACTGTTCGTGGGGGTTTCCAATCCGCTACTCCTTGCACTTTGGCTGGGTCCATGCAGATGGTGTTGTGACCCAGGATGACGCCTAGGAATTCGACCTCCTTTTGTTCGAAAATGCATTTTTCTGGTTTGAGGAAGAGGTCGTGTTTGTGCAGTTTGTCGAGGACTTGGTGGACTCTTGTTCGGTGGTATGGGAGGTCTGATTGGGTGTGTATGAGGATGTCGTCCATGTAGATCGACAGCCAGTCTTGTCATAGTTCTTCTCTGAACAGCGCATTCATCATAGTCTGGAAGGTGGCTGGGGAGTTAGTCATTCTGAAGTACATGACTTGTGGTTCGAAAAGGCCGTGATTTGTGATAAACGCCACTTTCCATTGGTCTCCATCGCGGATTCGTATATTGTTATATCCCCAGCGAATGTCGAACTTGGTGAATAGGCTGGCTCCTCGGACCCTTGCAATGAGTTCAGGGATGAGTGGGAGTGGTGTGGCGTTTCGGCGGGTCCATTCGTTGAGCTTTCGGTAGTCTTGCACCGGTCGGAGTTTCCCGTCTTTCTTTTTGATGAAGAAGAATGGCGCCGCAAATTGACTCTTGGATTCGGTGATGTATCCCTTATCGAGGTGTTCTTTGAGGAATGTTGCGAGTGCTTCTTGTTCTGGTTGGGTTAGGGTGTACACTTTCCCTGGCATGTTTTCTGGGTGGCCTGGTTTTAGCTCGATGGTGTGGTCCCATTCTTGTGGTGGTGGGAACCGCTTTGACTCTGCTTCGCTGAATACGAAGGAGTGTCGGCGGTATTCTTTTGGGATCGGTAGGGGTTGGATTGTGTGCTTTTCGGCCAGCTTTGACGCTAGTGTTTGTCGATCTGACGCTGTGGCGGTGTGGATTTTTGTTGTCCGCCTGTTTCTGGCTTTGATGACTACCGGTAGTTGTTCGTAGGCGATCCATCCTTTTGCCCAGTCGATGACTGGTTGGACCGCGGCGAACCATGGGTAGCCTAGGATTATTTTTTGTTCGCCTAGGTTGGTGAGGAAGAAGCGCATGGTGCGTGTTTGGTCGCCCGTTCGTACGTCTAAGTCGGTGTAGTGGGTGATTTGTCCGTGGCAGTTCTGTGTTCCGTCCATGTTGAATACTTTGCAGGGCTCTGTTAGTTCTTCAATTGGCAGCTTGAGTTCTCTTGCGTAGCCTGGGTTGATGAAGTTCTCCGTGGCGCCGGAGTCTAGTAGTGCAGAGGTTTCGGCCCTCTTGAACAAGGAGTTTAGATATACACAAATTGTCATTGATCGACGGTTCGATAGATACACGCTCCTCATACTTAATGCCCTAACCAAGGCCGAACTGGTTAGGCGTCCTGAAAACCCTCTTCCTCGGCTGCTACTATCCCTCCTCCGAAGTGTGCTGCTACTTGGTCTCGCTGGTCGGTGGACATGGCTGCCAGTCTGGTGGCTATCTCGTCCACTGGGTTCTCATTGGTGGTCATGGTGTCTGACATCCAGTCGACCAGTTGTGCCGTGGCTACGCGCGGTTTCCTTTTCCAGTTGGGGCAGTTACGCGCGAAGTGTCCGACTTAGTTGCATTCGTAGCAGGCGCCACGTGGGGCTCGGTCGGCGCTGCGGGGGTTTCGGTCGGTCAGTTGGGTTTGGGCGACGTTCACTTGGTAGATGTTTCCTTGTTCGTCTTGCATTTGGACCGTTCTTCCCTGGGGGTTTCGGTTCCTCCAATTGTTGTTTCGGTTCGCACATGCTCGGTCCGCGTCGACGTCCATTGGGACGGGGGCGTTGTTCAGGTGGCGAGGGGCATTGGTGGAATTATACCCTCGGATGTTGGGGCGATTGGGTTGCTGGTTGGTGGGGTTAGGCTGTGCGAATCGATTCCAGTGCGATGACGGTGGTCGGCTTGTGGTGTTTTTGTCCTGTTTGAACATCTCGTAGATGAGGAGTTGGGACGCCATGCTGTCGATTGCTCGCTGTTTGATCTCTCCATAGGTGTTGACCTTGGGGGGTTTGACTATGTCGTTGACGATGGACTTGGTCAGCCCCTTCAGGAAGTATCTGACGGTTGCAGGTGCCGTGAGCGGGTATTCGGCCTTTCGGGCGACTCTTTCGAAGTCTTGGATGTATTGATCAACGTCGGGCCACTTCATCTTCATATTTTCTATCTGAAGGCGTGCTCGTTCTTCGGCTTGTGTGTCCTGGAATTGGTTCTGGAACTCGTTCAGGAAGTGTATCCAAACGTCGGGGACGTCTTCAAGGAGTGGGTCCAATCGGTCCACCCAGTCTCCTTGGTTAAGGGCCCATTCGTCCACTGTCGGGCCTTTGATGAAAGTTAGTGCTATGGCTACGCGGCGGATCCAGGATTGGAGGCCGGGGACCGTGGCGTTTACGCAGAAGTAGTGTCGTAGTTCATTTATGAATTGATCTGCTTTTGCTCGGTCTCCGTCGAACTCGGTGGGGGCGCTCCCCATGAGGCAGGCATCTTGGTTTGCTGGGGGCATGGGTGGTGCTGCCGGGGGTTGGGGGCCCCTGGGTTTCCTCCCGGGTTGCCTCCTCCTCCTCCGGGGTTGCCTCCCCCTCCTCCGGGGTTGGCTCCTCCTCCTCCGAGGTTGGCTCCTCCTCCTCCGGGGTTGCTTGGCTGTCGCTTCATTGCCGTGTCTAGCTTCTTCTGCACGGAGGCTGCTATCTTGGGCCTAGTAGTTGTGGTGGCAGTAGTGGTGGCTGTGGTGGTGGCCATGGTATGTTCGTATATCAACGAGGTGGGTGGTCGGATGTCGATGAGTGGGGAGTTTCTGATGATGGTGTTGGTACAATCCTCTGTGGGTTCTTCGTCTGTGGTAGGTGAATTGGGTTGTTGGTCTGTGGAGACGGGGGATGGGGGCCGGGTGTTATTCTCGGCGTCGTCGTCGGAGTCAGGTGGGATGGGTAGGAATGTTCCTCCCTCGCATCTGTGTCGGTGTCTCTCTTGTGTGTTTAGCTCGTTGTGAGCCTCGATGTCGGGTCTTCTGGGTCCTCGCACTAGTTTGAACTTGTCTCCGTCTTCCTCGAGGTAGACTTGGGTGAGGAATCCTTTCTCGTTGTGTATCCAGACGTGGGTTCCGTCTATGCAGTCCTGTGCCTTCTTGGTCGTGTCAGGATGGTATAGTATTGCTATCCCGTCGTATCCGGGGATGACTCCTTTGTCGATTCTTCGTAGGTGGGCGTTCTTTGGTGGTCTGTCGTCGTCTCCAAAGTCCGTGAGGTATTCCTTGGGTGGGGCCTCCGTGATGGTAAGAAAGTTGAGTCTAATGTCACCGCTGCTTATGCGACGATAACGAGTAGACTCGGAGTGATGGTGTCAAGGCTCTTAGCGGCCGCCTTCTGGCTAGGAGTGGGGAATCGATGCTATTGCCGTTGTAAGACGGACAGGAGACTCAACTTAGCGACTTAGGGTCACTATGGAGTCGTACTTATAATACTACAGGGTACAGGGCACAGGGTACGGGGCACAGGGTACAGAGAACACGATGATACGGGGCTGCGGGTCGCGTACATAGGGCTGAGTCACCAGGCGACTCATGTAGTCCGTCCACATCAGGTGAGGCATACAGTCGTACATACTAGTCGAGGCTTACCGCTCCCTCGGGCTCATCCAACTCCATGGGGCTGTCCTCACGGCTAACATCCCCGTCGATCGAGGGGGGGAAGTCCCAGGGTCGAGGGGACGGTAACAGTCGGGGCACGTCATCCTACTACGACAATACTAGGAAGATGTCATGAGACATCATCCTCTGCACTACGGTGCCCGCAATAAGTCCATACACAAGGGGGAGGTCGGGACAATGAGATCATAACTATGTCAGAGATACGAGGCGAGACAGGGGGGGTAGCGTCCAGAATGTGCTACAGGAAGGGAGAGGGTCGAGACATGCAATCACATGGTCCATTATCATGACGAAGAGCCGGGTTCAACTCCTGACAGAACTGATAGCTCACCTGGGGCCGGTTCACCCTCTGCTTATGCTGCCCCTTAACCTCCCATTGGCTAAGTGCAGCTGCCGGCGGTAACACAAATGCAGCTGTTTTCTGAAAGAGTGAAGAAGTGCCTCCATCTTCCAAGCAATAGGATCACCCATTCCTGCAACATATCCATCAATAATTGAGACAGCCCTAAGGACCTCTCGGCGACTTGGGAATCACAAGTGTGATCTCCATATAGAGCAGAAAAGCGTGCAGGTTGCTTTCAGTGTGGCAGTGTTGCAGTGTCACATCACAGATCCCGCCCAGAAACCTGCCCAGAAGTACAGTAACCAAACATAGTAATTATATCCGTCTCTGAACTGACTCGACTAAGTGATAATTGTACCAAATGTATGGGATTTATGGCTCTGAAGTGTATGGAAAATGGGGTATGGGGGAGATATGGGTTATTGTGCCAATTTTCCTGCGTACCAAGTTGGGATCCCTGGAAATGTATGGGGTATGAGGGGTTATTGGTTATCAGAGAGATGGCATAAGAGGGAGTCGACTGTAAAGTACTTCAGGAGAAAGTACTTGAATTGGAAGCGTGTGCCATCTTGATTTTCAAATTAATGTTGATATTCATACTAATATGTACAAACAAATATCAATAAAATAGGGTAGATATGCTTGATTAGTAAAGAAGTAATATTGATTTCAAAATTGATCACAGTAATAAACACAACAGAACAGAGCTATCAGCAGCTTTGCCGTTGTTTTGTGATAAAATTCGGAGATCTTGATCTTGAGCACAGATCTTGGCGCAGATTCTGAATAACAACAGTCACATGACTGGATAGCGGATCTAGAGCATGTGTGACATGAGCGCAATAATGTATTAATTTTCAAATCAAAGTTGATCATAATAATAAGCACAAACAGACCACAATGAAATGAGGGCATCTGCGTAATATATAGTATATATATCCCTTGGGAAATCCTGCTAATGTGGACTCAGATTTCTTTATAAAAGGCCCAATCAATCATCCAAACGATGCTGCATCAGCACTGTTCCCAGTTCCGTCTAGACTCTAGTTCTACTCCTCACAAGGTTTTCGCACACTAATCAGTAATCATGTCACTCCGCGGAGTCCTCGCCGCATTGCTCTCATCCTCGTTCTTCTTTTCCAGCTTGGCGGCTGCCGCGGTTTCTGCTCCTTGTACCGCGTCGTATGCATGGGTATGCACGCTGTCGTTTCCCTTATGCAGTCTTTGGTCATCATCGTCATCTGATCTGTTGACATTGTGTTCAGACAATCAACAGTCTTAACCAAAGTCCGTGCATGGTCGCAGCGTACATGATGTCGACCTGCAACGGGGGGTGTGAGTAGTTTTCTTTGTATTGTCTTGCATCTACGAGGCTTCTCGTCTTATCTCTTCTCAGCGTTCGTTATCAGTCCGCTGCTCGACTCAAACCAGTCGTACGCCGGGCCATCTGCCGATGGCCATGATGGTTCTGATCTATGCAAGTGCAACACCATTGCATATTCCCTCCTCAGTGCATGTGACGCATGCCAAGGATCGGGATGGATTTCGTACGATTCCCATCGCTGTCCTTTCCCCAAATCCATGTGTTTATGTATCTGACCTTAGTTGGGCGGATTACAATGCCAACTGTATAGCAATTGAGGACCCCCCCCAATTCGTCAGTTTCCTGTTGTTGCAAAGATCTATCGCATTTGACATGATAACTGGCCCCGTAGATTCCCCAACCTTGTCCCTCCCGGAACAAGTGTCCCCCGCTGGGCTATCGTAGACGTCCTAGTTCGTTAATATGTTTTCTTCTTCGGAAACGTACTTACAGCCAATTCCAGATCAACGGCACTTGGAGCCCTTCTGAAGTGCAAAGTACCGGAGGTCAGAGTCCTCTCCTCTGTCCATTATTACCCTTACCCTCTCTGACATCCTTTTAGGTCCCGAAGCAGGCCCCGGCACGTCAATCCCCACCCCCATGTACGTGCTTTCGTACCCTGCGTTGGGCTCGTGGGCGCTTGAACCTTCAGGATCCGACTGACCTAATTACGTTCCCAGAGATCAAATTCCGCGCTCTCTGAAGTCTGAACATTCTGATTGAATGTCTTATTTATCGTCTACCAGACCGATCTTATCTTGGAAGTCACCGCGTGTGTTTCGCACTGATGATATTTGTTGTTTCCGGCCTTTTCTCTGAAAGTCCTGTCCGAGAATGTCATTTTTCCCCCTTGTTTTGCAGTTGTGTGGTTTCAGGGAACGTTGAATTTCTATTCTACATTACTACTGTAGTCATGGAAGTGGCCAGGACAGAACAATGGACGGCTTTGTGTTTGGACGCACGCCGCCAATCAGCATCGCTGCATCAGTTACAGTACCGTAGTAACTTGTGCTCAGGCAAGAGCCTTCGCTGTGGCGAGTTACAATGTCTTCCCTATGTTGTTTTCGACCTCGGTCAGTCAACTAGCCCGTTCCTTTCTCCTACTAGTCTGTGACTCTTCGTACTCGTCCATTATTTCACGCAACTCCAAGAGCAACTCTTGACGCAACTTTTCACACGGCCCCTTCCCAAGTCTGTATGCGCCATGAAGAGAGAATATCGGAAGCGGGACGTTGTACCTCTGCATTCGAGACAGTGTTTGGACCACACGAGGAAAAAGGAGAACCAACAATCGTATTAAGGGCTCGCATGAGCCACTTGATTCTGGGCCCCCACTGGCATTTTAATTATGGATACAAGAACGCTAGACACGAACAGAAGCATCTGGGATTATGACAGGGTGATAGCGTAAAACAGGTGGTTGGTTGTGCCAGGTTGTCGAGCGTACAATGAAGGTGGCGGCGGTGGTCAAGGTGAGGGAGAGCCGTCGGACTGTGTCGGTGCGCTGGTCGCATACGTAGGAAAACTGAACACCTGAAACTTTGTCTGCCTGCTGCATGCTTCGACGAACCTGGGGGCAAGTCTACGTGCAGGGGCCATGAACCTCCACTTTGTGACGGAAGTCCAAACAACGCTAAGCCCTGTGATCTCTCCATCCATCCCTGCATCTTCATGACCAAAAGGTCAAACAGCGGCATGACGGGAATGTCCTTGATCAGCCAGGTGTCCTCCGAGAGGACCTTAGGAATCCACAGGCGGGGTGTGAGCGGAATCAGGATATCGACTTTGACACGACGCCTCTTCCTCTCGAGTAGGGAGATGGCAGAAGAGCACTTTATAATCCGCGCTGGGATTGTTCGAGGGCCGGAGGTAATAGCGACTGTCTGCATCTACGATGCATCTCTTGATATCCTCAGGGTTTAACTGTTCAGACTCGTCATGTGTGACGAGGATATCGATATCCTTGGCGAGGGAATCACGTTCGGCAACAGCGAATGGGAAATGATCGTACATTGGGAACGCGTTTGATATCGGCCCAGAGAGCGGAAGCTGCGCTATCAAGGAGCTTGCCAAGGAGGCAGACATTCTTCGCGCAGAAGTGGTTATGCCGACCGTACGACGAGCAATCTTGCGTATCTCGTATTCAGTTGGTGGGCTGGGAGGCATGTCGACATTGTCGAGGTGGTTTACGGAAGAGATGAGCGCTCGATGAGTTCGTCGGCCCCTACCGTAACCTCCGACGCAACATTTTCACCCAGTATCTCAACCCCGACTTCGCCTATCGACTCTAATGCATACATTTTAGCCAGTAAACCACCCTTCATCCGACCTCCCCTATGTTACGGGATCTGTTCCATCCCGTGCCCACAGCCCACGATTGGTCCGGGTTGGAACACGCACGCACGGCAGGCATTCCAATGGCGCGTATGGCCGGGTGTGCAACCTTTCCATTCCCATTTCCTCATCTCAACTCAACCAACTTGAAGTGCATATAGCGGACTCCCGGAGGTCGAGCATCATCGCATTTGACCAGCCGACTCGCATGTCCTCCGCAGCAAAATCTCGTCCCGCCCACGCACAATCGAACGTCCGAGAGCCACGCTCAGTCGTCCTTGGCAACGGTCGTGCACCCTCATTCTACGCCTCCTCGAAGAACCTACGAAGCCTTACTTTTCTCTGCCCCGGAGCAGCACCAGTGCGCCCCTTCCACGTTAACCAGTGAGCCGTCGGGCCTCCCCTCGGTTCTCCTGACAGCGAGGGTTCGCGATCGATCTTCACGGGCCCACCGCGGCGTGCATCTCTCCTGCCCCGCGGTGACCCCTCTTTCCCCCGACGTTTCCCGTACGCTCACGCCTCACCCTGCGCCTCGAGAACCCTTTGGATGGCCCCCGATGCAGCCTGAGCCTTCCTGAACCTACGAGAGCGCGACGGTCGTATCTCTGCCCGAGTCCGAGGCAACGGAGCACGAGGAGCCGGCTCACTGGTAGCACCAGCACTGTCGGAGACACGTCGATCGACTGGATCGTGCCGGATAGTACAATTCCCTATGCTTCAAAGGTATCGGCAACGTGATGAGAACGATGCAGACACCGACGAGTACTGCCGCTATGCGCAGTGGCGTTGTGATAGAGCGCCAGGAGGAGTCGCCGAGAAGGCTGCGGCGGGAACGGGCGCGCTGTGACTCGGGGATTCTAGGCGTGGATGACCTGGCACTGGTACGACGGTCGATCACCCTTTCAGGTCATTATGATTAACTAGCGTGGTTAACCAAATGCCGGTGAAGGACGCTTGATAGGTGTCTTTCTAGGTGGTTGATCGCCAGGCTGGATAGCTGCGTGGCGTGCGTGCTTGGGATGTATTCTTACAGGATTTGTTTGACACATACTGTCATCTTAGGCGGCCAATTCATGTCTTTGATTGCTTTTTTCTCGCCCTTTCGTTGTCTGCGTTTGAACAGCGAGGGCACTTAAAGGGTCTAGTCAAGTGCGACTGGCACAGGAATCGGAAACCACAAGCGAGTGCATTCAGGCATTACAGTATCGAGTGCAGACCCATTTGGCGAGTTGTGACTGGAAATGGGGAAGGTTGCATTACTGTAAAAAATAACGTCGATAATGATCATGCTAAATTATCACTAGCCTAGCAGCAAGTAGCCTAGCGAAATTATCCCTCGTTAGCAAAGTAGGTTTTTCCCGATTCTGGCACGCGCAAGTACAAGAGGCCTTCCGAGAGGCGCGGCGTTGGCTACAGTAATGAGAATGTAAAGAAGATAAAATAAACTAATGAAGGATCGCGTAGCACTGGCAACACGTTGCCCAGTGGTCGTGATCTAATCGTAAAATCGTACTAATAAGCAAGAAATTACAGTAATTGTAAAGTACTGTACTTGCGGCGTGGTTACACCAGAACGGAGACCCGGCTTGTTCCGACATGTGCCAGTGTATCACTGGAAAATCTCTTGGGAAATCCTGCTAATGTGGACTCAGATTTCTTTATAAAAGGCCCAATCAATCATTCAAACGATGCTGCATCAGCACTGTTCCCAGTTCCGTCTAGACTCTAGTTCCACTCCTCACAAGATTCTCGCACACTAATCAGTAATCATGTCACTCCGCGGAGTCCTTGCTGCACTACTCTCATCCTCGTTCTTCTTTTCCGGCTTTGCGGCTGCCGGCGTGGTTATGGCTCCCGATTGTGACGCGTCGGAGTATGCATGGGTATGCATACTGTCGTTTCCCTTATGCACTCTTTGGTCGTCATCGTTCTCTGATCTTTTGGTATTGTGTTCAGACTTCCAACTCTCGGGGCCAAAGTGCGTGCGTGGTCACAGCATACTTGATGTCGGCCTGCAACGAGGGCTGTGAGTCGTCTTCTTTGTATTGTCTTACATCCACGAGTCTTATCGTCTCATCTCTTACGCAGCGTTCACTATCAATCGACTGTCCCCGGGCACCGCGTACACCGGGCCATCTGGTGGCAGTGCTGATGACTCTGATCTATGCAAGTGCAACGGCATTGCATATTCCCTCCTTAGTGCATGTGCCGCATGCCAAGGATCAGGATGGATTTCGTACGATTCCCATTGCTGTCCTTTCCCCAAATCCCTGTGCTTATGTATCTGATCTTAGTTGGACGGATTACTCTGCCAACTGTACACAAGTTATGGATGCCATGGAGTCAGTTTCCTGTTGTTACAAAGAATCTATCGCATTTGACATGATAACTGGCCCCGTAGGTTCCCCTACCCTGTCCCTCCCCAAATAAATGTCCCCTACTGGGCTATCGTAGATGTCCCAGTTCGTTAATATGTTTTCTTCTTCGCAAACGTACTCACAGCCAATTCCAGATCAACGACACTTGGAGCCCTTCTGAAGCGCAAAGTATCGGAGGTCAGAGTCCTCTCCTCTGTCCACTATTACCCTTACTCTCTCTGACATCCTTTTAGGCACTCCCGAAGCACTCCCCAACACGATAATCACACCCTAATGTACGTGCTTTCGTACCCTGCGTTGGGCTTGTGGGCGCTTGAACCTTCAGGATCCGACTGACCTAATTACGTTCCGAGAAATCAAATTGCTCCGCACTCTCTGAAGTCTGAACATTCTGATCGAATGTCTTATTTATCGTCTACCAGACTGATCGTATCTTGGAAGTCACCGCACGTGTTTCGCACTGATGATATTTGTTGTTTCCGGCCTTGTCTGAGAATGTCATTTTTCCCCTTGTATTGTAGTTGTGCGGTTTCAGGGAACGTTGAATTTATTATTTCTATTCTACATTACTAGTCATGGAAGTGGCCAGGACAGGACAATGGACAGCTTTGTGTGATGTACTGACAGTACCGTGCTTCATGTCCTGATGCGGCAAAGTTGCTCTCTTACTTTTGGCATACCGTGGCTGTTGTTTCAAACTTGCACGGGAAACGCGCTCATATGATGGCACTATTACAGTAAGAGTGAACGAACGGAGTTCAGGGCATTCTGTACACGGAAAAGGGGCCAATGAGCTAAAGCCGTTTTCATGCCGTGACAGGCCGTCTTGCAGTCAGCCAGTTGAGACGACGCAAGTAACTGTCACAGTCCCACAGATAGAACCAAACAAACTACCAAGCAAAAAATTTGTAGGATCTATCGACATGAAAACAGCTGTAATCTGACTGACCGATGACAATTAGCGCTAGATCAGCGGTCAGCGGTCAGCTGTGCAGTGACTTGCTATTTATTCGGAAAAGGTGTTTCGCGCTGAGTGGTCTGCACATGTTTAGAATGGACCTAGTGATCAATTGATGCCTGAACGGAGGCGAGCCCATCGACTCGCTTGCGGTTTCCGATTACCGTGCCAGTCGCACTTGACTAGACCCTCTAAGTGCCCTCGCGCTTCAAGCGCAGACAACGAAAAGGAGAGAGAAACGCAATTAAAGACATGAATTGGCCGCCTAAGGTGACAGTGTATAATCGTGTGAGTGAAACAAATAAGAATACATCCCAAGCGTACCAGTCCCTGGTCATCCACGCCTAGAACACCCGAGTCACAGCGCACCCGTTCCCGCCGCCAGCCATCTCCGCCACTCTGCGTCCCTCTCTTGGTGACACCTCCTGGCGACGCTACTGCGGATAGCGGCAGCACTCGTCAGTGTCTGCATCGTTCTGATCAGCGCCTTGCCGATACCTTTGAAGCATAGGGGAGTTGTACTACTCTCCGGCACGATCCAGTCGATCGACGTGTCGCCGACAGTGCGGCGGATCCTCGTGCTCGGACTCCGGCAAAGATACGACCGTCGCGCTCTCGTAGGCGCAGGAAGGCTCAGGCTGCATCGGAGGCCATCCAACGGGTTCTTGAGGCACGTGGCGAGGCGTGAGCGTACGGGAAACGTCGGGGGAAAAAGAGGGGTCACCGCGGGGAGGAGAGATGTAGAACCCTCGCTGTCAGGAGAACCGGAGGGATGCCCCGACGGCTCACTGGTGAAACGTGAAAGGGGCGCATTGTATTGCTCCGGAGAAGAGAAAAGTATAGGCTTCGCTCTTACGTTGATTGTCACCGTGTCGGCCCAATTCGTGCTCATTGCCGCGAGCATTATCGCCGCTGGGTAGGTCCTTCGGTGAATGAGGGTTGGTGCACGACCGTTGCCAAGGACGACTGAGACACAGCTCTCGGACGTTCAAGTGTGGCGCGGCACGAGATTTTGCTGCGGAGGACATGCGAGTCGGCTGGTCAAGCGCGACGACGCTCGACCTCCGGGACGAAATGAGTGTCTGCTCTACGCACTCGATTGGATTGAGACGGGGAGACGGGAATGGAAAGCTTGCATACCGGCCATACGCGCCGTTGGAATGCCTGCAGTGCGTGCGTGTTCCAACAGTCTTATCCGGGACAAATCGTGGGCATGGGATAGAACAGATCCCACAGCGTAGGCGGTGTCGGACGAAGGGTGGTGTACTGGCTGAAATGTATGTGGGCTGTCAGTCAGAGAGGGAGAGACAGGAATACTGTACAGTAATTAGGAATCTCGAGGGTGCCAACGGACACATTAGAGTTGACATGGTTGACAGGCGAGTCTGACTGAGGGAGACTGGCGCCCAAAGGCGAAAACAAGCGCGCAACTGGTCAAGGCACTGCCAGTGGTTCACTCGGCGTACCCACTCTGCATAACAGTCAGAGTTGTGAGTCAGTGCTGCCGACGGCAGCTCATCTCTTCCGCAAACCACCACGACATGCCTCCTAGCCCACCAACTGAATACGAGATACCCAAGATTGCTTGTCGTAATCATTAACCATTTTGGCGCGAAGAACGTCTGCCTCCTTGATCGCGCGGCTTCTGCACTCTGGGCCGGTATCAAACGCGTTCCCGAGGTACGTTCACTTCCCATTCACGGCTACCAATTCACTGATTCCCTTGCTTAGGATATCTATATCCTCGTCACACCTGATCAGTCCGAACATTCGACCCAGAAGAGATCAAGAGGAGCATAGTAGATGCAGACAGTCGCTATTACGTCCGGCCCTCGATCGGCGTGGATTATTATAAGGTGCTCGTTCCGCCGTCTTCCTGGCTTCAGGAGGGAGAGACGCCGTGTCAAAGTTGATATCCTGACCCCGCCTTTGGATCCCTATGGTCCTCTCGGAGGACACCTGGCTGATCAATAACATTCCCGTCGTGCCGCTCTTTGACCTTTTGGTCATGAGGATGCAAGGGTGGAGAGATCGCAGCACTTCGCGCCGTTCTGACTTCCGTGCCAAAGTGGGAGGCGGATGTAACCGACATCTGCGCCCTTCTTGTCTGGGAGCGGTGGGGGAGGATCTCGTATCGTATCGGAAGGAGTATCGTCCCCATACTTGAGGTTTCATGGAACGTACACGCAGGCTTGCCCTCGGTTTCGACGAAATATGCTGTGGGTAAACCAAGTTTCGGGACCCGGGTTTTTTCATGTAGGCTGTACACGACCTGCGCACTGTCATCCTCCCTCACCATGGCCACCGCTACCACCTTCACTTTCGCACTGGGCTACCAGGAACAGCCACCTACCTGCGAGCGGCCGCAGCCACCTGTTTTGCGCTATCACCCTGTGACGATTATAATGTGCTATTCCTAAGCCCTTGTTCGTCCCCAGCATATTCGTGCCATAGTTAATGTAAGATGGAATATGAGCGTTGTTGTCTTCTCTTTTCTCGCCGCGCCGTCCAAACACCATCAAAGCCGCAGGTACGTCCTTCACGCTTATTATTTAATAACAACTTGGTTTCCAAGATATCTCTCTTGATGGCGCATACGAAGGGACCTTGAAAGGACTGCGCGAAACCATCCGTAAAATAATGGGCAAGTAGAAATATTGGGATATTGGGATAAAGGAACGGAATAGTCGAGATCTAACATGAAGCAAGGAAGATATTGCAACTCGGTATAGCGAAGGCTCTTGCCTGAGCACAGGTGCGGTCACTGGGTGTGAGTCATCCCTAACCAATGGGACGACTGTATGGCATAGCAATACGAATCACCAATGATCGATGACATTTGATAAGCACGTGGGGCAGCGTGTCTGCTAGCATACGAGTTCTACGATTTTTGATGATCACGCGATCACAGTTCGTTCTCCATGCTTCTTTGCGCGTGGCGCGCCAGGGGGTCAAAGGGAGGACCGGCGCGTGGACTACATGCGATAATTTAAGGCGCATTGCATTGTACTGAGAATTGAATTGCTAGTAAGGGTCTGACTGCACAGCTATAGGACGGAAGCACGCAGCCCTTCTCGATCGAAATAGGGAGAGCGCATTTGAGGGGAGCTCGCGACGGCTGGGTGGGCCCGCCTGAGCGAGTTGATGGCTATCGAACCCGAGAGACTCATCACCGATCCAATATATTTTTTCCTCGGGTATGGCGGGTGGGCAAATTAAACGGATCTTTGAACCGCCCGAAAGAGGAAGCGGGTGAATGGGGGCAGAGTCAGTACGTAACGTACATGACGGCGCGGTAGTTCTGGGCTGAAGCGAAGCACGAGCATAGGCCCAGAATGGGGTCTTCGTGTGAGCGAGGAGGGCGGCACGTGATGCCTTCGTTCGTCGTCCCTTGCCGCCATCCTCTCGCCTCAAGTTTCCCCTTCGGACGGTTCAAAGAACCCCCCTCCGCTTTAATTTTGCCCGCCCGCCACTCCCTATTGAAATCCCAATGATATTTCGATGATGAGCCTCGCGGTCCGACAATGATCAGCCCGCTTCGGGTGGGCCCACCCACCCGTCGCGAGCTCGCCCCCGGACGCGCACCCCTCATCTTCGATCGAGAAGCACTACGTGCTCCTACCCTTTAGCTGTGATAATTTTATACTGAACATAAGTCTTAGACTCGGAGGTCCAAGTATATTCAGAACCTCATTACCTGCGCGCAGACCCAGCGCGCCACATGCCGTGAGCACAGAGCACGATACGTGACTCATAAAGACACTCGCCCGCCCCGCCATTGATATATATTTGTACATATTATGAATATCAACATTACTGTAATTTGAAATTTGGGCATGATGCTTCCGAGAACCCCAGGTGTTGTATCGGAGCAATCAAGTGTCATTCAAATCACCATCTTTCTTTCCTTATTTCTTCTCATGATGGATCTCTTACGCCTTCATGCTCCTATTCATCGGCCATGGCACCCCGAGGCAGCCAGTTGCTTCGGAGGCGTTTCCCAGTGCCCCTTGCAGCCCAATCAGGCCTGTACCCACCCTCGGTCAGGTGCACTGGAGGAGGCCACTCCTGCTGAGACAGGCAGGAATGCTGCCTCGCTGTCCCACCACACTCCCCTTGCTTTTTCCGAGGGCTCTGCACAGCGCAGCAGCGCTGTTGAATCATGTCTTCTCCATGTTTCAAATTGCTGTGTGTCGCTACTTCTGTGGGCGCTACACCTGCCCCGCCCCGCCCAAAGGCACTGCTGCAGGCCTCAAACTTGCTGGCGTGACTGAGGAGGGAGCCACACCCATGCAAAATCCAAGGTGTTGAAGTATCCTTGGGACAGGGCAAGGACCGACAGTCATGGCCATGGTCACCTGTCCAAGTTGTCTCGCTTGCAGGCTTTGCAGCTTGCTGCGAGAAGACCCAAATGACCCGATCAAGGGTCCAGCACGCGCCATAGCTGTCATCGCAAGAGAGACTGTGCAAGGGAAATTGGACTGCAGAACAGGCACTTGCAAGCCCTGGCCACCTCGAAGAGTGCCGGTTTTGATACCACATCATGCCAGCGCGAGCCATGCTGGCCACAGTGCCAAAGGATGAGAGGTGATGAGCGGGCACTTGCGACGAGTTGCGAGCCCAGGCCAAGTCAAAGAGTGCTGACTTTGATACAGCTGCGGGATTCTGACCACAGCGCGAAAGACGAGAGAGGAGCGGTCACTTGCAGGCCCAGACTTATTCTTCGACCTCTACCTTCCGTGTCTTAAAAATTAAATTATTTTTTTACAGTAAACACATATCCCAGCGGGAGCGAAGCGAGGCTGATCTTGTGGCACTTACTGTATCTATATGCGAACACATTTGTGGTAAAAGCAGTACTGTATCTGATATCACCCTATCTTCGGTACGGAGCAAATTGCAACTGGAGCAAGTGCCTCGGATGCATCAATCTGGGCGCTGCTTGGACCGACGCCGGCGAGGCCCATACAGTGAATACTGATTGACTGTGCATAGTAGTATCACTGGAAATCCTGATAATGTGGACTCAGATTTCTTTATAAAAGGCCCAACCAATCATTCAAATGATGCTCATCAGTCCTTTTCCCAGTTCCTTTTAGTTCCACTCTTCACAACTTCACAAGGTTTTCGGACACTAATCATGTCACTCCGCGCTGTCCTACTCTCATCCTTGTTCTTCTTTTCCGGCTTTGCGGCAGCCGGGATTTCTGCTCCCAGTTGCAGCAGCTCGACGTGGTCATGGGTATGCATACTGTCGTTTTCCCTATGCATTCTTTGGTCGTCATCGTCGTCTGATCTGTTGGCATTGTGTTCAGACATCCAACAGTCTTGGCCAAAGTGCGTGCACGGTCGCAGCGTTCATGATGTCGACCTGCAACGGGGGCTGTGAGTTGTCTTCTTTGTATTGTCTTACATCTACGAGTCTTCTCTTCTCATCTCTTTCGCAGCGTTTACTATCAATCCGCTGCTCCCGGGCAACGCGTACAGTGGGCCATCTGGCTCTGATGACTCTAATCTATGCAAGTGCAACACCATCGCATATTCCCTCCTTAGTGCATGTGACGCATGCCAGGGAGCGGAATGGATTTCGTGCGATTCCCATTGCTGTCCTTTCCCCAAAATCCCTGTGCTTATGTATCTGACCTTAGCTGGACGGAATATATTTCCAACTGCACAGAAGTTGAGCTCGCCTCGACGTCAGTTTCCTGTTGCTGTAGAGAATCTTTCGCGTTTGACATGATACCGCAGGTTCCCCAACCCTGTCCCAGCCGGAACAAGTGTCCCCCTCTGGGCTTTCATAGACGTCACAGTTCGTTAATGAAATTTCTTCTTCGGAAACGTACTCACGGCCAACTCCAGATTGAGGGCACTTGGGACTCTATTTCAGCGGCTATTGTCGGA
The DNA here is from genome assembly GCA_015178965.1 of Russula ochroleuca. NCBI lineage: Eukaryota > Fungi > Basidiomycota > Agaricomycetes > Russulales > Russulaceae > Russula > Russula ochroleuca. Next base: position 749,893 of record WHVB01000013.1, read on the forward strand.
GGTCAGAGTTCTCTCCTCCGTCCGTCATTACCCTTACTCTCTCTGACATCCCCTTTTAGACACTCCCGAAGCAGGTCCCGGCACGATACTCTAAGCCCTATGTACGTGTTTTCGTACCCTGCGCCGGGCTTATGCCTTCAGGGTCCGACTGACCCAATTACTACGTTCCCAGAAACCAAATTGCTTTATCGTCTACCGGACTGATATTATCTTTGAAGCCACCGCACGTGTTTTTCATGGATGGCATTTTGTTGTTTCCGGCTTTTCTCTCTGAAAGTCCTGTCCGAGAAAGTCGTGTTTTTTTGTAGTTGTGCAGTTTCAGGGAACGTTGAATTTGTATTTATGGTACTGTACTAGTCACGGAAGTGGCCGGGACAGAACAATGGACAACTTTGTGTGATGTACTTCATGTCCTGATGTGGCAAAGTTGCTCTCTTGCTTTTGACATACCGTGGCTGTTGCACCAAACTTTCATGAGATACGCACTCATATGAGGCCACTACTTCAAGTTGGGAGTGAACGAGCGGGGTCCAGGGCATTCTGTAGGGGGCGATGAGCTAATCTGACTGACCGACAACACCGATGATCATCGATTAGCGCTAGATCAGCGGTCACCGGTCAGCTGCTGCATTGCCCTGGACTGGATCAAACGGAATAGCGCACTACTGTACTGTACAGTACAGCTTGCTATTTATTTCGGAAAAGGCCGAGTGGTTTGCACATGTTCGTAATGGACAAATAGTGACAGTAATACAGTTTCCGATTCCCGTGCCAGTCGCATTTGACTAGACCCTTTCCTCGCGGTTCAAGCGCAGACAACGAAAGGGCGAGAAAAAAGTAATTAAAGCCTTAAATTGGCCGCCTAAGATGACAGTATGAGCGAAACTAATACTGTAAGAATACATCCCAAGCACGTTGAAGCACGCAGTGCCACGCACGCCACGCAGCTATCCAGCCTGGGCGATCAACAACCTAGAAAGACACCTATCAAGCGTCCTTCACCGGCATTTGGTTAACCACGCTAGTTAATCATAATGACGTGAGCCCAACCTGAAAGGGTGATCGACCGTCGTACCAGTGCCAGGTCATCCACGTCTAGAATCCCCGAGTCACAGTGCGCCCGTTCCCGCCGCCAGCCTTCTCGGCGACTCCTCCTGGCGCTCTATCACAACGCCACTGCGCATAGCGGCAGTACTCGTCGGTGTCTGCATCGTTCTCATCGCGTTGCCGATACCTTTGAAGCATAGGGAATTGTACTATCCGGCACGATCCAGTCGATCGACGTGTCTCCGACCGTGCTGGTGCTACCAGTGAGCCGGCTCCTCGTGCTCCGTTGCCTCGGACTCGGGCAGAGATACGACCGTCGCGCTCTCGTAGGTTCAGGAAGGCTCAGGCCGCATAGGGGGGCATCCAAAGGGTTCTCGAGGCGCAAGGCGAGGCGTGAGCGTACGGGAAACGTCGGGGGAAAGAGGGTCACCGCGGGGCAGGAAAGATGCACGCCGCAGTGAGCCCATGAAGATCGATCGCGAACCCTCACTGTCAGGGGAACCGGAGGGATGCCCCGACGGCTCACTGGTGAAAGGTGGAAGGGGCGCATTGTGTTGCTCCGGGGAAGACAAAAAGTATAGGCTTCGCTCTTACGTCGATCGTCGCCGTGTTGGTCCAATTCGTGCTCGTTGCCGCGAGCATTATCGCCGCCGGGTAGGTTCTTCGAGGAGGCGTAGAATGAGGTTGATGCACGACCGTTGCCAAGGACGACTGAGACACGGCCTTGGACGTTCAAGTTTGCGTGGCGCGCCACACGAGATTTTGCTGCGGAGGACATGCGAGTCGGCTGGTCAAGCACGACGACGTCCTCCGGGAGGAAATGGATGTCCGCTGTATGCACTTGGTTGAGTTGGGACCGGGAAATGGGAATGGGAATGGAAAGGCTGCACACCCGGCCATACGCGCCGTTGGAATGCCTGTCGTGCGTGCGTGTTCCAACAGTCGTATCCGGGACCAATCGTGGGCACGGGATGGGACAGATCCTAACATGAGCGGTGTCGGACGAAGGGTGGTGTACTGGCTAAAATGTATGTGGGCTGTCAGGCACTAGAGGACGGGAATAATTAAGAACCTCGAGGGTGCCAACGGACTCAGCGCGAAACACCTTTTCCGGATAAATAGCAAGTCACTGTACCATAGTGCGCTGAGGGCTGATCTAGCGCTGATAATCGGTGTCATCGGTCCAGTCAGTCAGATTACAGCTGTTTTCATGCCGATAGACCCTACGAAATTTTTGTTTGGTGTTACTTGGGGGTCAATAACCCTGTCGTCGATACTAGCGTGATGGAACCCACACGCCAACACTCAACTGGCTGACTGCAAGTCAGGCGGCCTGTCAGCGCTGTTAGCTTTAGCTCATTGGCCCCTTTTCCGTGTACAGAATGCCCTGAACTCCGCTCGTTGCCCTCATATGAGTGCGTTTCCAATGCAAGTTTGAAACAAACGCCACGGTATGCCAAAAGTAAGAGAGCAACTTTGCCGGATCAGGACATGAAGTCCATCACTGCACAGTACTATCAGTACATCACACAAAGCTGTCCATTGTCCTGTCCTGGCCATTTCCATGACTACAGTACAGTAGTAATGTAGAGTAGAAATTCAACGTTCCCTGAAACCGCACATTCTCGGACAGGAGAAAGGCCGGAAACAACAAATACCATCCGTGCGAAACACGCGCGGTGACTTCCAAGATAAGATCAGTCTGGTAGACGATAAATAGGACCTTCGATCAGAATGTTCAGACTTCAGAGAGCGCAGGAGCAATTTGATTTCTAGGAACGTAATTGGGTCAGTCGGATCCTGAAGGTTCAAGCGCCCACAAGCCCAACGCAAGGTACGAAAGCACGTACATGGGATTGCCGTGCCGGGGCCTGCTTCGGGAGTGTCTAAAAGGACGTCAGAGAGAGTACGGGTAATAATGGACAGAGGAGAGGACTCTGACCTCCGATTCTACGTGCTTCCTCAGGGTCCCAACTGCCGTTGATCTGGAATTGGCTGTGAGTACGTTTCCGAAGAAGAAAACATATTAACGAACTGTGACGTCAAAAGCCCAGTGGGGGACACTTGTTCCGGGAGGGACGGGGTTGGGGAACCTACGGGGCCAGTTATCATGTCAAATGCGATAGATCTTTGTTGTTGTTTCAGGAAACTGACGTATTGGGGTCCTCAGTTGCTATACAGTTGGCAGAGTAATCCGCCCAACTAAGGTCAGATACATAAGCACAGGGATTTGGGGAAAGGACAGCAATGGGAATCGTACGAAATCCATTCCGATCCCTGGCATGCGTCACATGCACTAATGAGGGAATATGCGATGGTGTTGCACTTGCATAGATCAGAGTCATCATTACCAGATGGCCCGGTGTACGAGTGCTTCGTGTCGAGCAGCGGACTGATATCGAACGCTGAGAAAGAGATAAGACGGGAAGACTCGTAGATGTAAGACAATACAAAGAAGAGTACTCACACCCCCCGTTGCAGGTCGACATCATGTACGCTGCGACCGTGCACGCACTTTGGTTAAGACTGTTGGATGTCTGAACACAATGCCAACAGATCAGATGACGATGACGACCAAAGAGTGCATAAGGGAAACGACAGCGTGCATACCCATGCATACGACGCGGTACAATTGGGAGGAGCATAAACCGAGGCAGCCGCAGAGCCGGAAAAGAAGAACGAGGATGAGAGTAGTGCAGCGAGGACTCCGCGGAGTGACATGATTACTGATTAGTGTGCGAAAACCTTGTGAGGGGTAGAACTAGAGTCTAGATGGAACTGGGAACAGTGCTGATGAGCATCGTTTGGATGATTGATTGGGACCTTTTATAAAGAAATCTGAGTCCACATTAGTAGGATTTCCCAAGGGATTTCCAGTGATACTACTATGCCCATAGTCTCGGCTCCAGACGTTCCATAATCATCGGAGATTAAATCGGAGTGTGAAAGTTTTTTACGTACAAAGAATTTTCACACTCCGATTCCGAAAAGGGATATGGGATGTCTGGTGCCGAGACTACTATGCCCACATGTCGGAACAAGCCAGTCTCCGCTGTAACACTGTTCTGCAGTGTAACCAGGCCGCGAGTACAGTACTTTACAATTAATTTCTTGCTCATTAGTACTATTGTACGATTAGATCATAGTATATCAGTACGATCACTGGTCAATGTGTTGCCAGTGCTACGCGATCCTTCGTTATTTTCTCTTCTTTACAGTACTTATATTCTCATTACTGTAGCTACGCGCCTCTCGCACTGGCAAGGCCTCGTACTTGCGCGTGCCGGCCACTTGATCGGGTCGGCCGGAATCGGGAAAAACCTACCTTCGCTAACGAGGGATAATTTCACTAGGCTAGCACCTAGTTAATCATTATTGACGTTATTTTTAATCCTCAATTGCTCAGAGATAATTTCTTCATAATCACTGATAACACACGACTTGACACACGATAGCGTTCGCGAGATAATTCCCAAATTAAATGTAGTCAATATGCATACTCAGGCTACAGGCAATGCTAGATGGTGTACTAGTAATGGATGACATGACATACCTTAATCTGCATGAGATCGAATGCCTTTCGTTGCATAGTTGATAGTGAAGCGAGTTCAACCGATGCAGGAGCTCAGTAGACTGCTTCTGGCGGGAATCCACGGGAGGAGGATGTCAGAGGAGAAGCCGTGCCAGGAGTTGGGCTAAGCATGAACGAGAATCCGAGTATAGGTGCACACTAAACCCTCGGCACGGCTCCATTTCATAATCTGTTGGTAACCATCCTCTGCCAGACGGCGATCAGCAGTCAAATCATTAAAGAGACCAAATTCAGATTCCGGCTCGGAAACGGGGTCAACATCGTCCACTCTTCTCTCAAGATGTGGGAATCCACCACGCACAAGGCGTCGAGAGAAGATGTCCTTGATCCTTGGCGACCGAAGTATGTCGAGAGCACGGAAAAGCCTATACAACCGCCGTTGTGAATAAGCGCGCCGGGTTTCCAGGACGCCGAGCAACGACCTCACACCTGCATTGGGGAGGCCACTTCTCGATTTAACCTCGGCACCGATTGGATGGATGGTCACGCGAACATAGCACTCCCCTGTGCACTTTTGCCAACATCAGAAAAGCCAACGACGACGACAATGACTTCTGCAACGCACTCTGTTTGCATGCCTTGAGGAGGTAGCAATGCCGGCGCTGTGCCAGAGGCCAGGTTCGTGTGCCGATCCGGACCCGCCGAGTGGGATGAGAGCATCAAACTCACGTTCCGGAGGTGTTTGAGCCATCCCAGGTGTTCTTGGGCAGCACCAGATCTATGATGAGAATCCCCATATGAAGAGGGGAAAGAATGGGTTAAAGGGTTTGCGCACCAAATTTGTTGAATACAAAGACGAGACACTTGCCCTCTGCTTCGTGCCTGCGTACCTCCTCCCCACCTACCAGCTGGGTCGCAAGAACCGTGCACAAAGAGGACGACATCGGCCTTGGTGTGCAATATGCAGATGAAGTACCTCCACTGCTGCACCTTCATCCTGCTGGCAGCTACTGACATCAAGTCAGGTGGTTTAGTCGATGCATTCGCTGCGAGCTGGGAGGAGTGTGTCAGCGGAAACAAGAAAAAAAACTTCCAGGAGGGTCGATATCCTAAACATGGGAATCACCATTAGCAGCTGTGAATGGGAAACGCACAAACGGACTACGCACGTACACCAGGATCGCATTTGATATTGGCCTAGAGTGACTCGGAGAGGCTGCGCCACCAAAGAGGCATACATTCTTCGTGCCGAGATGGTTAACCATATGTTGACCGTGCGACTAGCAATTTTGCGTATTTCATATTCAGTAAGTGGGTTGGGGCCTACTTGAGGGGCGTGTCGTTGTCGTTGACTCGTCGTGGTGGAAGAGGCGAGCAGCTCCCTGTCGACGAATCGATAAGCGCGCGCTTGTTCTTGGCTTTCAGTGTAAATTTGCGCATCTTGGACCCCAACGAGACTGGGTCCTCCATTATTTTTCTACGCACGGATCAATCTCAAGTTCTTCCACTTCCTCGCTCACCTACCATTTCTGTCCAGCATCTTGATCCCGACTTCGCCTATCGACCCTAATGTGTCCTCTGTTGGCACCCTCAGGCTCGAAGTTCCTATTATTCCCGTCTCTCTCTGCCTGATAGCTCACATGCATTTTAGCCAGTACTTTCATTAGCCCGTATGGCGGCTATGGCTGCGTGTGCAACTTTTGTGGGTGAACCTCTCTGGGAATCGCAAGAGGTTCGTCCCCTTGTGAACGCCGACCTTGCGGCCCCACTTTCGTTATATGCCGCGCCTCTCACTAATGGTCTCCCTGCGCAACCTTCCCATTGCCCGTCCCAACTCACCAAGCGGATCTGCACTCGAGCCGACACCCGTTTTCTCCCGGAAGTCGAACGTAGCTTGGTCAGCCGACTCGCATTTCCTCCAAATCTCGTTCCGCGCCACTCACACTTTCGTCCACGTCCATCGAGAGCCATATCTTAGTCATTCGTAACAACGGTCGTGCACCAACCCTTGTTCTACGCCTCTCCGATGAACCTGCGGCGATATGCTTGCGGCAATGAGCGCGAACCGACACGCCGACGATCGACCACATAGGAGCGGGACCCATACCTTTCCCTGCTTCAAAGCAGCACAGTTCACCTGTGAGCCGTCGGGGCCTCTGGTTCTCCTGAGAGCGGGGTTTGAGATCAACCTGGAGTCGCGAACACACCCGCACGGGTCCATCGATTACATCCTTCCCCTCCCCTCGGCGCCCTCCTCCCCCATCACATTTTCCGTACTTCCATGCCCCATCCACGCCACGAGAACCCTTCGTATGGCCCCGAGGCAGCCGGAGCTAGAGCTGGAGCCCAAAGGAGCGCGGCGGCCTGCTCTCCGCGGAGTCGGGGGCGTTTGCGCGGCAGCGGAGCTTGCACCGGATGTACAGGAATCGAACATAAAAATGGTTAGCGCAATAAAGAATGCTAAGAACTACTGTAAATTGTAAGGAGAGGCATACCCGCCGTGAGCCACCTCCACCACAACCTTCGCGCCGCTCTGGCGCTCAATCGCGACGCTACTGCATATAGCGGCAACAGTCGTACGTGTCTGCGTCGTTCTGATCGGCGCCGCGCCGATACCCTGGAAGCACCCCGGGGTGGAACTGCTCTCCGGCACGATCTAGTCGATCGACATGTCGCCGACAGTGCCGGTGCCACCAGTGCGGCGGTTCCTCGCGGACACCACGCGTGCTCACCCACCCAACGCTCCCTCTTCGACCTGCCATCACCGCCTTTTCCTTGTATCCATTACTTACAGACCACGCCTATGTATAAAAACCCGCCCTCCAACTCGTCGTGGAGGGATCATATCGATTTTCAATGCCACAGCTTCTCTTCTCTTTTCTCTCGTGATCTTCGAAGTGCTCGTCTTCAGGGTCGAATCCGAAGCCGTGGGACCGCAGTTCACGATGCGACCCCCCGTCAACAACCCGGTCTTGTCCCCCTGTCTCGGAGTCGCATGGATCCGCTGTCTTTATCCGTTCCGTGCCTCTTCTCGTTTGCATTCAACTTTCCTATCATTCCGACACACCTCAGCTGAGGAGCGTCCAGCGTGTTGAAGTGCATCGTACTATATTCGTACAAAGTGCGTCGGACGTTTGCATTTTTGTTTCACATCATTGTGTTTTTCCGATCGTCGTCCTCAGAACAGTCTCATTGCAGTCCCCAATTGATGAATACCAGTAAGGACTCAGGTAGTGTCTCGTAAATACGGGGCTTATCGGAATATGTGGTGAGAGATAGCGACGGGTTCAATAGAAGTTTCAGGACTGCAAGACATCACGGTGACAATGCGATTACTATGGGAAACACGTGTCTACCGTGGCTAGATTGTCGAGCGTGAAAGTGAAGGTGGCCGCGGTGGTCGAGGTGAGGGAAAGCTGGCGGTGCACACAACCTACATGGGAAACCCGAGTTTCTGAACCTTTGTCTACCCGCCGCGTGCCTCGACAAAACCGAGGCAAGTCTGCGTGCATGGCCCATGAAACCTCGCGTATCGTCATACGCCTTCCGATACGAGGTCCTCTGCCACCGCCCGGACCAGAAGGGCGAACGTCGGTCATTATCCGCTTTCACATTGTCACGGAAGTACGAACGGCGCGAAGCCCTGTGATATCTCCTGCTCCCACTCGCATGTGGACTCCTAGTACCCTAGGGTCTTCTTGAAGGACTCCTGGCTCATCAAAAGCTTTCCAGTCATGGCGCTCTTCGACCTTTTGGTCATGAAGATGCATATCGACTGACACGGCACCTCTCCCTCTTGAAGCCAGGAAGATGACAGAAGAGCATCTTATTTTTCGCCTGGGACTTTTTTGAGGGAAAGAGGTAATAGCGACTGTCTGCATCTACGATTCTCCTTTTGATCTATTCTGGGTCGTCGGGTCGAACTGTTCGGACTCATCAGGTGTGACGATATTGATATCCTAGGCAAGGGAATCACCATTGGTAGGTACATCGGGAACGCGTTTGATATCGGCCCAGAGTACAGAAGCTGCGCTACCAAGGAGTCGGAGGAGGGACATTTCGTGTCCGACAGGCGGGACTAGACCAAAGACTAAACGAAACTGGGCACGGCGTTCAAATGCATCATTTTGAAGGGTTGATTATGGCCCCTTTTGATGGAAATTTTGCTAGTCGACTGTTGTTGTGGTATTACCCACCGCCGTGCAAATGACATGCACAGCATGGTCACAGTCCTCGCGGTAAGAGCAGCAGCACCTAGTAGATCGACACTTCCCAGGTGTAATGCAGACTCAGATTTCTTTATAAAAGGCCCAATCAATCATTCAAACGATGCTCTTCAGCCCTGTTCCCAGTTCCGTCTAGTTCCACTCCTCACGACTTCATAAGGTTTTCGGACACTAATCATGTCACTCCTCGCTGTACTACTCTCATCCTTGTTCTTCTTTTCCGGTATACAAGTTGCGGCGGCTGCCGCGATTTCTGCTCCCGGTTGCAGCAGCTCGACGTGGTCATGGGTATGCATGCTGTCGTTTCCCCTATGCATTCTTTGGTAGTCATCGTTATCTGATCTGTTGGTATTTTGTTCAGACATCTAACAAGCAGGGCCAAAGTGCGTGCACGGTCGCAGCGTACATGCTGTCGAGCTGCAGCGGGGGCTGTGAGTCGCTTCTTTGTATTGTCTTGCATCTATAAACCTTGTCGTCTCATCTCTTTCGCAGCGTTCACTGTCGCTCCACTGGCCAGCTCGAGCCAAGCGTACCCGGGGCCAACCGGCGGTTCTGATGACGCCGATCTGTGCTTGTGCAACACCATCACATATTCCCTCCTTAGTGCATGTGACGCATGCCAGGGATCGGAATGGGTTTCGTACGATTCCCATTGCTGTCATTTCCCCAAATCCCTGTGCTAATGCTTCTGACCTTAGCTGGGCGACATATAAGACCAACTGCACAAGTGTTCAGGCCGCCTCGTCGTCAGTTCCTGTTGCTGCAGAGAATCTTTCGTGTTTGACATGATAATTGGCCCCGCAGGTTCCCCAACCCTGTCCCTGTCGGAACAAGTGTCCCCCTCTGGGCTCTCATAGACGTCACAGTTCGTAAATGAGGTTTCTTCTTCGGAAACCTACTCACAGGCAACTCCAGGTCGAGGGCACTTGGGACCCTATTACAGCGGCTATTGTCGGAGGTCAGAGCCCTCTCCTCTGTCCACCATGAACCTTACCCTCTCTCACATCCTTTTAGACACTCCCGAAGCAGGCCCCGGCACGGTAATCACATCCCAATGTACGTGCTTTTGTACCCTGCGTTGCGCTTGTGGGCGCATGAACCTTCAGGATCCGACTGACCCAATTACGTTCCCAGAAATCAAATTGCTCCGCGCTCTCTGAACATTCTGATCGAGTCTTCTTTACGTTCACCGGACCTGACCACTGATCTGAACTTGGAAGCCACCGCACGTGTTTCGCGCAGATGGCATTGTTGTTGGCATTTGTTGTTTCTGTTTTTTCTCTCTGAAAGTCGTGTCTGAGAAAGTCCAGTTTTCTCTTTCTTGTTTTGCAGTTACGCGGTTTCAGGGAACGTTGAATTTGTATGTATTCTTACGGTACTGAACTAGCTACAGAAGTGGCCGGGACAGAACAATGGACAAATTTGTGTGATGTACTGTGCAGTGATGGACTTCATGTCCTGATGCAATCCTGATGCGGCAAAGTTGCTCTCTTTGTTTTTGGCATACCGTGGCTGTTGCACCAAACTTGCATGGGAAATGCACTCATGTGAGGGCACTATTTGGGAGCGAACGAGGGTATTCAGGGCAGCTCGATGCTGTACACGGAAAGGGGGGCGATGAGCTAATCTGACTGATCGACGACACCGACTATCAGCGCTCAGCTGCTGCTTTGCCCTGGACCGATCAAACGGAACTGAACAGCGCACCTACTGACTTGCAGGAAAAAGTGTTTCGCGCCACGTGGTTTGCACATGTTTATAATGGACAAATAGTGACGTATACTAGTGACGGGTGCCTGATGGCCTGGGCGGAACCGCCAAGCACTGAACGTATCCGATTCCCGTGCTAATCGCACTTGACTATTGCCCTCGCGCTTCAAGCGCAGACAACGAAAGGGAGTGAAAAAAGGGATTAAAGACATAAATTGGCCGCCTAAGATGACAGTGCATAATCGTATGAGTGATTCATGATGGCGCGAGCCGAACCGGAAAGGGTATTGTGGCAGTAAAGTAGAGCGGATGGACGGTGAGCAGTGGACCATGGACGAGAAGTCAAAGAACGAAAGAAACCCATCCCCAATTCAAATCATGGTCTGCATCGACTGTCGTGACGTGTCAAGTCATCCACGCCGAGAACCCCTGAGTACTGAGTCCTTGCGCGCGCGCCCGTACCCGCCAGCCACCTCCGCCACTCTGCGTCCTTCTCTTGGTGATTCCGACCTATCGCGACGCACGGCTCATAACGGCAGCACTCGTCGGTGTCTGCATCGTTCTAATCGGCGCCCTGCCGATACCTTAAGCATAAAGGAGTTGTACTACTTTCCGGCACGATCCAGTCGATCAACGTGTCGCCGACAGTGCTGGTGCTGCCAGTGTGGCGGCTCCTCATGCTCCGCTGCCTCGGATCCTTCAGAGATTCGGCCGTCGCGCTCTCGTAAGCTCAGGAAGGCTCAGGCTGCATGCGCATGCTGGGGCGTGAACGTACGGGAACGTCGGGGGAAAGAGGGGTCACCTCGGGGGAACGATATGTACGCCGCACTGAACCCTTGCAGATCGTTCGCGAATCCTCGCTGTCAGGGAAACCGGGTGAAGATCCCGACGGCTCACCAGTGAACCGTGGAAGGGGCGGATTGTGCTGCTCCGGGGCAGAGAAAAGTATATGCCTCACTCTTATGTCGGTCCAATTCGCGCTCATTGCCGCCCGCGAGCATTATAACCACTGGGTAGGTTCTTCGGAGAGGCGTAGAACGAGTATTGGTGCACGACCGTTGCTTAGGACGACTAAGACATGGCTCTCGGATGACACACGTTCAAGTGTGCGTGGGCCGGGACGAGATTTTGCTGCGGAGGACATGCAAGTCGGCTGGTCAAGCGCGACGACGCTCGACCTCCAGGAGGAAGCGGGTGTCCACTCTACGCACTTGGTTGAGTTGGGACGGGGCAATGGGAATGGAAAGGCAACACACCCGGCCATACGTGTCGTTGAAATGCCTGCCGTGCGTGCGAAATCCGACAGTCGTATCTGGGACCAAACGTGGGCATGGGATGGAACAAATACCACAACATAAGCGAGGTCTGTCGAGGATGGTGTGCCGACTGAGACGACACATTAGAGTCGATACTCGATGGGCAAAGTAGGGGTCGAAATACTGGACGGAAATGTCGCGTCGGAGGGTACGGTAGGGGTTGGAGGGCGGGGAAGTGGAGGGACTTGAGGTTGATCCATGTCTACGAGAACAAAGAACGAAATCGACGGGGGAGCTGGACTAGGTTGTGTTGACGCCCAAGACTCGCCCAAGTCGCGCAAGGAGCGCGCAGCCGTGACCTGTGACCACTGTAATATCACAGAAGTCAGAGCTGCCAATGGCAGCTCATCTCTTCTATGCCTCCCACCAACAGGATATGAGATACGCAAAATTGCTCGTCGTACCGTCAACATAATCGTTAACCACTTCGGCTCGAAGAACATCTGCCTCCTCGGTAGAGTCGGTAGCGCGGCTTCTGCTCTGTGGGCCGATATCAAACGTGTTCCTAATGTACGTGCATCTTTTATCCATGGGTACCAATGGTGATCCCCTGCCTAGGATATCGATATTCTTGTCACACCTAATGAGTCCAAACAGTTCGACCCGGAAGAGATCAAGAGGAGCATCGTAGACGCAGACAGTCGTTATTACCTTCGGCCCTCGAAAAAGCCTGGCGCGGATTATAAGGTGCTCTTCTGTCGTCTTCCTGGCTTCAAGAGGAAGAGGCGCCGTGTCAAAGTTGATATTTTAATCCCGCTTACACCCCGCCTGTGGATTCCTAAGGTCCTCTCGGAGGACACCTGGCTGATCAATGGCATCCCGGTGATGCCACTCTTTGACCTTTTGGTCATGAAGATGCAAGGATGGAGAAATCACAGGGCTTCGCGCCGTTCGGACTTCCGTGCCAAAGTGGAGGCGGATGTAACCGACATCCGTGCGCTTCTAGTCCAGGCGCGGTTGGAGGGGATCTCGTATGGGAAGGAGTATCCTCATCATACTCGAGGATTCATGGCTCGTGCATGCAGGCTTGCCCTCGGTTTCGTCGAGGTATGCGGTGGGCAGACGAAGTTTCAGAAACTCGGTTTTCCCATGTAGGCTGTGCGCGACCAGCGCAACCTCCAACTCTCCCTCACCTCGACCAGCGCAACCACCTTCACTTTCGCGCTCGATAGTTTGGCACAACCAACCATCCTTGAGTCGCCGCAGCCACTCATTTTGCATTATCGACCTGTCACGATTATAATGTCTCATTCCTAAGTGCCCTGTTCATGTCTAGCATACTTGTACCCATAGTTAAAAGGGGCCTGAATGCGGTCCCTAATATGATTTGTTGTTTTCCCCTTTCTCCTCGCATGGCCCAAACACTATCAGAACCGCAATGCAGTGGTACGTCCTTTACGCGTAACGAGATTCTCTCGAGTACATACACAGGGACTTGGGAAGGTGGACCGCACAAAACGTTGCATAAAATAATGGACGAGTACGAATACTGGGTTCGAATACCGGGATTGGATTATTATTATTTTTGAATCCGAATTTGTATTCCACGGCGCGTACAACTCAGCACAGAGGCGGTCATGTGTGTAAAGACGTATTATGAATGTGAGATAGGGGGACCCTTGGGTAGGGGCAGTAGCCAGCGTGAGCTGGCCATAGGCAGCGTGTTATCACAGGGTGGGGGTGGTCGTGTGTTGTTTCCGGCCGAAGCCATGCTCTCAATAGACTTCCTTAAATCATCCCGGTTCCCATCTTGCCCGTGGTTTAGTGCAGGCACCCGTCTCCTCTAAAAAGCGGAGCATCCCAAGGACGCGTTCCGGTTTGTCGAACAGTTGGGGGAGTGTTCGGGGGAGGCCGAAAGCGGTTAAATGCTTTCAGCGCGTGGCGGTATAGCGTGGGCAGTGCAGGAGCACGTGCTCGACGGTTTCAAAAGGCTCGCCGCATGGGCAGGCGATTTGTTCTTGGGTGTGACGGGGGTAGAAACCTTTGGGTGTACTCCCCGATGAAAGCATGTCCTGTAATGATGCGGTAAAAAGTTGAGCGGGTGAGGTGGGAGAACTTATCTTTGTTCCCCGGCTCTCGGGCTTGTGCCACTGGGGCAGGGGTATCCTTTGGGAGCTTTTGCTCCGGCTGGAAAGTGTGATGAGTTCTCCCATCTGGTGGTGCCCATAACGCTGTTCGGTATGCTAGGGAGGTTCATGGCGCTGAGTGCCACCTTTCAGCCCAGGCAGCGATTGCGCTGTCTTTGGCTGTCTTCTTTTGTTGCTTCACTGTTGGTGGTTCCTTCAGGTTTGTCGGGTTTGCTGTCTGGATGGTGTTGAGCACCATCTGTTTCGCCCTTCGGAAGCCAGCAAAGTGGATCTTCCTCAGGAGCCACTGTAATAATATGTCAATGTTAGGGTAGGCTGTGAGTAACTCATCTATCTTCCTTAAGTGTCCGAGGGACACTGCTTGTTCTTCGTGAGTGGTTGGGTCCAGCATCCTGCACAGCACTGTATTGGACGTGAAGAGGACCGTGAAGGTCTCTTGTAGGTGCACTGGTTTGTTATTCAGGTGTGTGGTGATGGTGTCGAGGGCCGGGGTGAGCACTCGGATCTGAGTGTCTGCAACTGTTACTGCATCCCCGTACACTCTCTCAGTGTGCCCGCTTTCCCTGCCCTCTTGGTAGAGCGTCGCTGCAGCTGCACTTAGCTGCTTGCCGTTGTCCCTGTTTCAGTTAGAGAGTACAGCGTCACAATAGATGTTGATTGAAAGACTCATGTGGCAGGAGCTTGTTATGAGCTCTGAGACTGCGGCATAATCCCAGTCTTTGTGTTTTGGGATGATTGTTACCTGCCCATCCCAGTGTGGGGCTCCTTCAGGGAGCACTGGGAAGGGGATGATCCTCGGCCCCTCTGCTGGGACTCTCGCCGCAAGGGACTGCAGTGTTGTTGAGGCCTTCTCCCTGATGGGAGCAGGCAGGGGGGCGTCATTCGGGGTGGGTGTGTGCCATTTCTTGTCAAGTCATTTGAGTAGTTGGCTGCTGCTCAAAGCCCTGTAAAGTCATAGTGCAGTACTTTGTGTCAGCATTGTGAGGCGGAGATCCATGGGGAGGATTGCCAGCAACTGGTGGAGCGGCTCTCGGGGGTTGTGCGGAAAGTCCCTGAGATTATCCTCACCGTGTCATTTTGTACCGTCTGTAATTTTTTGACTAAGGTAATTTGCTTACCTGTGAACCACAGTTGGCATCTGTATGTGAGCACTGGGAGGCATATGGCGTTGAAAGCAAGCTTCCAGCTGGCCTGGTCCAGTCCCCTGACCGAGTTTCCTAGCAGTTGGAGGGCTTTGAGTGTTGCTCATGCTCTGTTGCATACGGTGTCGATGTGGTGGGTCCAGTTGAGGCACATGTCAAAGAAAAAGCCCAGGTACCGTATTGTGTTCTTGGTCGGCACTCGGTCGTAGGTCTGGAGGGCGTGGTTGGGGAGGTGGGTGTATGGCGGGGGGTCGCTCCTTTCGCCGTGCCTCCTGAAGAACATTAGCTCCGATTTGTTGGGTTCAATGTTCAGGCCTGCTCGTGTGAGCCACTCTGCACATTTGCTGTAGCCTTTGCACATCGCGTCCTCGATTTGCTTCCACTTGCGTCCACATGCAAAGATGACCCCATCATCAATGTACATGCCGAGCGTGGACTTTGCCCACTTTTTCATTTTGTGGAGGAGTGGCGAGGTGTAGATGATGGAGAGGACCGGTGAGACCGGGGACCCTTGTGGGGTTCCAGTCTCGAAGTCGAAAGGGTCCGACGTCTGGCCATTGAACTTTAGTCGCACAGTTCGGTCCTCCAGGAACGACTTGCACCAGCTGACTAGTTCCGGTGCGAAGCCCAGGTCAGTGAAGACTTTGACTAGTCGATTGTGGTTGATGTTGTCAAAGAAGCCTTGAATGTTGAAGAGGAGGATTCCAGTTCTGAAGCCAGACTGGTGTGCTGCCTGGATGTCGTGAAGCAGGGTGAGGCCTGCATCCAGTGTTGACGAGGTGTTTTGCCCTCCGAACTGCGTTGTGGGGACCAGGTCGTGGGTGGACATGTCCCTGTAGATTAGCTTTGCGACGACCTTCTCGAGGAGTTTGCCAAGGCATTCCAGTAAGGAGATGGGCCGGAAGTTCTTGGCTAGAGTGTAGTCCGCCCGGCCTGGTTTGGGGATGACACAGACTACTGCCTCCTTCCAGAGACAGGGGTGGTGTCCCGTGTTCAGGCACACCTTTAGGAGGTCCGTTATTCACTTTGGGTCAGCCTCCCAGGTCCACTTGATGAGTGTCCAGGTGTGTCCGGACAGTCCAGGCACCGAGCATTTGGCTGCTTTTTTGATGAGTGGTTCGATGAAGTCTTCTTTGATCCGCCCTAGTTTGTGCACTGGGAGTGGTTCTGGGTCATCTGGGAAAAGTGGGTCAACTAAGGGTGGGCTTTGGGGGAAGAAGCGGTGCGAGAGGATGTTCGATACTTCCTCATGTGTATGTGCCAGGCCTTCCGTGCCTTGGAATGAAGGGACTTTTGAGAGCTTGCGGCCGTGTCGCCACTTGGCTACTTCCCATAGCTGGGCCTTTTCTATATAGTTGTTAGCCCATTTTTGTTTGGCTGCACACACCGTGCCTTTCAGTCTGGCATGTGCAGTTTTCCTCTCCTCGGGGTCCTGGGCATTGTGTAGGGTTTGAGTAGCTATTGTGCAGGCCGCGGTCCACCATGGGGAGGCTTTTGGGTGGGGTGGGCGTCGTTTGTTGAAGACTTCTTTGTTTGTATGTTGAATGTCTTCTGTGAGGGCCTCTGCGGCCTTTTCGACTTCTTCCAGGGTCAGGGGTCAGTGGAAGTGGGGTTGGAGGGGGAGTGATCTCGCACTGAAAGTGTGTTTCCACTCCTCCCCTTTCTCCGGGTCGATCACATAGCCTAGGTCCTTGCCCTTGTCAGGAGCGGCGACTCTGTGGGTGTGGCCCGTCGTGCACAGCATGGCGTGGTCCGAGCCTAGGCTACCTGCCCAGTCAACTTCCAGTCCTGCGAAGGTGGCGGTTTGGATTGCGGCCTTGTTGTACCAGGCCAGGTCGATGACTGAGTCCCTTTCATGTTTGGGGCCCTGTCTCGTTACCTTGCCTGGGTTGTTCGCTAGCGAGAGTAGGTTTGTGGCCGCCCATACTTCAAAGCGTGTGGCTTTGGGGGATCTGGGAGTATCCGGGGTGGACCAGGTCTGGGAGTGTAGGTTGAAATCGCCAATGAGGAGGGTGGGGATGGTGGCATCGATGTCGAGTGCCAGTAGAGTCTGTAGTGATGTATTATCTTGGACATCGTGGTAGAAATTAATTACATGCCATTGTTCCTTGTCAAGTATTATGTCTAGTACTTGTATTGTGGGGTGCACACAGATGTTGATCCGTGGGACCACTGTGAAGTGTGGGGTGTCGTGGCTTTGGTCTGTGTTCTTGCAGGCATATGCCATTACTTTGGGGCGTTGTCTTTCTGCGAAAACAGGGTATATTAGCTCCCATTCTGGTGAGGAGGCCCCACCTTGTATGTCTACACTGTATCTTGCGTTGTCTTGTCTTGCGGTGCCGATCTTGTTGAACCACAGTTCCTGTACAAGAAGTAGGTGAGTGCTTTTGTTGCTATTTAGTAGAGCATGGGTAACTGGGTTGCGCTTCCACATGTTTACTGATGCTATGTGTATGTATTGGTGTGCTGCCATTAGTCATGGGCCAGGGGGTTAGCATCACCTTGGGTGTGCGAGGGGGAGTAGGCGGCTGGCTGCTGAAAAGGCTCCGGTGATCCTCCTGTGGGTTCTATGTCCCCGACCGGTCTGCCTGACCATTCGTCTACGAGATCGTAGTCTATGTTCATGACTTGGAATTCCGATGGGCTGGCGTGGGCCGGAGGGGATGCTGGGGGGTTTGCGGGGGTGTGCACAGGTGTGATTGGGTATGGTGTGGGTGCGGTCAGTGGTGGGGGAGGTGGCGGGGCTTCGTCCCACTCTGCTTCCGGGTCCCATCCTGGCTCCGGGGCCCAGCCTTCATCCCTCTCGCGGTGCCCGGTCGCTGTTTCCGGTAGTTTGGCCTTGCCCCTGCCTTTCCTGGGTTTGTGGGGGTATCTTGGGCGGTATTGGTCTTGTGCAGGGCATCTTGCATCCTTGCAGTCATGTCCTTTGCTGCGGCAGTTGAGGCATATGTGCTTGCAGTCGCAGATGCCCGCTACATTGTGCTTTTTGTGGCAGCACTTGTCGTGCTCTTCGGAGACATGAGCTCCACTGCAGATGTAGCATTTAACTGAGTCATTGCTCAGGGTGCACACCCTCAATGCTTTGTTGTGGCCTAGTGCATGGCATCGCAAGCACTGGATGAAGGCCGGCTTGTCAATCCATTTCCTAATCACGACTTCTTTGCCGAAAAGGGCCGCTCAGTTGTTGATGAGGGTGGTGGCAATTGATCTGTCTGGGTCCGATATTGTGAAGGTGACTGACGAATAGGGTGTGTAGATGCGGTCGGGGTGGATGAGCCACCTCGGCTGCATGGCGAAGTGGGCCTTCTTCAGCCCTGGCAATGCTCTCACCTCCTCTAGGAGCACACTTGGGCTGAAGGGGGTGATGTCATCTTCCCGGACTGGTACTCCGTTTGCTAGGAGCCTGGTCCAGCCCATTGATGGGCAGAGTTCCCCGGAGTTTCCTAGGGGGCTCAGCAGAATGTGTTCGTATGATTTGATAATGCCAAAGAAGACATTACCTTCGAATGAGTACACGAAATTGCCCTTGCTGCGTGGGTTGATGCTCCATTGCCCTGCCCGGAGTCGGATCGGGTTAGCCGTGGCTTTTGCCATTTTCAGGCGGACTTCATGTACGATGGCGTCTGCCGCTTGGGTCCGGAGTTGGGCTTCTAACTGGGTGTCTAGATGGCCCCCCGTTCTGAGGACTGTCACTTCTGTGATGGTCGGGGTTGGGTTGTCACTTTTCTTCTGTGGTGGGGGCTGTGTGAGGTTAGAGGTGGCTGCGGCAGCCCCTGCATAGGAGGCATGGCCCTTCCCACCCTTTCTGTTGCGGGAGACTAACGTGAAGTTGTCTTCTGCTTGGGCGACTGCATTGGGTGGGTTGGCTTGTGGGGCTGCGGTGCTGCGCGCTGTGGTGCTGCACTGGTCTGGCTGTTCGCTGGGGTTGGGGCGGGGGCCTAGCCGTATTATGGGGGGGGGGGGGGGGGGGTGGCATGGAGGTCTGCTCCAGGGCTGCCAGCGGGGCCATTGCTCTCTGGATGGCAGGGCCCACAGTTGACTGTATGGCCACCGTGATTGATGCCAGGTCGAGTTGTCCGTTGCCTGTTGGTGGCAGGGTGCTTACTTTGGGGCCCAAGTTGAGGGTGACCTTAGGGCTCAGATTGAGGACTGCTCGGGGGCCGGGGGTGTCCCCTTTCCTCGGCTGGGGGGTGGGGGAGGGGTCAAGCCATCGTTGGGGTGGTGGTTTTGCTTCCCGGGGGGGATTGACCCTTTGCTTCCTTGGTGTTGTCGGTTCGGTGATGGGCGCTGATCCTGAGATTGTGCACTTCCTACCTCTCGGCGTGCCACTGGTTAGCCCCTGCATCGCTTGGGGGGGTGGGGGGGTGGGGGCAAGTTGGAGGCCGAGCTCCGCTGCCGCCTTGAGGAGGAGGTCGGTGCTTCCCTTGCGGACTGCGTCCATTATTTTTTCCTCCCGGGCAGCAGCTTCGCTGGCGAAACGCTCCGTTTCCCAGCGGTGCCACTCCTTTTGGAGGCTTGCCTTTACCCTCTCGGTTTCATCCCTTTCGATCCTGGCTTTCGCTTCGATGATCCATCCAGCTATGCTGGATTCATCGGCTCCAGCGTCGACCAGGATCTGGTCATTGAGGGAATCCACCGTTGCTGCCAGGCGGTGAAAGAGTGTTGGGTGTCTGGGGTTGAGCGGGTTCGGATCGGGTGCCTCGGCCCAGTCTTTTTTGAGGGCCTTGTTGGCCCGGTCTTTGTCGTACTGGAGGTCGTAGCCTCTGCCGATGGCTGCGAGGAGGGCGCAGGAGAGGTCGGCCCAATCTGCCGCTCCCAGCAGGTTGGGGGTCGGGTCTGTTGGTGCCTGTAGTCCGCCCTGTAGGGTGGTGATGATCAGCTTAGCCGACTTTTTGAAAAACACTTTGGGGTCTTCAATGTCAGAGAAGATACCGTTGAACTCGAAGTTGCCTTCGGTGGTGTACCTGAAAGGGGCGTGGGCCTCGTCAATGGTCATGGCTGGCCCTTGCTCCTGTTTCTTGTCTGGCTTGCCCACTGGCATGTTTTTGTCCGTGTTCTCCAGTCCATTGGACCTGGAGTTTCGGGAGGGGGGGGGGGGTTGGCTTTGGGCCCTAGGGTTAGGGTTGAGCCTGGTGGTTGCGGATCAAAGTCCATGACTTGCGGATCAAAGTCCATGACCGGGATTGGATGATAGTAGTCGCACCATCGATGATGATCGATGATTGGCTGCTGCTGCATGCAGAAGATCATCTGATGGCACGTGGGCGTGTCCCTCTGCCCTACAGTATTCTCATCTGCAAATTCTCTCTTCTCGACTTCATGCCAGTGTCACGCAATCTCTCGTTCTCTGACCAAAGGGACCCCTTGTTCTTCCACCCGAGCGCGCGTACCCTCACGTTGGGCAGGGTCGCGCCCTTTGCTTACATCCCCTCGGACCCCTCCAGGGTGTACCAAAACCCGGCTATGAAACTAATATTTTTATGCCGATATTTCGGTCAAATCCACGAACGAAATATTTATTCTTCTATCGAGTTCAGAAAGTGACACCCTTTCGCTTTACCTGTGCTATGCCCATTCCACTGACTTGTAGAAGGGTGTTAATCGCCGCTGACGACGCACTACAGTCTGCGGTTGAGGCTAGGAACAGGACGCCTGAGGTGGACAAGAAATTCGAAGAGGCCATTGGTCTGTTGAGTCGTTTCAAGAAGAGCTTCCCTTCCAAGGATCCGACATCAGGTCCAAATATCGATGGAAGTTATGGAACGGTCACCAAGGAAGCGAAGATGAGTGATAAGTCCAGGTCCGCTTCGACGATTCTATATGCTTTGGAAAATAATTTGCATGCAAATGTGACGTTTCCATCTGTTTCTTTACTTCTCAATGCTGATGAATCCTAGCTAATGGACAATGAAAACCCGCCAGAACCAACAAGGATAGTCGCGTTTCATCTCCTCAACTCCCTTCCTGACAACGACCCCATCGTCGTGATACGTGGGTGCAACTATCAATGTCACTCCCAAAGGCACAGTATCTGATTTATGCGCCAGAGACGCTCAGTAGACGTCCGAGCATCCAAGAGATTCTTTGGGACTTCAGCTATTCCGAGGACATGAAGAAACGTTTGACCCTCAAGGACAACCCTCATTTTTATGTGGATCTCCCTACATCTCCGGAGGCATATGGTGACCATGTCCAAATTGACCCGACTGAGGATTTTCGGCATGCAAACAAGTTCTATGTTCTTATTGATAGACCGGAACTTGTATATATTAAGACTGGCCGGGTCTCGCAATTTTTCGGCAACTTTTGGTCCTCACAAAATGCTATCATTTTCAAAGGTTTGGGTGTCTTTTTTTTTTTTCCCTTTTCTAATGTCTTGCCAGACATCTCTGGGAGGCTCAAGGGAGAAAGCATCGTCAAGGTATCTCACGGAGGCGCATTGTGCGGGTTCTGTGAGCGGCTTCCGATGTTCACCGTTCTAAGAGCTTCCGGGAATCATCGTGGATTGCAACCAATTATCACGGAGGGGTGCTCATCGATGGGCTGGAAATGTTCATTTGGCTGTCTCCCAATGCACAATACTGTTATTGACGGCTTACGCATATTACGCATTTGTACTGGGCGAGTGACACCGGATAGTCAGGTACGTTACGATATTATCACACATTTAACTGCATCTGCTAACATTGGCATAGCTCCTGGTCCCCTTGCCACCAACATCTGAGCAACCGGGGTACAGCGTGGCGTACAGAACACATATCCATGTCCTCGACAACGACTCACTTCTCCAAATATTTAATCATTATCGACAAAATGATGAAGAGAATTGGCATCTCCGACTTACGTGGCGAAAGCTGACCCACGTTTGTCAAAGATGGCGATGCCTCATATATGACTCATCGTTCCACCTGGATTTGTCTCTTCTTCTCACAAACAATTCCCCTTCAATGCACACATTAAGCCATTTACCACCCCTACCCCTGGCTGTTGATTACTCCGATAGAACTAGGACGATTTCACGGGAAGATGAAGATAACATACATTTTGGGCTCCAGCAGCATGGCCTTGTACGACGGGTCATCCTTCAAGCACCATCGTCGAGCTTGCAAATGTGGCTTGAGCCAATGAACAAACTTTTTCCGAGACTGGGAGACCTCTCTCTCTTGT
This sequence comes from Russula ochroleuca, assembly GCA_015178965.1. NCBI lineage: Eukaryota > Fungi > Basidiomycota > Agaricomycetes > Russulales > Russulaceae > Russula > Russula ochroleuca. The sequence continues at coordinate 772,120 of WHVB01000013.1, forward strand.
CCACGACTACGGAGGAAATGAGCCTGGTGCTTCCTAAGACGATTCAGGCACCACAACTACGCCGCCTCGCATTACACGGCATCAGTCTTCCCAAAGGATTGCCATTACTCTCTTCCACTATCGCCCTCTCAACACTCTCCCTCACACATATTGGAGCCTCTTGCTATTTTCCTCCCGGACACTTGGTCACGCAGCTTCAAGGCCTCCCTCATCTTGAAGAATTGTCCATCGGTTTCGCCATCCCAATACCTCTTCCAAGTCGCGAGCGAGAACTGTTGCCTGCACCAATTCCACCTGTGACACTGCCCACCCTGAGACAGCTCTCATTCCGGGGGGTGGACGCTTATCTTGAGAACCTCGTCGCTCAGATTAACATGCCACTTCTCGAGCGACTCAATCTTACATTCTTCTTTGCTCTCGCCTTTACCCTTGTGAACTTGACTGAATTTATCCATAGAAGTGAAGGGTTTGGATGTCTCGTTGCCCGAGTCATTTTCAACAAGGATGGTCCTTCCATATACTTGGGTCCTTTCGAACAACGGGGTATTGGAAACCTTCTCCTTGTCAACTGCGAACCTCTCGACTGGCAAATAGACTCTGCAGCTCAGGTCTGCAACGCGGTTGGGAATGTCGTGTCCGGTGTAGAGGAGCTCACACTTAACCTCGACGTAGATGGGATACCATCAGATTGGGAGAATACACTCGACAACATGGTGTGGCATGAGCTTCTGCTGCCATTCGTTGCGGTGAAGAAGCTGCATATCGGCTCTTCACTTACACTGAAACTCTCTGAAGCCCTGGAATCGGTTGACGGAGGGTTAGTTCTGGAGCTCCTCCCTGAGCTGCAAGAACTTGAGGTACCACTCAAGATCGATCATGCGACAAATGCGTTTTCCATGTTCATGAAGACTCGGGAATCCGTTGGTCGTCCCATACATCTGTTGGTTCCCCCTGAGTTCGCCGGGCCTTCTCTTTCGGAAATGAGTCTTTCCTCGAAGGAGTCCGTGCTTGAACTCCCTCAAGAAATCCTTGCTGCGCAGGCAGGTCCGAGGCCGAAACTTGAGGCCATAGTTGCTGAGCGCAAGGAGAAGACGTGGCAAGCGCGTGCGGTCGGCCTTGTAGGGCGACTGCGTGGCAAGAACAACAACTGAAGTGGTTGGATGTCTCGTTGTCCGGGTTATTTTCTACGAGGACAGTCCTTACAGATATAGGCTATCCGGAGCAAGGGAGTATTGGAGGACTCAGCCTACATGTCGGCTGCTCGCCCTTGACGGAATGGATGCGTCGTAGACGCTTTCGGTATCGGAATGCATACGATTTTTGTTTGGAATATCCATCCTCGTCGAAAATGAGTTACTAAATGCACACATACATACGATAGCTAGCACCTTCTACACCCTTGTCGTTTACTTCTAGATTGAGTCGTGATACGTCTCCTACACAGATTGTGAGAATATGCTATACAAAAAGTCTATCGACGTGTTCAGTGACCGCGAAAAGGAATGCCATTCCGGGGAGGGACTCTCGCCAAAAGAGCCTGCTCCCTTGCTTTGCTTCGTCGCACACTAATACCGATTACGGCCAAACGGATAGATCGATGGGACTAACACGACAACAGTCGAGTTTCTTCTCCGCACTCTCCTTCCTGATAACCGCTCGAGAAAGAGTCCCACCGTTGTAAAACTTGATGTAGCTTGATGCTTGAAAGCTTGAACGGCCTGAACGCCTGAACGCCGAGCCATCGACATCGCTTCCGGTATCCAATTCCCGTGCCGGTCGCACTTGGCTAGGCCCTATAAGTGCCCTCGCGCTTCAAGCGCAGGCAACAAAGGGAAAGTGATTAGAGACATAAATTGGACGCCTAAGATGACAGTGCATAATCGTATGAGTGAAACAAATAAGAATACATCCCAAGCACGCAGCTATCCAGCCTGGTAAGCAGTGAACGATGAACGATGAACAGAAGTCGAAGAACGAAAGAAACCCATCCACAGATCAAGTCATGATCTGCATCGACCGTCGTACCCGGGCCAAGTCATCCATGCCTAGCATGCCCGAGTCCCTGCGTGCTCGTTCCCGCCGCGAGCCACCTCCGCCACTCCCTTCGCCCCTCTCTCCTAGAGCCCTATCACAACGCTACTGCGCGCAGCGGCAGCACTCGTCTGTGTCTGAGTTGTTCTGATCGGCGCGGCGACGATACCTTTGAAACGTAGGCACTACTCTCCTGCACGGTCCAGTCGATCGACATTTCGCCGACAATGCTGGTACTACCAGTGCGGCAGGTCCTCGTGCTCCGCTGCCGCGCAAATGCCCCGGACTCCGGCGGAAATACTACCGCCGCAGTCTTGGTAGACTCGGGCTCAGGCTCAGGCTGCATAGAGGGGCATCCGAAAGTTTCTAGAGGCGCGGGCTGGGGAGTGGGCGCAGGGGAAAGGGTCGGGGGAAAGAGGGGTCACCACGGCGCGAGGAGGGATGTACGCCGCGGTGGGCCCATGCGGAAGCGTTCGCGACTCCAGGTTGATCGCGAACCCTTGATCCCAGACGAACCGGAGGCAGGCTCCCGATGGCTCCCCGGCGAACCGCGGAAGGGGCATACTGTGCTGCTCCGGGGCAGAGAAAGGCATCGGCTCCGCTCCTACGTTGATCATCGCCGTGTAGGTCCAATTCGCGCTCATTGCCGCGAGCATATCGCCGCTGGGGTAGGCTCTTCGGAGAAAGGCGTAGCACGAGGGTTGATACACGACCGTTGTCATGTACGGCTGAAAGCTGGCTCTCGGACGACACACGTTCAAGTGTGCGTGTGGCGGGACGAGATTTTGCTGCGGATGACATGCGAGTCGGCTAGTAAAGCGCGACCTCTGGGAGGAAACGGGTGACGCTCTACACACTTGGTTGAGTCGGGACGGGGCAATGGGAATGGAAAGGTTACACAACCCGGCCGTACGTGTCACTGAAACGCCTACCGTGCGTGCGTGTTCCACCAGTCGTATCCGGGACCAATCGTAGGCATGGGATGGAACAGATCCTACAACATAGGCGAGGTCTGCCGAAGGGTGGTGTACTGGCTAAAATGTAAGTGGGATGTAAGGCAGAGACTTGCCGGAGACAGACCAGAATAATTAGGAGCTGGAGCCTACCAACGGAGGACACATTAGAGACGATACTCGATGGGCACAGCAGGGCTCGAGATACTAGACGGAAATGTCGCGTCAGATACGATGGGAGGGCGGAAGTGGAGGAAATTGAGATTGATCCATGACTATGAGAACCAAGGAAGAATCGACGGAGGAGCTGGGCAGGACTGTTGTGTTGACGTTGACGCGTTGACGTCCGCAAAAGGCGGAAAACAAGCGCCCACCTGCGACTCCTGCAAGGGCTGTGATGACGACCCGAATAACACAAAAGTCAGAGCTGATGGCAACTCATCTCTTCCACAAATCACCACGACATGCCTTCCGGCCCACCAACTGGATTTGAGAAAATTGCTCGTCGTACAGTCAATATAGTCGTTACCCACTTCGGCGCGAAGAACGTCTGCCTCCTCGGCTTCTGCTCTGTGGGCCGATATCAAACTCGTTCCTAATGTACGTGCGTTTTCTATTCGTGGCTACTAATGGTGATTCCCTTGCCTAGGATATTGACATACTCGTCCTACTTGATGAGTCCGAACAGTTTGACTTGGAAGAGATCAAGAGGTGTATCGTGGATGCAGACAGTCGCTATTACCTCCGGTCCTCGAAAAAGCCCGGCGCGAATTTGATGTTAGCTTCCTGAGGCGATCTCATATGGGAAGAGTATCGTCGTCATACTGGAGGATTCATGCAATATTCATGGCCCGTTCATGTAGGTTTGCCCTCGGATTCGTCGGGGTATGCGGCGGGCAGACGAAGTTTCAGAAACTCGGTTTTCCAATGTAAGTGCGCCTCCAGCTCTCCCTCACCTCGACCACCGCAACCACGTTCACTTTCGCGCTTGACAGCTTGGCACAACCACCCTCGAGCGGCCGCGGCCACCCGTTTTGCGTTATCGACCTGTCACGATTATAATTCCATTCCTAAGTCTGTTCGTCTAGCATACTTGTACCCATAGTTAAATGGGGCCCCTAATACGATTTGTTGTTTTTCGCTTTCTCCCCGCATGGTCCAAACACTATCAAAACCGCAATGCAGAGGAACGTCCTTTATGCTCAACGAGATATTCTCTCTTGAATGCATAACAGGGACTGGAACCGCGCAAAAACGTTGCATAAAGTAATGGGCGAGTACGAAGACTGGGATTGATGCATCCCGACCAACTCGATGATGGCACGTGCCAGTCACTACCCTCCTTCAATGATATTCATCACGGATAAACCGCCTACCGGCACCATCTCCAGTTATCCAGCTGCGTCTTCTTAAAATCCATCAGCTCGCTTCAGTAGCAGTGTCGGCAGTCGATTGTCCTTGTGACGGCCCAACTCTGTCCCCCCATGAAGCTAAAAAATCCTTGCTTTGTCCTCCTTTGGATTGCGGAACACGCTGAATAGCACGATATATACATATCTTTGTCCTAACGTCCTCCGGCAGCAGAGCTATCACCGAAACACCAGCACCCCAATTTGTAACACCATTGACCGTATTACTCCTCTCATCTAGTATCCATGGCATTGCTACCCTCTGCAGCAGCATTTGCTTGTGCCGCTCCCCCCTCAACCACCCACAGAAGCATCACTGTTCATCCGGCTCTTATAGATCTTATCTACGACACCCGAGTCGTGACACTTCAATATTTTGGTTATGCAGACGCAGGGATGGCGGGGGGCCGGGTCACAGAGCTTCGGGTAGTTCGGACTCGGTGCCAAAGTGTGGGCGGATGTAACTGACGCCCACGCCCTTCTAGTCCAGGCGGTGAAAGAGGATCTCATATTTGAAAGAGTATCGTCATATTCCATGTTTCATGGCCCGCGCACGCAGATTTGCCCTCAGTTTTGTGGTATGCGGCGGGCGGACAAAGTTTGTTACTGTACTAGTTGTTACATATGGACTGTACCGCCTGTGCGCATGGCCAACTCTGCTTCACCTCGACCACCGCCACCGCCACCTTCACTTCCGCGCTCGACAACCAAGCCTCAAGCGGCCGCAGCCACCCGTTTTGCGATATCGCCTTGTCACGATTATTCCCAAGTGCCCCTACTATCATGTATACAAATCGTTGACGTTGGCCTGTAACCACCATTATATGTGTTCTTGCTTCTCGAAAGCCCCCAGCGTGACATATGAAAACTTTTTGTAAGCGTGTGTAAACGCGTACTCAGTCTCGGATAGAAAGACTGGTATTTGGATGTCTCACTCTTACTAGATCTCTAACCCCTTGGAGTTCTGTGACCCCTACTTGGACTCTTATGGAGATCTCAACCGCCACCTCGGACTCCGGTTTGACCTTCGATCTTCGACTCACAGTTTCATAACTTCTCACGACTGCAAGCTCTTGGCCATCGTGGCTCCAGACCCCTCGTGACTCCCCGCGTCTCGTGATCGTTGATCTCGTGACCGACAGTCGACTATCAAGGCCCTCACCCATCCCACACCGCCCAACAACTACTCGCTGCAAGCCATCCGCCGTATACGATGCGTTTTGCTGTTGGGTGTCCTCATACGCCACCCCCACTGACCGCCATAAGAGTTGCGGTCGCGGTTGCCGCAGCTGGCCTCCGTCATACGCGATGTGCCTGGTGCTATGGGTGCGCTGATATACCAGGGGTTCGCAATTGACATGGAGATTGAGTTTCCAAATACCGCGTTGTTCGTGAGGACCCACGTCTATAGAGGCACCATCCTTGTCGAAAATGACTTGGGCAACGAGACATCCAAACCTTTCGGTTCTATGGATGAATTCAGTCAGGTTCACAAAGTTAAAGGCGAGATCAAAGAATAATGTGAGACTGAGTCGCTCGAGAAGTGGGGTATTGATCTGAGCGATGAGGTTGTCACGATAAAACGTCCTCCCCCCGGAATGTGAGCCGCCTCAGGGTGGACAGTGTCACAGGAGGAAGCGGTGCAGGCAACAACTCTCCCTCGCTACTTGGAAGAAGTGTCGACTGGAAAATCAATTGTGCAACGCAGGTCTGCATCGCCTTCGGGAATGTCCTATCTGCTGTAGAGGAGCTCACAATGTGGATGGGATGCCATCAGATTTGGAGAGTAGACTTAACAGCATGCTGTGGCATGAGCTTCTGCTCCCATTCATCGTGGTGAAGACGCTGCGTCTCACCTCTTCACTTACACTTTCTCAAGCCCTGGAATCAGTTGCCGAAGGGTTGGCCCTGGAGGTCCTGCCTGAGCTACAAGAACTTGAGGTACAGCTCGATCGCATGGATAGTGAATGAAAGTATTTGACGGCGGGCGGCGAGAGGCACCGTGAGATGGAGGGCGATGCGGCCGATGCCTCGATCACTGGCAGGGCGATTTGGGTCGGAGAAGTTGAGAACGAAATGTTCCTTGCCTATCCTTATCGCACTTCTCTTTCCCGTCCTGAGTACTACCGCCCTGCGTCCATTCCCGCCGCGGACAACCACCACCTTCCTCTGCGCGCCAGTGCGCCTGCTGTCGCGCAAATGCTCCGGACTCTGGAAGTGATACTGCTGTCGTACTCCTCGCAGGCTCAGGCTCAGGCATAGGCTGCGTCGAGGGCCATCCGAAGGGTTCTCGAGGCGGACGTGCGTACGGGAAACGTCGGGGGGTGAGGAGGGGGAAAGGAGTCACCGCAGGGGCAGGAGGGATGTACGCTGCCGTGAGCCCATGCAGGAGGAGCATTCACGACCCCAGGTTGATCACGAACCCTCGATCTCAGGAGAGCCGGTGGGAGCCCCCGACGGCTCACCGGTTCACCGTGGAAGAGGCGCACTATGCCTCTCCGAGGGAGAGAAAGGCATAGGCTTCGCTCTTACGTCGATCGTCGCCGTGTCAGTCAAATTCGCGCTCAATGCTGCGAGCATATAGCCGCTGGGTGGACTCTTCGGAGAGAGGCGTAGAACGAGAGTTGGTGACGACCCTCGACCTCCGGGAGCAAACGGGTGTCCGCTCTACCGGCACTTGGTTGAGTTGGGACGGGACAATGGGAATGGAAAGGTTGCACAGCTGACCATACGCGTCGTTGATATGCCCGCTATACGTGAGTATTCAACAGTTGTATCTGGGACCAATCGTGAGCATGGGATGGAACAGCTCGCACAGCATAAGCGAGGACTGCCGAAGGTGGTGTACTGGCTAAAATGTATGTCGGGTGTCAGACGGAGACCTGCCGGAGAGAGACAGACAGGAATAATTAGGAACCTGGAGCGTGCTACTGCAATAATAAAGGACTCATTCGGCCAAGCCCTAAGGCCGCGCGCTCCACCTACGAGTACCGACTAGGCCCGCCGCACGCAGTTTCGGGCACAACGCAACGCTGATGGGTTCAGGGGGGAATGTTATTCTCTAAAGCGAAAACTTGGAGGGGAAGCTAAGGAGACGGGGAAAGTAACTGCAGATACTGTAAGGTTCTGCGCACCGAAATGGATTCGAAAAAAAAAAAAAAAGGACTCATTAGAGTTGATACTCGATGGGAAAAGTGGGGGTCGAGATCCTGGGCGGAAATGTCGCATCAGACGGTAGGAGGGCGGGGAAGTGGAGGAACTTGGGATTGATCCATGCCTGCGAGAACAAAGGAATAATGGACGAGGAGTTGGACTCCTGTGTTGACGCCCAAGTCGCGCCGCAAAAGACGAAAAGAAGCGCGCATCTGTGACTCGTGCAAGGCTGTGAAGACGACCACCCTAATAACACAGAAATCAGAGCTACCAATGGCAGCACATCTCTTCCACAAATCACCACGACATGCCTCCTAGCCCACCAACAGGATATGAGATACTCAAGATTGCTCGCCGTACCGTCAACATAATCGTCAACCACTTTGGCTCGAAGAACGTCTGCCTCCTCGGTAGCGCGGCTTCTGCACTGTGGGCCGAGATCAAACGCGTTCCTAATGTACGTGCGTTTCTTATTCATGGCTACCAATGGTGATTCCCTGCCTAGGATATCGACATACTCGTCACCCCTGATGAGTCCGAACAGTTCGACCCAGAGGAGATCAAGAGGAGCATTGTGGATGCAGACAATCGCTATTACCTCAGGCCCTCGAAAAAGCCCGGCGCGAATTATAAAGTGCTCTACTGTCGTCTTCCTGGCTACAAGACGGACGGTCGCCGAGTCAAAGTCGATATTATGATCCCACTCAGACCCCGCCTGTGGATTCCTAGGGTCCTCTGGGAGGACACCTGGCTGATCAATGACATCCCGGTGATGCCACTTTTTGACCTTTTGGTCATGAAGATGCAAGGGTGGAGAGATCACAGGGCTTCGCGCCGTGACGCCAAAATGAAGGCGGATGTAACCGACATCCGCGCCCTTCTAGTCCAAGCATCGCGGGAGGGGATTTCTTATCGGGAAGAGTATCGTCGTCATACTCGAGGATTTATGGCGCGTGCACGCAAACTTTCCCTCGGTTTCGTCGAGGCATGTGGCGAGCGGACGAAGTTTCAGGAACTCGGTTTTCCTATGTAGGCTACGCAACCAGCGCAACGCTAGCTCTCCCTCACCTCGACCACCGCCTCCAGTGCCCACCACCTTCACTTCATGCTCGACAACCTGGCGCAATCAACCGAGCGGTCGCATCCACCCGTTTTGCGCTATCGCCCTGTCGCTGTCGCGATTAGAGTGCCAGTGCACCCTGTTCTTGCCTAGCGTACTGTCCTGTCTCAGTCAGTCTGTACTTGTGCCCATAGTTAGTTAATCCTGAATGCGAACCCTTAATATGATTATGTTTTCACCTTTCTCCTCGAGCAGTCAAACAGCTTCAGAATCGCCATTCCTGTAATATTCAGTTGGCTGCAACCGACTCGGAAGATCATCTGATTGTTGATTGGCGCGCGGGGCAGCTTTTGCCCCCATGCGCCCCTTGAGATAGGGTACTCTACCAAATCTCCCTTCATGACTTCTGCCATTCTTCCCTGCTACTCAATTTGCCGTTCTCAAACATAATAGCTCCCCACCCCCATCTTGGTCGTCCTCCTCTTGAGTTCGAAAATCGGTCATTTGTCACGTCGTCGAATAACCTAATGGGCTCCTCAAACCACCCGGTCCACCTCGCTCGAGGTCCAACTCTTGAATTTGGTAAACGGCCATCTATCACGTTGAAGAATGAGTACAGGGCGTACCAAAACCTGGCTATGGAACTAATCTTTCTATACCGATTTTTACTCCAAACACACGAACAAGGCTTAAATTCCTCCATCCGGTTGAGAAAGTGACGCCCTTCGTTTTACCTGTCCAATGCCCTATTCAACTGACTTACAAAAAGGGTGTTGATCGCCGCCGACGATGCATTAAAGTCCGCAGCCAAGGCCGGGAACAGGACATCTATGCAGGTGGACGAGAAATTCAGAGAGGCGATTGATCTGTTGAGTGGTTTTGAGAAAGATTTCCCTTCCATGGATCCGACGTCGGATCCAAATATCGGTCGGTCGGTCACCAGGGAAAACCTGGAAGGGAAGATGAGTGACTCGGATAAGTCCGATTCGCCTTCGACAATTCTATATGCTTTGAAAAAGTATTTGCACGCAAAAGTGAAGTTTCCATCGGTTTCTTTGTATCTCAACGCTGACGAATCCTAGCCAATGGGCAATGAATGGCCAAAACTAACAAGGGTGGTCAAGTTTCATCTCCTTCGCACTCCTCCTGACGCCCACCCTATCGTTGTAACACGTGGGTACCACGCCATTGATATCGCTCCCAGTATCTGATTCCTATGCCAGAGATGCTCAGTGACAGTTCAAGCCTTCAAGAGATTCTTTGGAACTTCTGCCGTTTCAAGGATCAGAAGGAACGTTTGACTCTCAGGGACAACCCTCATTTTTACGTAGAACTCCCTACGTCGCCGGAGGCATATGGAGACAGTGTCCAAATAGACCCTACCGTCGATTTTCGGAGTGCCAACAAGTTCTATGTTCTCATTGATAAACCGAAACATGCATATATTATGACCGACCGGGAATCGCAGCCTTTTGGCAACTTTTGGTGCCCAAATGATGCTATTGTTTTCAAAGGTTTGGGCGTCTTGTTTTTGTTTCTCCCGTATTTCTGATTTCTTGCCAGACGTCTGTGGCAGGCTCAGGGGTGAAGGCGTCGTCAAGGCATCTCTCAGAGGCACACATTGTGGGTTCTGTGAGCGGATCCAGGTGTCCACCGTTCCGGTTGTTTCCAGGAATCGTCATGAATTGCAACCGATTATCACAGAGGGTTGCCCATGGACTGGCTGGAAATGTTCGATTGGCTGTCTCCTGGTGCATGGTTCTGATGATATCGGCTTAGAGGTTTGTACTGGGCGAGCGACACCCGATACCAGGGCCGATGGTCTGGTACGTTGCGACGCTATCACATATTTAACTGCGTCTCCTAACGTCGAAATAGCTCCTGGTCCCTTTACCACCAACGTCTGAGCAACCAGGGTACAGCGTGGCGTACAGAACACATATCCATATGCTCGACAACAAGTCACTCCTTCAAATATTTAGTCAGTATCGACTAAATCACAAAGAGAACTGGGATGTCCGACATAGGTGGCGAAAGCTCGCCCATGTTTGTCGGAGATGGCGACACCTCATATACGACCCATGGTCCCACCTGGATTTGTCTCTTATCCTCACGAACGATTCCCCTTCACTGGACACACTAAGCCATTTACCACCCATACCCCTGATTATCGACTACTCAGATAAAACTAGGGCCTTGGAACGGAAAGATGAAGATAATATACATCTTGGACTGCAGCAGCATGGTCGTATACGCCAAATCGTCCTTCGGGCTCCATCTTCGAGTTTGCGTATCTGGCTTGAGCTGATGAACAGGCCTTTCCCGAGACTGGCGGACCTTTTACTCCTGTCCACAACTATTGACGAGATAAACCTGATGCTTCCCAAGACATTTCAGGCGCCAGATCTACGACGCCTTGCATTACACGGTATCGGCTTTTCGGCAGGATTGTCATTCCTTTCCTCCTTTATCGCCCTCTCAACACTCTCCCTCACACATATCGGAGCCTCCTGCTATTTTTCTCCCGGACACTTGGTCACACAGCTCGAAGGCCTCCCCCGTCTCGAAGAACTGTCCATCGGTTTCGCCATCCCAATATCTCTTCCAAGTGGCGAGGGAGAACCGTTACTTGCACCAATTCCACCCGTGACACTCCCGACCCTGAGACAACTCACATTTCGAGGGGTGGACATCTATCTTGAGAACCTCGTCGCTCAGATAAATACTCCACTTCTTAAGCGACTCAGTCTCACATTCTTCTTTGACCTCGCCTTTACCCTTGTGAACCTGACGGAATTCATTCATAGAACTGAAGGGTTTGGATGTCTCATTGCCCAAGTCATTTTCAACAAGGATGGTGTCTCCATATACGCGGGTTATTACGAACAACAGAGTGTTGGGAAACTTAGTCTCCATGTCAATTGCGAACGCCTGGACTGGCAAATAGATTCCGTGACGCAGGTCTGCATCGCCCTTGGGAATGTCCTGTCCGCTGTAGAGGTGCTCACGCTTGACCTCAATGTGGATGGGATGCCGTCAAATTGGGAGAATGCACTTGACAGTGTGATGTGGCATGAACTTCTGCTGCCATTCACCCGGGTAAAGAAGCTGCATATTGGCTCTTCACTTACAGTCGAACTCTCTCAAGCGCTGGAATCAGCTGTCGGAGGCTTAGCCTTGGGACTCCTGCCCGAGCTACAAGAACTTGGGCTAGATAACCGCCGCGCCAAAAAAGCGTTTTTCGCGTTCGTCGAATTTCGGAAATCCGTGGGTCGCCCCATTCGTCTGTTGGTGAAGGGCCGCCAGGGGCGAACACGCGGAAGTCGCAATGCCTAACACTTTCATCGGGCAGGCTGATTAATTTTTAGGATGCAAAGGGGGCATTCAAGTCGCGTATTGATTGAATGTTGCTTACACATGACACTCATACTGTATGGTCCCGTCTCTGGTTCAGGTTTGATTTTCGTACTTCTGAATCTGTGTTACCGTGTGCGCTCGAGGCGTGCCGCTTATAAATGTCTATCTAAAGGATAGGCATCTTGCATCGAACGAGAAGCAAGCGCAACACTGTGTACGAACGACAATCTGAACTGTCGCACGCCGTTTGTTTCAAATCTTCGCTTTGTTACTATATGTACGTCTGCACGCAGCGCGCTCCTATTTTATAAAGCGTTCTACTGTATTTCAAAGCCAAAATCCAAGTAGTGTACATTGTAAGAGTATATGAAAATGGCTCGCGTTCATAGGCCCAACAATACAAGCGTTTTACAGTACAGCCCTTGTTATCCGATCTTCCTTCCACTCGGACCACTCCTTATCTTATTTTGCAAGGGGCGCACTGTGCAGCTCCGAGGCAGAGAAAAGTACAGGGTCCGCTCCTACGTCAATCGTCGCCGTGTCGGTCCATTTCGCGCTCATTGCCGCCATGAGCATATCGCCGGTGGGCAGGTTCATCGGAGAGAAGCGTAAAACGACAGATGGTGCACGACCGTTGCTATGAATGACTGAGACTCGGACTACACGTTCAGGTGTGAGTGGCGCGGGACGAGATTTTCGTCATGGGAGATATGCGAGTCGGCTGGTTAAGCGTGATGACGCTCAACCTCTGGGAGGAAACGGGACTCCACTCAGGTGCATATGCACTTAGTGAGTTGGGGAGAGACAATAGGAAGGTTGCACGAGACTGGAGCAGAGAGACTAACAGTGAGAGACGGGCATACTGTAACATGAGAAAAGTAGGGCTGGAAGGTTGGGGTTCACAAGGAGACGTACATCTTCCAGTTTCCAGAGAGGTTCACGCCACGAAGGTTGCACACGCAGCCATACGCGTCGGTGAATGCCTGCCGTGTGTGCATGTTCCACCAGTCTTATCCCGGGACCAATCGTGGGCATGACATAGAGATCCCACAACTAGGCAGAATCGGCCGAGGGGTGGTGTACTGACTAAAATGTATGAAAACTGTCAGGTGGAGAGAGATAGACAGGAATAATTAGGAACCTCGAGGGTGCCAACAGGACACATTAGAGTCGATAGGAGAAGTTGGGGTAGATACTGGACGGAAATGTTGCATCGGAGGATACGGTAGTAGGCAGGCGTGAAGAACTTGAGATTCTTGAGATTGATCCGTGGCCACGAGGACAAAGGAAGAATCGACGGAGGAGCGGGACTGATGTTGGACTCTGTCTTTGTGTTGACGTCTACAATACTGTGAGGCTGACGCGCAAAGCGGCGGCGGCACAAAGGACAAAGACTCGGACGAGCGCGCATGCGCGCACTTGTTGACTCGTTCTGCGACCACTCTCATAACAGCCAGAGTCAGAGTCAGAGCTGCCAATGACAGCTCACCTCGGCCCACCTCTTCCACAAACGATAACATGCCTCCCAGCTCGCCAATTGAATACGAGATACCCAAAATTGCTCGTCGTACGGTCAGCATAATCGTTACGTACTGTAACCACTTCGGCGCGAAGAACGTCTGCCTTGGTCACGCGTTCCTAGTGTATGTGCGTTTCCCATTCACGGCTACCAATGGTGATTCCCTTGCCTAGGATATTTATCCTTGTCACACCTATGGGTCCGAATAGCATCGTAGTTGAAGATAGTCGCTATTACCTCTTACCCTCGAAAAAGCCCTGCGCGAAGCATAAAGTGCTCTTCTGCCGTCTTCCTGGTTTTAGGGAGGAGGGACCGTGTCAGTCGATACCCTGATATCACTCACACCCCGCCTGTGGATTTCTAGGGTCCCATCAGAGGACAATACAGGGCTTCGCGTCGTAAGGACTTCCGTGACAAAGTGGACGTGGATGTAACCGACGTCCGTGCCCTTCTAGTCCAGGCGCGTAGAGGACTGGTTTCGCGCTATCTCCCTGTCACGATTATTTAGCTTGAATGCGGACCCCTAATATGATTTGTTATTTTCCCCTTTCTCTCGAGCGGTCAAACACCATCAGAACCGCAGTGCAGAGGTAAATCTTTCCTGCTTAACGAGATATTTTCTCTTGATGGTGCACACAAGCACAGGGATGCGCGAAACGTTGCTTAATATAATGGGCGAGTGACCAATTTGGCGACAGTAGCACTTTAGACCGCTGCTGCACCGATCTGATTGCTGATTAGAGAATTCCGCAATTCCGCGGAGTCCAAATGCGGTGCGATGCGCCAACCCTTGAACATCCCTGGCGCGGCGCCCAAACCTGTGCTCGCGCCCCCCACGAAGCACTTCTTTTCATTCTCGCCCACCTAATGTACCCTCCCAGCCGCCCCGTTCATCGTCCAACTCCTGAGTTTGAAATATGGTCATTTGCGTCGTTGAATAGAGGCTCCAGGGCGTACGGAAATCTGGCTATGGAACTAATCTTTTTATGCCGATTTTTTATCCATGCCCACAAACAAAGTTTGAATTCCTCCATCCTGTTGAGAAAGTGATGCCTTTTGTTATACCCGTGCCATACCCCATTCCACTGACTTATAAAAAGTGTGTTAATCGCCGCCGACGATGCATTGAAGTCCGCAGCTGAGGCCGGGGGCAGAACATCCAAGGTGGACAAGAAATTCAGAGAGGCGATTGATCTGTTGAGTCGTTTCGAGAAGGACTTCCCTTCACAGGATCCGACGTTGGATCCAAATATCGGTGGGACGGTCATCAGGGAACCGAAGATGAGTAATAAGTCCAAGTCTCCTTCGACGATTCTACATGCCTTGAAGAAGAATTTGCATTCAAAAGTGATTTTTCCATTTGTTTCTTTACTTCTAAACGCTAATGAATCCTAGCCAATGGGCAACGAATGGCCGAAACTAACAAGGGTAGTCAAGTTTCATCTCCTTAGCTCCCTTCCTGACGTCCACCCTATCGTCGTGAAAAGTGGGTACCACGCTATCGACATCGCTCCCAGTATCTGATTTCTGTGCCAGTGCTACTCAGTAACAATCCGAGCCTTCAAGAGATTCTGTGGAACTTTAGCTGCTTCAAGGACGAGAGTCATCGTTTGACCCTCAGGAACAATCCTCACTTTTATGCAAAACTCCCTACTTCACCGGAGGCATATGGGGACGGTATCACAATCGACCCTACTGAGGACTTTCGACATACCGACGAGTTCTATGTTCTCACTGATAAGGCGGACTTTGTATACATTATGACCGACCACGTCTCGCAGTTTTTTGGCAACTTTTGGTGCCCGAATAATGCTATCATTTTCAAAGGTTTGGGCGTCTTTTTTTATTTTTTATTCGCCTGTTTCTGATGTCTTGCCAGACATCTGTGGGAGGCTCAGAGGGGGGAACATCGTCAAGGCATCTCTCGGGGACACATCCTGTGGGTTCTGTACGCAGCTCCCCGTGTCCACCATGCCAAGAGCCTCCACGAATCGTCGTGGATTGCAGCCGATTATCACACAAGGGCACCCATGGATAGACTGGAAATGTTTGATTAGTTGTCTGCCGATGCACAGTTCTGTTGATTTCGGCTTATGCGTTTGTACTGGGCGAGCGGCATCCGATGGTCCGGTACGTTGCAATGTTATCACATATTTAATTGCGTCTGCTAACATCAAATAGCTCCTGGTCCCCCTGCCACCAACGTCTGAGCAACCGGGGTACAGCGTGGCGTACAGAACACATATCCATATGCTCGACAACGACTCACTTCTCCAAATATTCAGTCACTATCGACTAAATAACGAAGAGAATTGGAATCTCCGGCGTATGTGGCAAAAGCTCACCCACATTTGTCGGAGATGGCGACACCTCATTTACGACCCGTTGTCCCACCTGGATATCTGTCTTCTTCTTACGAGCGACTCCTCTTCAATGGACACACTAAGCCATTTACCACCACTACCCCTGGTTATCAATTTCTCGGATAGAACTAGGACCTTGACACGGAAAGATAAGGATAATATACACCTTGGACTCCAGCAACATGACCGTCTACGTCAGGTCGTCCTTCAGGCTCCATCTTTGAGCTTGTGTGTGTGGCTTAGGCAGATGAACAACCTTTTTCCAAGACTGGGAGACCTCTCTCTCTCGTCCACGACTACAGAGAACACGACCCTGGTGCTTCCTGAGGCACTTCAGGCACCAGATCTGTGCCACCTCTCGTTACATGGTATCGGTCTTCCAAAAGGGTTGTCGCTACTCTCTTCTATGACCGCCCTTTCGACACTCTCCCTCACCCAAATTCGAGACTCATGCTATTTTTCTCCCGGAAACTTGGTTACACAGCTCCAAGGCCTCTACTATCTTGAAGAACTATCGATCGGTTTCTCCATCCTAATACCTCTTTCAATTGGCGAGGGACAGCTGTTACCTCCACCGATTCCACCTGTGACACTGCTCAGCCTGAGGCGGCTCACATTCCGGGGGTAGGGCGATTATCTTGATAACCTCGTCGCTCAGATCAACACGCCTCTTATCGAGCGACTCCAGCTCACATTATTCTTTGATCTAGACTTTACCCTTGTGAACCTGACTGAATTCATTCATAGAACTGAACGGTTTAGATGTCTCTCTACCCGAGTCAATTTCAACAAGGAAGGTGCCTCCATAGACGCGGGTCATTACGAACAAGGGAAATTCAGTCTCCATGTCAATGTCAATTGCGAAACCCTTGGTTGGCAAGTAAATTCAGCAACGCAGGTTTGCAGCGCTTTTGGGAATGTCCTGTCTGCTGTTGAGGAGCTCACACTTGACCTCGATGTGGATGTGATGCCATCATTTTGGGAGATCACACTTGGCAGCACGGTGTGGCATGAGCTTCTGCTACCATTCACTGGGGTGAAGAAGCTGCATATCAGCTTTTTACTTACAGGTGAACTTTCTCAAGCCCTGGAATCAGATCCTGGAGGGTTGTTCCTGGAACTCCTTCCTGAGCTACGAGAACTGGAGGTACAGCTCGAGATCGAGTACGCAAAAAAAGTGTTTTCCGCGTTCGTCGAAAATCGGGAATCCCTGGGTCGCCCCGTACATCTGTGGGCCTCGCCTATACTGCACCCACCAAAATTCTATTACATGGACACTTTTGGCCAGCAATACCAACATCGGGCCATGCAGTTAATTTCTGGATACCGAAGTTTCATCCAAGCGAAAAAAAAAATCGTCCCTACTTATTACGAGCTGAGAAGGTAATACCCTCAGATCAGATCTACCCTTTGCCCTGTTCAGCTGTTTTGAAAGGGTATATCAGGTCGTTGATGATGCGCTGAAGTCTGCTACTGAGGCGCGAATGAAGACATCGAACGAGGCCGACGAGAAATTCAAAAAGGCGATCGACTTGTTGAGTACTTATGAAAAGACGTTTCATGGTGACGCGACTGTAGCAAGGCAGACAGCAACGGCGGACGCGAAGGATGAGTGTTATGTTGCGATTTTGAAGACTTGGAGAAAGCCTGAGAGGCTTCCAGTCGTCCTTACTTTGCCGCGTACTAATTCTGATCTTCGGCTGTCTGTGCGAGAGGGGCCGGTCAAGTTTCGTATCCACAGGTCCCTTATTGACGACAGTCCCACCATTTTGGAAGGTGAGCCAGCTCATCGATGTGGCTTGCGGTATTGATTCCCTTGTATGTCAGTGAAGCCCGGTTCATATAGGAATTTACAAGAAGCTTTTTGGCTCGAACATTTGACCGTCGGGCAGAACTTGCACTTCTACGAAAGGCTTCCTACAATATCGGAGACATACAGGGATAATTTCCGAAGGGACCCGATCGAGACTTTTCAGCATCATAAGACTATTAGCGTCCTCCTTAATAACCCGGACCATGCAGGCCAGGTGTTTGTTGACACAGCATCGCGAAAGCGGGCCTTTGGAAACGTCTATGTCCTGAATGATACCATTATTTTCAAAGGTTCATGCCTTATGTGTTTTTTTTTCCTCTCTAACACCTTGTTAGACGTCCGTGGAAGGCTTGAGGGTGAAAGCATCGTTGGGGCTTCCATCCATGATATACCCAATCTATGGTGTATTGAGGAGTCTCCGTCTCTTACCTCTCATCCGATGCTTTCACCTAATCAGGACAGCCCATCACTCACCGTGACTGTAACACAAATAACTTCTGCAACAGGAAGGCGAATAAGGGACTGGAGAGAACCGATTCGCCGAATGTTGCAATCCCGAGATGCCAGTATACTCTTTACGGATAAACCGCCCGGCAGCTCCGGCTCCATCCCCTCAGCTGGTAGCAGCGCCAGCACTCTATTGTCATAACGACTGCCAAACTCCCCCACTCCCATGAAGTTGAAAACCCGCTACTCTATCCTCCTTCCGATTACGGAACACATCTTTCTCCCATCGTCCTCTGGCAGCAGTGCTGTTGCCGAAAACACCCTTTTGTAGCACCATTGTCTGTATTACCCATCTCATCCACAACCCGTGACATTACTACCCCCTGCAGCGGCCTTTCTTATGCCGATACCCTCAGATTCCTCCGGCAACCGCCCACAGAAGCCTCGCCGCTGGCCGTACCAGTTATGCGAGCTCCTTATCCTACGACACGCCAGCCACTGGCATTCCAAAGTGTAGGCGGATGTTCTGCGCCCTTCTAGTCCAGGCGCGGTGAAAGACGATCTCATATCGTCGTCATATTTTATGTTTCATAGCCTGCGTACGCAGACTTGCCCTCGGTTTCGTCGAGATATGCGGTGGGCGGACAAAGTTTGCTACATGTAGGCTGTACCGCCTGTGCGCGACCGGCGCACCGCCAACTCTCCTTTACCTCGACCACCGCCACCGCCACCACCTTCACTTCCGCGCTTGACAACCAAGCGGCCGCAGCCACCCGTTTTGCGATATCGCCTTATCACGATTATTATGTCCTATTGCCAAGTGCCTCTGTTCGTCTACTATCACGTATACAAATCGTTGACGTTGGCCTGTAATTACCATTATATGTGTTCTTGCTTCTCGAAAGCCCCCGCGTGGCATATGAATGCTTTTATATTTATTGCAGCTATCCCCGAGCTCCGCATTTATGCGAGTCTGGTTAAGTCCTTCAGTTTTCGATATTCAACCAACCCTCGTCCCTGTTTTAGTCTACGTTTTTCCCCTTGGGATGGGGAGTACGTACTCCACACGGCGTGGTAGAGTCGTTGCAAAGTAATACTACTGACGCAACGCACAGTTCCGCGGAGAAGGGCGAGACCGCAATCGCCAAATCCAAATTGCCTTGTTCGGGCGAGGAATGTGCGTAGTGGTCAGTGCGCGATGGACAGAAACCCAATCAAATCTTGGTCTGCATCAACCGTCCCGCGCCTAGTCAACCACGCCTAGCACCGACGAGTACCTGCGCGCCCGTTCCCAGTGCGGGCACCTCCGCCACTTCCTCGGCGCCCGTCTCAGTGATTCTTCCTGATGCTCTATCGTGACGCTACTGCGCACGGCGGTAGTACTCGTCGGTGTCTGTGTCATTCTGATTGGCGCGGTACGGATACCTTGAAGCGCCCCGGGGTGGTACTATTCTTCGGCACGACCCAGTCGATAGACATGGTGCTACCAGTGCGGCAGCTCCTGTCTCCTGTGTGCCGCTGCCGCGCAAACGCCTCTAATTCGGTGGAGATTCGGCCGTCACGGCGGCCGGCTGCATCAACAGAGGGATGCCCCGACGACTCACGTAGAAGGGGCGCACTGTGCGGCTCCGGGGAGAAAAAAGTATAGGGTCCGCTGTCCGCTCCGTCGATCGTCGTCGTGTCAGTCCAATTCGCGCTCACTTCCGCGAGCATATCGGCCGCTGGGAAGGTTCATCGGAGAGAAGCGTAGAACAAGGGTTGGTGCTCGGCCGTTGTTATGAACGACTGAGATGGCTCTTGGACGACACACGTTCAAGAGTGAGTGGCGCGGGACGAGATTTTTGCCGTGGGAGATATGCGAGTTGGCCGGTCAAGCATGACGACGCTCGACCTCCGGGAGGAAACGGGACTCCACTCGGGTGCATACGCACTTAGTGAGACGGGACGATGGGAAGGTTACACGAGACTGGAGCAGAAAGACCATCAGTGAGAGACGGGACATAACGTAAAGAAAAGTAGGGCCGCAAGGTTGGGGTTTAGCGCGGCCATACGCGTCGGTGAAATGCCTGCCGTGCGTGCGTATTCCACCAGTCTTATCCCGGGACCAATCGGCACGACATAGGGAACCCACAACATAGGCGGAATCGGCCGAAGGGTGGTGTACTGTCTAAAATGTATGAGGGCTGTCAGGAGGAGAGAGATAGACAGGAATTAGGAACCTCGAGGGTGCCAACAGCAATCGGGGTACTGTAGATACTGGAGGAAATGTTGCATCGGAGGATACGGTAGTAGGCAGGTGGGGGAGGTGAAGAACTTGAGATTGATCCGTGACTACGAGGACAAAGGAAGAATCGACGGAGGAGCTGGAATACTGTTGGACTCTGTCATTGTGTTGACGTCCACAAGCGTCCACAGTAAAGTCCGACGGCTAATTCTAAGGGCGACAAAGACAAGCGTTGACTAGTTGACTAGTTGACTGTTGACCGCGCTGTGACCATTCTCATAACAGCCAGAGTCAGAGCTGCCAATGGCAACTCTCTTCCACAAACAACCACGACATCCCTCCCAGCTCACCAACTGAATACGAGATACGCAAATTTTCTCGTCGTACGGTCGCATATCATACTCGTGCCTAATGTACGTGCGTCTCCCATTCACGGCTACCAATGGTGATTCCCTTGCCTAGGATATCGATATCCTTGTCACACCTGATGGGCCCGAACGGCATCGTAAATGCAGACAGTCGCTATTAACCCTTGCCCTCGAAAAAGCCCGGCGCAAAGCATAAAGTACTGTTCCGCCGTCTTCCTGACTTCAGGAAGGGGGGGCCGTGTCAGTCGGTATCCTGATCCCACGCACACCGCCTGTGGATTCCTATCAGAGGACATCACGGGGCTTCGCACCGTAAGGACATCCATGACAAGGTGGAGGCGGATATAACCGACGTCCGTGCCCAGGCGCGGTGGCAGAGGATCTCGTATCGGAAGGAGTATCGTCATCATACTCGACTCGAGGTTTCATGCAATTTCATGGGCTGTGCGCGCAGGCTTGCCCTCATTTTCACCGAGGCATGCGGCGGGCAGACAAAGTTTTAGGACAGGAAGATTCACCCGTGTAGGCTGAGCGCGCGACCAGCGCACCGCCAGCTCTCCCTCACCTCAACGCTGCCACCTTCACTGTCGCGCTTGACAAGCTGACACACTCGAGCGGCCGTGGCCTGTCACGATTATTATGCCCCCTGTTCTTGGCTAGCGTAGCTGTACCCTGAATGCGGCCCCCAAATATAATTTGTCATTTTCCCCTTTCTCCTCGAGCTGTCAGGCACGATCAGAACCGCAATGCAGAGGTAAATCCTTCACGCTTAATCATGTAGCGACGGTTCTTGCCTCAGAAGAGGTACTGGGTGTGATGCATCCCTGACCAATTTGGCATTTGAATTTGGCGGTAGGTATGACTATAGTCTAATAGAGCACTTTAGACCATTAGGCTCGAGTTATCACTTTGATTGGCTGCTGCACCCAGAAGGTCTTTGAACGTTCAAAGTTGGGTTGCATTTGGATTCCGCATTCCAGTTTTTACGAAATGCGGAGTCCAATGCGACTTATGCGAGGCGCCAACTTTGAACGTCCCTTGGCGGTGCAGCGTGGGCGCCCAAACATGGCCTCGCGTCTTCGAGGCACCCTACGAATTCTCCATTCTCAACTTCTTTACATTCTCGCCTGCTACTCAAGTTGTCGTTGTCTAACATAATGGACCCTCCAGGCCGCCCCGCTCATCCTCAGCCTCATCGTCCAACTCCTGAATCCGAAAGATGGTCGTTTGTCACGTCTTTGAATAATGACTCCAGGGCGTACCGAAACCTGGCCATGGAACTAATCTTTCTATGCCGATTTGTTGTCCAAGCCCACAAACAAAGTTCGAATTCCTCCATCCGGTTGAGAAAGTGATGCCTTTCGTTTTACCTGTGCTATACCCCATTCCACTGACTTATAACTTGAAAAATGTTGTTAATCGCCGCTGACAATGCGTTAAAGTCCGCAGCTGAGGCCGGAGACAGAACATCTAATGTGGACAAGAAATTCAGAGAGACGATTCATCTGTTGAGTCGTTTCGAGAAGGAATTCCCTTCAAAGAAACCAAATACTGGCGGGACGGTCACCAGGGAAGCGAACAGGAATGATAAGTCCAAGTCCCCTTCGTGGATTCTACATGCTTTGAAAAAGAATTTGCATTCAAAAGTGAACTTTCCATCGGTTTATTTATCTCTCAACGCTGACGAATCCTAGCCAATGGGCAATGAATGGCCAAAACTAACAAAGATAGTCAAGTTTCATCTTCTTAGCTCCCTTCCTGACGCCCATCCTATCTCCGTGAAACGTGGGTGCCATGCTATCGATATCGCTCCCAGTATCTGATTCCTGTGCCAGTGCTACTCAGTAACAATCCAAGCCTTCAAGAGATTCTGTGGAACTTTAGCCGTTTCAAAGACGAGAAGCATCGTTTGACCCTCAGGAACAATCCCCATTTTTATGCAGAACTCCCTACATCACCGGAGGCATATGGGGATAGTGTCACAATCGACCCTACCGAGGACTTTCGGCATACCGACGAGTGCTATGTTCTCACAGATAAAACCGAATTTGTATATATTATGACCGACCAGGTTTTGCAGATTTTTGGCAACTTTTGGTGCCTGAATAATGCTATCATATTCAAAGGTTTGGGCGTCTTGTTATTTTTTTATATGCCCGTTTCCGACGCCTTGCCAGACATCTGTGGGAGGCTCAGAGGGGGGAGCATTGTCAAGGCATCTCTCAGGGGCACGTCCTGTGGGTTCTGTAAGCAGCTCCTGGTGTCCACCATACCAGGAGCTTCCACAAATCGTCGTGGATTGCAGCCGATTATCACACAGGGGTATCTGTGGATAGACTGGAAATGTTTCATTAGCTGTCTCCCAATGAGCAGTTCTGTTGATTTCGGCTTATGTGTTTGTACTGGGTGAGCGGCGCCCGATGGTCCGGTACGTTGTGACATTATCACATTTACCTGCGTCTGCTAACATCAATATAGCTCCTGATCCCCTTGCCACCAACGTCTGAGCAACCGGGGTACAGCGTGGCGTACAGAACACATATCCATATGCTCGACAACGACTCACTTCTCCAAATATTCAGTCACTATCGACTAAATGATGAAGAGAATTGGAATCTCCGATTTATGTGGCGAAAGCTCGCCCATGTTTGTCGGAGATGGCGACTCCTCATTTACGACTCATTCTCCCATCTGGATATGTCTCTTCTTCTCACGAGCGACTCCTCTTCAATGGACACACTAAGCCATTTACCACCACTACCCCTGGTTATCAATTTCTCTGATAGAACCAGAACCTTGGCACGGAAAGATGAGGATAATATACACCTTGGACTCCAGCAACATGGCCGTGTACGCCAGGTCGTCCTTCAGGCTCCATCTTCGAGCTTGCGCATGTGGCTCAGGCAGATGAACAATCATTTTCCGAGACTGGGAGACCTTTCTCTCTCATCCACGACTACGGAGGAGACGAGCCTGGTGCTTCCTGAGACACTTCAAGCACCAGATCTGTGCCGCCTCTCATTACATGGTATCGGTCTTCCAAAAGGGTTGTCACTACCCTCTTCTATGACCGCCCTATCGACACTCTCCCTCACCCAAATTCGAGACTCTTGCTATTTCCCCCCCGGAAACTTGGTCACACAGCTTCAAGGCCTCCCGCATCTTAAAGAACTGTCGATCGGTTTCGCCCTCTCAGCACCTCTTCCAAGTAGCGAGGGAGAGTTGTTGCCTGCACCGATTCCTCCTGTGATATTGCCCACCCTGAGGCGGCTCACATTCCGGGGGGAGGACGTTTATCTTGACAACTTCGTTGCTCAGATCAACACGCCACACATCGAGCGACTCAGTCTCACATTGGTCTTTGACATCACGTTTACCCTTGTCAATCTGACGGAATTCATCCATAGAACCGAACGGTTTGGATGTCCCGTTTCCCGAGTCGTTTTCAACAAGGACGGCGCCTTCATAGACGCGAGTCATTATGAACAATGGGGTATCGGGGGACTCAGTCTCCGTATCAATTGCGAATCCCTCGAGTGGCAATTAGATTCTGCAACGCCCTTGTGGATGTCCTGTCCGCTGTAGAGGAGCTCACACTCGACCTCAACGTGGATGGGATGCCATCAGATTGGGAGAATACACTTGACAACATGTTGTGGCATGAGCTTCTACTGCCATTCATTCGGGTGAAGAAGCTTCATATCGGCTCTTCACTTACAGTGGAACTCTCTCAAGCCTTGAAATCGGATGCCGGATTGTTGGTCCTTCAACTCCTGCCTGAGCTACAAGAGATTGGGGTGCAGCTCGGGATCGTCGACGCAAAAAAAGCGTTTTCATCGTTTCTCGAAACTCGGGAATCTGTGGGTCGTCCTGTACATCTGTCGGCCTCAGGCTCGACTATACCGCACACAGAACAAGAAGTGCTGTTTACAGACCCGGAAGAGCCACGCGCAGACCCCGAAGTGCATCATATAGACCCAACGGCATTTCTCAAGTATAATGACTATGTTGACGGGCCGTACATAAATCGGGCCATAGAGTTGATCTATAGCTGCCGAACTTTCATCCAAACGCAAAAACATACCTTCCACTCGTATGACAAGCTGAGAAGGTAATTCCCCTGGATCGTATCTCCCTGACCCTTACTCAACTGTTGTGAAGTGTTTCTCAGGTCGTTGACGATGCGCTGAAGACCGCCAGGATCGCTGCTGAGGCGAAAAAGAAGTCATCGAAAAAGGCTGACAAAAAATTCAAAGATGCGATCAACGCTTTGATTGACTATGAAAAGGAATACGGTTTCAAAAGTATAGTCGCTGAAATTATGAAAATAGCAAAGGCGAGGGATAAGTCCTCCTCGACGATTTTGAACAAGCTGGAAGAGAAACTTCCTGTAAGAAAGGGGCTTCGAGTGACCTTTGCTTCGTCACATACTCATACAGATTCCCAGGCATCTGTGAAGGAGTGGACGATGACGGTCGAGTTCCTTATCCACCGATCCCTTCTTGACAGCAGTCCCACCACTGTGAAACGTGAGCCAGCTCGTTCATGCTGTTTGCGGTATTGATCTCCTACCATGCTAGTGATGCTCGGTCCACATTCGGACTTGTCAGAAGTTCTTTGGATGTTCAGCCATTTCAAGGACAAAAAGAAGCGTTTGACTCTCAAGCAGAACCCCCACTTCTACAAAAGGCTTCCTATGTTTCCGAAGGCATACTGGGGTGAATTCCGAATGCACCCAATCGAGACTTTTCAGCATCCGAGCATCAGCGTCCTCACTGACAACCTGGACGACGCAGGCCGGGTGTTTCTTAATACTGCAGGACGACAGCGGGCATTTAGCAACGTCTGGGTCCTGAGCGATACCATTATTTTCAAAGGTTTATGCCTTCTGTGTTTTTTTTTCTCCCTCTCTGACACCTTGTTAGACGTCCGTGGAAAGCTTGAGGGTGAAAGTATCGTCGGGGAAGCCATTCAAGGTATACCCAACTTATGGTGTTGTGAGGAGCCTCCTCTATCCCTTGCCTCCGAGTCTCCCTTGCAGACTATGCCTTTACCCATTTGGAGCGGCCCATCACGCACAGCACGTATAACTTCTGCGAAGGGGAAACTATTATGGGACTGGAGAGAACCGATTCGCCAAATGTTGAAATCCCGAGATTTCAATATACGCATCACGGATGAACCGCCTAGCAACTCCGGCTACTTAGCTGAGTCTACTTGAATGCTCCCAGCTGGCTCTAGCAGTGGTGTGTACAGTCTATTGTCATTGCGACGGCCGAACTCTGGCCATTCATAAAGTCAAAAATCCCTGCCCTACCCTCCTTTCGATTGTGGAACCGCACCACAAGATCTCTCTCCCAACGTTCTCTGGCAGCAGAGCGGTCACCGAAAATACCAACACCTTCATTTGTAGCACCATTATCTGTATTACCCCTCTCATACATGATCCATGATTACTACCCTCTGCAGCAGCCTTTCGGCAACCGCCCACAGAAGCCCCGCCGCTGACCGGCGGACCGGCTATACGCGCTCCTTATCTACGACACGCCAGCCATGCCACTCTTCGATCTTTCGGTTTGAAGACGCAGGGCATCGCGGGATCACTGAGCTTCGAACTTCGGTGCCAACGTGGGGATGTAACCGACGTCCACGCCCTTCTAATGCAGGCGCGGTGAAAGAGGATCGCGTATCGTCGTCGTACTAGAGGCTTCATGCATCATGGCTCGTGCGCACAGACCCGCCCTCGGTTTCTCCGAGGCATGCGGCCGGCGGACAATGTTTCCTTTCCCATGTAACTGTGCGCGACTGCACCGCCAACACTCCCTCATCTTGACCACTACCGCCACCACCTTCACTTTCACTCGACAACCCGGCACGATTGACCACCCTCGAGCGACCGCAACCACACGCTATTGCCCTGTCACGACTATTGTGTCCTATTCCCAAGAGACCCTGTTGAAGGGGCCTGTTCGTGTCTACTATACCCTCAGAATTGTTTCCTATCATGTATACAAACCGTTGACCCATCATTATCTGCGCTCTTCCTTCTTGAAAGCCCCCATCGTGACATTTAAATGCCTTTACTGCACGCTTCAAATGACCCCTGACTGCACCAATCGCCGAGACTCCGCGGCCGAGTACTAGTAGCGATACACATTTCCTACGAGCCCCGCATTTATGAGTGTCTGTTCAAGTCCTTCAGCTTTCGATATTCAACCATCCCTTGTCGCTGTTCTAGTCTACGTTTTTCTTTAGGATGGGAGGCACAACATACTGCACACCGTGACGGTGTGGTGATGCAACGGACGGAGGAGGCCGAAATCCCAATGGCCAAATCCCGAGACGCAACTCTGGTAGATTTCAATGGAACAGTCAAGGCAACAGTACTCGTAGTTAAAGGCACATTTACATATAGCTAGCAGCGATTACACCCTAGTCTTTACTTACTTCTAGACCGAGTCGTGATCCCGGGCCTACGTCTCCTACACAGATTGGGTGAATACACTTCACCACATGGCGCCGTGGTATGAGCTTCTGCAATTTATTACCCTGAAGAAGCTTCATATTAGCAAGCCGCTGCTGATGCACTGAAGTCCGCTGCCAAAGCGATTGAAGGAGGTGGACGTGAAATTCAAAATAAGTCGATCGACGTGTTGAGTGCCAGATATACTCGGCTATGATAGACGCAAGCAGCAACTGCCCTAGCGAGCTTTCAAGCTTTCAAGCTTCAGGCACAGAAAGCGGAAGAGAAGAATGAATCGATGAAAGACATAAATTGGCCGCCTAAGATGACAATGCATAATTGTATGAGTTAGACAAATAAGAATACATTCCCAAACACGAAGCTGTCCGAGTCCAATCCTGAGCGATCGAACCATCCAGAAAGATGCCAATCAAGACTCCTGCACCAGCTGTTGGCTAATCACGTTAGTCGATCATCATGTCGCGAGCCGAACCTGAAAGGGTGTTACAGTAGCGGAGTAGAGCAGACGGAGGACGAGGAATGATTGGACAGTGCGCGATGACTAGTGCGTGATGGACGGTCCGGGGATGAAGTGAAAGAACAAAAGAAACCCACCCTCAAATCAAATCATGTTCTGCATCGACCGTCGTACCCGTGCCAGGTCATCCACGCCCAGAACCCCCGAGTCCCTGCGCGCCCGTTCCCTGCGCGAGCCACCTCCGCCACTTCCTCCGAGTCCGCCTCCCTCTCTCGGTGACTCCTCCTGGCGCTCAATCGCGACGCTACTACGCACAACGGCAGCACTCGTCGGCGTCTGCGTCATCCTGATCGGTGCCGTGCCGATACCTTTGAAGCGCCCCGGGGTGGTACTACTCTCCGGCACGATCCAGTCGATCGACATGTCGCCGACAGTGCTCGTGCTACCAGTGCGGCGGCTCCTCGTGCTCCGCTGCCGCGCAATCGCCCCCGACTCCGGCGGAGATCCTGCCGCAACACTCGTAGGCACCGGCACCGACACCGGCTCTGGCTCTGGCTGCATCGGGGGCCATATGAAAGGTTCTCGAGGCACGGGTTGGGGCGTGGGTGTACGGGAAACGTCCGGGGGAAGAGGGGGTACCGCAGGGGAGAGGGATGAGCGTCGCGATGGGCCCGTGCGGGAGCCCTCGCGATTCCAGGCTGACTGCGGACTCTCACTGTCTGGAGAACCGGAGAGAGGCCCCGACGGCCCACCAGTGAACCGTGGAAGGGGTGCACTGTGCAGCTCTGAGGCAGAGAAAAGTACAGGGTCCGCTCCTACGTCGATCGTCGCCGTGTCGGTCCATTTCGCGCTCATTGCCGCCGCGAGCAAATCACCGCTGGGCATGTTCATCGGAGATAAACGTAGAACGAGGGTTGGTGCACGACCGTTGCTACGAACGACAGAGACATGGCTCTCGGACGACGCACGTTCAAGTGTGAGTGGTGCGGGACGAGATTTTGCCGGGGGAGATACGCGAGTCGGCTGGTCGGGCATGACGACGCTCGACCTACGAGAGGAAACGGGTGTCTGTTCGAGTGCATTCGCAATTGGTGTGTTGGGACGGGGCAATGGAAATGGGAAGGTCGCACGAGACTGGCGCAGGGAGACCATCATTGAGAGGCGCCGTGTCATTGTACTCTGTACAAGTTGTGGACTTGAGATATTGGCCCGTACCCCGGAGAGCCTGAGTTTGCGTGTGCCCTTTAGGAAATCTTTGGCCTTATCGGTGTCAAGAATGAGAAATTCCTCTTTGCGGTCAGGCCTGAAAAGTACTTTATCAATTTATCATATAAAACAACAACGGGGAGACCGAACCCTTTTATGACACCAATGATGATACAGGCACGCCCAATCATTCGTAATACTCGTCGCGTGAGTATAACACCAAAGCTCGTGGTGGCGAATCCGGTGGCAGTTTCGATGGCTGAAATCTTGGCACCGATCACCAACCAACCAAGGCCACGGAAAAGAATGCCTTCCCACTCGGATGCAGCACGATCCTCGATATTGTACTGCGCCAGGACGCAGGAAGCAAGTCGTATGAAGAACACCAAGAATGTTGCCGCCTCATAAATAGCAAGGAGTGCCAACGAAGTGCTTCTCAAGAATTCGCTGCCGAATTGGAAAGAGGTCATATCGGGTCCAACTGCGACCTCATTTCCCACAACTTGGTTTTCAGGGACAGGAACCTGACCTTCAAAGGAAATCAGCTTGTGTCGGGACGTAAGATGACTCGAGGAGCAGGCGCTAACGATATTTGATTCCCAAGAATGACACAATCTCGTTGATGACAACGATGACGGGTATCACCAACAAGGCAAAGGTGTTCGCTACAAGGGTGAAGCGCTTGGGAAGATAGGGAAAGAATTTTCTCCGCTTGAAGAGGTAGAGATAGAACGTGAAGAGGAGTATGGGTATAAACGATGCAATGCCTGATCGTAAGACCAGTGTGCTGAGTGAAGCGCAAGAACGAGACAGAGAGCGTGCGCACCGATTAGGATGTCTAATACTTTATGGGCCAGGAGAGAGGTTTGGAGTGCCGGGGCGACGCGATTGACTAAGCTGAGAAGAGTCAGCAGGAAATAGATTGGGCTCTCTGCGACGAGAATGAATCGAATACTGAGCAAAGAAATTGGTTAAGAATCTGACAAATTTCCTAAAGACCCATGGACGCACCGGCCTGCATCACGCCCCGTAAGAGCAAGCCCCAAGGAAAAGATCATCTCAAGGGCCACGGGAATGAGAGTGATCAGTTCTTCAGTGAGCGATAATCCCACGCAACGAAGGTTGGGGGCCGGTGAGAGGCAGATTGTGCCCATATACCGACAGGAAGACGTGGATCAGCACTGTTGATGGCGTAAAGAATCCAAGCACATAATCCAGGCTGGGGCCTGCCAGCAGAAAGAAGACGAAGATAAAAGGTCGCGTTGTGCCAAATGAGTGGAATGCAGACTCGCTGCAAGACAAGAGGACAGGCCGTGGTGGAGAAGAAGAAAAACGAGAGATGCGCAGGGGTGTTGAAAGCTCCAGACGAAAGAGGGAGGGTCGGACTCTTCCGTAATGTGTCCGAAAGCCACCACGACAGCGCGACCCCGTTTCCATCCCATCAACAAACTTCAGCTGAGGGCAATCCGCGGCTCGGGCCTTGTGTCGGCGTAATATCGTGCAAGCCGCCCATCTATACGGCCGCCTCTATAGCATCGCACGGGCTAGTGTCCATCCGCTGTTCGCACTTCTATTAGTTTTCAGTGATGTTTAATTTACAGTGAATGTCCGTGGTCTTGCGAATGTATTGGTGGAGGCGGGATTATGTAAGAATCGCAACTGTCACCAAGGCGGTGCGGGTGCAGAACTTCCACATCCCCGTGACCATGTCGACCTTTATCCCAACGACAATGGGCCCTTCCACGCCGAGACAGACTCCCCCAAATGCAGTAACGAGTATTATCTCATCTCAGAACAGGCGATTCAAGAATTGTGCGAAGTGCAATTGTATACCCTTGTGATGACGACACTTTAGATTCGGTGGAAGATATCAAATTCATCAAATTCAAGAGCCAAGTTTTCGACCTTGTCTAGAAGTAGGAAGTCTTGTATGGTGTATGAATGACAATCTATGCTTTTGTAAGTACCGTAAGTGCCTGCATTCGACGATGCAAATGTTTTACATCCCCCTCCCACCCCACGTTCCTGTGAACTAACCCTAATGGGGTTCGGGTTCCCTCGTCCTGTTTCTGTTCTGTGTAAGTTACTTTCAGCAGGAGTCCCAAAGAGTCAAACGGATGCTGCATAGTCCATGCAGCGTACATAAATCCATGTAGCCTCCATGTAACATGGAAGCTGCATGGGTCTTATGTGTTCGCTCTCAAATATCACCCACAAGACACTATGAGACGAGTTGCTAGGTGATTATCCCATAACTGCTTCCCGAATACGGTATGGGCCAATGGATTTGCAGGTGTCGCCATGTTACCCAGCTTGCAATGTGGCAAGTTACCCTTCTGGTCGACGA
This sequence comes from Russula ochroleuca, assembly GCA_015178965.1. Lineage (NCBI taxonomy): Eukaryota > Fungi > Basidiomycota > Agaricomycetes > Russulales > Russulaceae > Russula > Russula ochroleuca. The sequence continues at coordinate 803,311 of WHVB01000013.1, forward strand.
CTCTCACCGCTTTTAACCCCAAGGATTCACTCTAGCCCCAGCCGGTCCTCGAGACAGCTCCGAATGGTGGTGTTTTTTCTGCATTTGTCATAGTCGGGCGAATATAGTTTGACAGGCATGTGCATCATACAGGGCATGTGTGTAGCCCGTTGCAGAATTGAGGCCACACACGCCCGGGCCACACGCTTTCCGCTCACTGCTTGTTGTCACGGTCAAGCCTACGATGCTACGCGCATCGACGTGGTCAAACCTGTTACTCGCTTGCTTGGCTAAACCCACACATTCCCATCCTTTTTCGAGAGGTACCATTAAGCATAAATACATCTTACCTTTTTTCTTCAGTTGCTCAGCGTGGCCCACCCCCCAAAATGCATCGCCGTTTATAAGTGGCGTTAGTGAGGTCGTGCGTAGACGCATGGCTTGAATACATGGAAATCTGATGGTTACAGTGAGTCATATGAGACCGCGACAGTCAGAAGGTAGAAATTTAGAATATGAATTGTACTTTATGGGGGTAACCTTTTGGGACAATCAAAGACTCATCTTGTCCCAAAACCTGTTGCGGGCCTTGCGGCTGTCATAGATGCTGAATATCGCTGAATGCTGAGGGTCAATTGCCATCAACAGATCGTGTCAAAGGAGGTATATTAGGCATCTCCAACTAAAAGCGAACGTCTCACGGTAATAACGCGGAGAAAGCGGACTCGGCCCACCACTAGCAGTCACGTCGCACTTGTACGGTAAGGGTTATCACACCATCAAGACAATACGTCAATCACTGGCTACAAACATCGTTTGTCCGAGAGAAAAGGAAACCATAGTTCCACGTACACGAATCTAACAACTCGAAAAACGAGCGTCCAACTTCTACAAGTTCCCAATCACAAATGACGAGGGTATATCGCTTCTTCGCAAAAACGGGCAATTGAGCAATGGGCCCCATCTCGTCAGGCGGCAGGGTGACCCCTCGTGATGCCCAAGTCCCTCAAAGTGCCCGTCTCGAGCTCATAAACGATGCCGTGCACCCACAAGTTCTTTTTGCCGCCCGCCCACGCGTCCTTCACGGGCCCAGTAGCAGCAACGTTCTCGACCTGCGCGCGCACGCTCGCCTCGACGATCTTCGTCAGCGCCTCGGACTCGGGTATATCCTTGAGGTCAAGCTTCCCTGCGAGCGCTGTGAGCGGCGCGAGCCAGCGCGCGAGGGGCGTCGTCGGTTCGGGAGGGGGGGTATCTGCCGTCACGGCTTTGTAGCACGCCGCGGCACCACCGCAATTCGTGTGGCCGACGACAAGAACTAAATAAATAAAAAACGCGCGCGGAGTTCAGCTCGAGCTAAGATGGTGATATGTCATTGTGGGCGTACTGTGTTCGACGCCGACTACTGCGACGGCATATGTGAGCACGGAGAGCACGCTGTCGTCGTCCGGATGGACTTGGTTCGCGATGTTGCGGTGGACGAAGATGTCGCCTGGACGCGAGGCAGTCACGACGCTTTCTGGGACGCGAGAGTCCGAGCATCCGAGCCAGAGGATCTGCAGCCGCCCCAGAGAGAAATGAAAACGAACCCGCATGAGCATAATGTGCTACGCAAAAAGGAAGGACGGTGTCTCCCCCACGGCGCCGTCGTCGTCATCATCATCATCGGGCGGGGCACGTGGTGGGAGAAGAAGAAGTCTAGCGGGGCCGTAATCGAAATCGAATCGCACCTTGGGAGACTGGCCCTTGGCGGACTGTTCGAAGAAGCCGGATTCTGTGGTGTTCACTGCCTTGACCCACTGGGCGTTAGACACGAAGAGCTTCGCGAGAGCGGCATCCATCTTAGTTGAGTGATGGTAACGACGAGGATGCGAGATGTATAGCGATCGGTGGAGGAGTGAAGAGAGGGAGAGGGAGACTGCTCTGTATGCTGCTGGAGCCGCAGTCTGTGGGGAACTTTTTAAAGTAATTTGTGTGGGAATGTGGAGTTTGCGGGCCTGGGGCTGTGTCGCAACAGGGCGTGATGGGACTGCTGTCCCAGGTCGGGAGCTGCTGTTTGTAGAGCTGCATACGATGACTTTGGCTACTGCCGCAACCCTCGAGGGCATAATCACCCGACTTGATCCGGGCTAAGCTCCGGGGACTATTTTCTGAGGCCCCGCAGAGCAGTGTACTGTACCATTACACAATCTTTGGACAATCCCTTCTCCAATCCGAGGGGGATTCATGGAGCACCCCTCCCGTCATGACCGGCGTACAAAGAGAAACCACCGCTCGAAGCAGTAGAGTGATGATTTGCTAGTACCTAATCCCGCGGTATGCGTCACGCTCCAGCCACGTTATCATTTCCGCCCAGGCTCCGAGATGTACCTTGCTGTATTGAACCACCTTTTGATCAGTTGAATATCCCACTCACGCCGTGCAACCTTCCTTCCCAGGCCACGCTTCCTCCATCGTCATTTCCACCCAGATCCCGACTTACTGACCCACCCTTTGATCAGTACGAATATCCCACTCAAATATTTGACGTAGTAACTTTGATAAGAACTTGGATAACAACTCTGTTGAGAAAAAAAACTGTCCGATGCATGTCGGAGTTTGATCTCGAAGTTTCACTCTACATAAAAAACGCGAATACCGGGAAAGTCCCCAAACAACCTCATGACGCCGTGATCAGCGAGGAGTGGGTGCGGCAAGCCACTTTACCAAGTGTTGGGACCTGGGGTATACGTACGACCACGTGTGGGTGCCATAACGTGGGCGCATACATGTGTCGATCCATACAAGGACTAGCGCTGCCAGCTGTACATGCTTCAAGATATGTTCAACATGCCAAGCGCCCTCGTGTTCAGCCACTGTCATCCTTCACTGGCAAACCTTTTACACCACACCTCTAAAAATCCAATCCTTCCGTTCACAGCCTCGAACCATCATCATGAGATCCTACCTTCCCATTCTAACCCTGCCGTTGCTTCAGCTCCCGGGTGCGACGGCGCGAGTCTTCACGGTCGTTAATACATGCTCATACACCATCTGGCACGTATCCGCCCACCGTTATCCTCTCGCGCTGCGTACCGAGGCGTTCTGACCTTTCTTTGACGATGATCCAGGCCTGCAGTGGGTGGTGTCCTCCTGCTACCCCCGCTCCACCATCTCCTAAACACTCTTTCAGATCTACACAGACCTCACAGTCGCACAGAACGTGCCGCAATTCCCAACGGGGTGCGTTTTCAAACATTATGTCTTACTCACAATCTCATACACACATATATATACAGATGGGAGTCTCCCCCCTCGACCTCCACTCAGTTTACAGTCCCGGATAACTGGAAATCTGGCCGGATATGGGTTCGCATGTTCACTTTACCTTGGCCGCCCGTGCCTGCCTGCAATCTCACCCTGACTTTTGCGCGCGCGCGCTCGCGCTTCTTTTTGGTTGGTTTTCAGGGTCGCCGGAACTGTAACTTTACCACGAACAATGGGCCAACTAGCTGCCTCGACGGCGGCTGTAACGGCGGGCTCCAATGTGATCCCCACAGCGGAACTGTGCGTCCTTTCCATGCAGTATTTACATACCCCCAACTCACACATCCTCCCCCCGGGCGCTATGCAGGGTACGCCGCCTGCAACTCTGGCAGAATGGACGCTTCAGAGTAACGGGAGTTTTGACTTTTACGATGGTGCGCGCGTGACTTTTTACCAATATCCCTTTTCCCTCCTCCGAAAACATCCGGACTGAGAGAGCGGTGTGTGTTCGTAGTGTCCGTCGTGGATGGGTTCAACATCCCGATGAGTATCATCCCTTCCGCGACCAATTGTTCCACCGCTTCGTGCCCCAACGACCTGAATGCCGGTTGTCCCTCCCAGCTGGTCGGCCCGACGAACTCTTCCGGGAACACGGTCGGGTGCAAGAGCGCTTGCGAGGCTAATCTGGACAACAATCCAAGTTCGTCATGACTGTTTCCCTTTCTTCCTTCACGCCGATCTCAATTTAACGTGGTCTTGGCACACGAAAACAGCCAATTCCGCCAACTGCTGCACTGGCTCGCACAACACGAATGCGACATGCCCGGCCTCGGGCGTACAGTACTATTCCTACTTCAGTACGTACTTATCCCCTAACCCTTCACCCACACCCGCGCTTCTTCCGTTCCCCCTCCCCCCGAGAAGGTGTTGAATCGAGAACTCACACACGCATTATATGACGCAGAGACCAGCTGCCCAAATTCTTATGTCTACGCGTATGACGAAAGTTCAGGCACGGCGCTATGGACGTGCAACTCGGCGTTGAATAGTGACTATAGGCTGACGTTCTGCCCGTACGTTCCCTTCTCCATCATCACAGTAGCCCAGGCCCTCGATTGACACGTGATGTGTCCCGCGCAGACCTCCCTACGGTGGCCAAGCCCCCGCGCCTATCTCGGCCGTCCCAGCATCGCTCATCCCGACGTCAACCGGCACCTCATCTGGCAGTGCGTTTCCCCGCCCATCCTCCGTTCGTCTATCTCGCTCAACAACTAGTTCATTTATTGTAGGTCGTACCCAAAGTGCCTCTAGCTCGGCAAGTAGTAGCCCGGGCTTTAAATCTAGTGCGCTTGCACCGCTTCGCTTTCCGATGGCGCCTGGGGCACTTTCGGTGTTGGGTGTCGTAGTGGGCTGGTTGATGGTGATGGTGTAACTGCTGGCCCGCATATGACTGCTTTTCGATTTCATCAAAATTGGTACTTAGAAAGGGCTGGACGCTGTACAATTGCCTTGTCTCCCGTCGTCGTGGTTGTCTGTAATCAATATTGTATATATATAGGTACCAACAATGTGGTGTGGATTGGACATTCTACTATTGCCTCAGACTTGTCTCGCTTGAACTGGCCTTCTTTTGTCCTCCCACCATATGGCGACTCGTGCCATGTTCCCCATTCAGGAAACGACGACGTCTGCGACGACAAGGCGATGGTCACTCGCGAGCATTCCGTCATCTGAGAGCGCCGTCTCAACAAACACGCCCTTTACCTCCCTGCGTGCGTCACCGTGAGATGAGATCTCAAACGTCAAGGTATGGGGGAGGGCAACGCACCATCCCACACCGTCACTGCGCCCAAACACAAAATCGATGCAATCCTCTTCCGTCTTGCGATGCTTGAATCCCGTAAACGTCGCCCATTGCCCACCGACGGACGCACGTGGCGCGGCACATCGCATATCGCGCATAACCAGCTCTTCCGTCTTCTCCTTCTCCTTCTCCTTCTCCTTCTCCTTCTCCTTCTCCTTCTCCTTCTCCTTCCCTTCGGAGGAAGAAGAAGAACCCGAACCCGATCCTGCAGGTTGGTTGTTGTTGTTGAAATGGAGCGGGAAGCGCCGAGAAAACTCGTCCGGGACCGCGGGCGCTGGCAGGGTGCCCGTGAGCACGGCATAAGCGCCGCCATCAGACCCGGTCGCCGAACTAGAACAAAAGAGAGACAATGACACCACATAACGCGGGTGTTGCGGACATACTCAGAAAAAAAACCGAAAACTAAAATGGTAGGGGGTGGAAGGGGTGGGGACGGAATGATGAAATAGGCACCTGTTTAGATCTCCTGTTACGAACACGGGCACACCAGGCCTTATGCGCGCCTCGTATCTTGCTCGATGGAGCACCATGGCTGCGCCTAACTTGCGCTGCGCATCGCTGATTTGGTCCAAATGCGTGTTGATTAGTGCGATAACGCGAGTATGCCCTTGCCCATGCTGATCGTGCTTCCCTGAGCCAGCAGGTGCAGGTGCAGCAGCAGCAGCAGCTGTGGGTAGATGAACTTGGAAGAGCGCGAAAGTCGCAAGACGCGGACAACAGGCGCCGGGGAAGTGCGAGCCGGGCTTGAAAGGTTCGTGGGAGAGCCAAAAGGTGTCGGTTTCGAGGAGGGTGAATGCGGTGCTGGAGTTGTGTGTTATTAGGAGGGAGGGTGGGGTGGGAGGACTGGCATCACTCACCGTCGGTAAAAGATCGGATTGAACTCGCCTGCTGAGACGCCGTCATCCCTACCCACGCCGACCTATAGTTCCAGCTCAATGAATGACGTCGCATGGAAGTCGATACAAAGAGAAGGGTAATGTAATGTATGCGGTGGGTGGGGAACGAGCGTGAAAACAACGCACGCACCCACGCAAATTCACTGCCCAGAAGTTCCTCCAGGTCATGGACCTGCCTGACAAGTGCCTCCTGAAAACCTGGCAATATGCATAAGCACGCTATCATCAACGCAAAACGGGGTTTTCCCCCTCATCCATTCCGAAACGCACCGACGAGATCGACGTGCGAGGCACAGAGTCTCTGCGCCACGCGAATCCGCCTCGCACTCCACGGCTGCTCGCCGGGCAGAACCGGGGGCGGTGCTACGCGTGGATCTGGAAGCGCAGCAAGCGATGTGGCCACAGGGATGTTATCAGGTTGAACGTCATATCGCAAGTTCCACGTTGCGAGCCGGAACGGTGACGGGATTATGACTGGGTTGCCAAGTTGGGTCATTTCGTTTGATTGGAATGTAGTGTTTAGTGCTAGCCCTGTGTTGCGCAGGAGACAAGCCACAGCTTCCAGGGGACCTCGCTCGCTCGGGCTCACATCTGGCGTACTCAGTGGCGTGAGTGGGTGAACAGCTGACCCCCAAAGTTGGCCGTGGCGAGAATAACCAGTCACCCGGTCGTCTAATTACACCGGCCTGTCCCGGACTACGGCCGTCCGCCGAACTTGTCGCCAAACTTGGGTATATTAGGATCTGGGTGGATCTGTCGCGTACACGACCCTGATCTCTCTCCATTCTGGCTCCCCTCAAGAATGACCACGTATTCTTCCATGCCTGTACAACAGGTACATTCTTCGCTCCGGAAAGAAATGGAAACCTGGTTAGCGGCACATTAGGGGCTAAAGACGCCAAGATTGGATTCCCTCGGTTTGAGGTTAAATCCAAAAACTCCGATGACAGGGGTCGGCCAAAACGAGAGACGCAAATTGCCGCAGGATGTGATAAAAGTGCGTGGAAAAGGGAGGAGAAGAGAAGGGGAAAGGGAAAGGTCCCTGTCAAATTTCAACGGGCGGCTTTTGTCAGGCATCAAGCATCAGAGGGTGTGATCCGGAGACCATTTGATACGGGATATGGGTGCGGGTGTGGGAAAAAACGAATGACTGGATCAGGCAACGGAGCGCCCTGTTACTGGGAAACTCGCTTGGTTAATGAGGCCGGTGATCTGGATTTGAGGTCAGCCCGTTTCCCGGTCACAAGGGAACCATATTGCCACGCTTCCCCTGGGCCGCTTCCCAATTCATCCCCCTTGCGCCAACTTCTGGCCTATTTAATCCGACGACAGGCCAACATCCTCATCGTCCCTCCCTCAACTTGCCATGTATCCTTTCCCCCCCTCTGATGCACCCTACTCACATCAAGATCCCTTCCAACCTTCAACCTCCCAACAAGGCAGGGAACGCGATCCACCATCCCAGTCTCCTCATCGAGCCATTGGCGCACCCCTCAACTTTACCACCGGCCAGTTTACTGGAAAGCATGTGCGCGCAGAGCTCATAGAATTGCAGAAAGCCGATCTCGGGCGCAAGTACGTCCGCCACCCTCGTGTGATCCCCGCACCGCACACTTACGCGCCTAACTCTTTAGGTATGCTCGCAAGGACCGCAGACCACTCGACCCCCCGCCTGTCGTACAACTCAAGTTTTATCACTCGTTCCCCGGCACCGACAGACCCGACGCAGAGGTTGACAATTACGAGTTGCGCGTCTTGTTCCCTTGCTTCCTCATCCTGGCTCGCTGACTCTGGCGGCGTCTCTTATACAGCGAAGTGAACAATATGGGTCTCATATGCCATGTTGACCTCTTTCCTGTTCCCGGAGACTCCGATGTCTCCGCGGATGCCAAGCGGCGTCAAGATCAGGGGCAGACCACGCCTAGTCGCGCCTCTCCGTCCTCTCTGTCGCCCACGCCTCACTCTCCCGGCTCCCAGCAATATCCGTATCCGTATACATATCCTGCGCCACAACCACCTGCACCTTTTTCGCCAGGCGTCTCGTCACAGGGCGCACCGCTCGGCAACATGCATAATAATAATAACATGTCGTCACAACAGCAAGCGCAGGCCCAAGACCACCCGTATCCCAATCAACCACCATCGAACCCAACGCGCCCGGAAGAAATCGTCCATTATTTTAAAGGGACGCATGTCATCACCGAGGGTTCCAAGCAGACTGAAGCGCTTGCTGGCACGACTTTTGTGCAGGCGGCCAATCTTGACTATAAAGGGAACAAAGTGCTGATGTTCGTTTTCGCTGTCCGTGCCTTTCCCTCTCCATCTCCCCCCATTCGCTTGTGGTGCTGACGCTCCCCCCTTTTACGATAGGATCTCGCGGTAAAGGCAGAAGGGAACTTTATACTGCGATACCGCTGCTTCGACCTTTTCTCCCGTGTCGCGAACAGCGAAGGCCAGGCACCCGTATGGGCCGAATGCTACGGAGGACCGTTCCGCGTGTATTCGACAAAAGAGTTCCCGGGCTTACGAGCATCGACCGATCTCACAAAGGTGCGCCCCCCTCTCTGCTTGAGACCCTTCCTGACGTCTGTTTCTCTCTATGAAAAAAAAAACAGCACTTGTCATACTTTGGCGTCCGCCTCAATTTGCGCGAGACTGAGCGCAAGAGACGAAAAAAAATCGATGACCCATCGCTAAGTGTGTCTACCGTTAGTACTGGTGCGACCAAGGGCAAGCGGCGGGACGATGAAGACAGTGGGGGCGAGGATTAGCGTCTTGCAAGGATCGCCACGTCCTCATCCTCCCGGGGCTTGGCGCTGTGCTTCCGTATGGTCTCTATATGCTATGAATCAACGCGCAATGGCAACCCCACAAGAAGTGCTCGGGTCTTCACTATGCACATGTGTGCCGGCGTTCTCTCCATCTATCCATAACTTCCCCGATATTCTTCGACGCCCCTCTTTCCTTGGTCCCTTCAACGGAAGAAGGGACCGAAAATGCCTGTGGTTGCTCGTTTGTGGGTGTAGTCGTAAAACAGACCCGCGTTAGCGACATCCACTTCGTCCCTGCATCTGAGCGGTGCCCTTGCTGACCTGGCCTGGGGTGGCCAGCAAACGGCACGCTGGTGGGGAGTGAGTTGGGATAGGACTCGACTTGATTAGACACGGACTCGGGAACAGGCAATCGTTGGCCTCTCTTGCCTTCACGGCAGTTGTCCATCGCTTTCCTGATTTGTTCCTCGAACGCTCGCAGACTTTCCATTCCCTTTTCTGGACTGCTGATACAGTACTGTACTGGTCATAGTACGACACATGTCGGCGCAGATGGGCGTTATTGTTGGAGTCAGGGCCCAGGCGCGTCATTGGGCGCGTTTCGCTGTTCATTCAACGCGCCGATGAATACAGTAATATCTAAGAAAAAAGAGATGTCACCCATCATGATTGTATCGGTGTTAGGACAACCCGCCAAGTTGAGAAACCATGACCCGCAATGGTCACGTGTCATGTTATGACTGTACCCGTCCGTTGATCAGGATCAATGTTCCCATCTGTTCCATCTCTTTACAGTACATGTGATGCGCATATATTGAGATGACTGCACAGGGAGATCACCGCAGAATGTGATCCAAACCATCACCGGATCACCCTCGACTCGATACAATACGCCCAAGCCCAGTGGCAGCAGGCGCCTGACTGGCACGAATCCAGGTCCCTCTTTCACGGCTCCAGCTGTCCAGGACTGGGGCCAGAATTCGGGGAATGCGAATTGTATTGTATTGGTACGTGGAGTCAATGATCGATGTGCTGGCCGCGGCGGCGGCGCCGGGTGCCATTACTTTACTTGCGGTGGTGGCGGCGACGGGCACTCATTTTCGATGACTCATCGTAGATTGTTGGTAGTTCACCGGGAAACCGGAAGCCCCAGTACCGACAATATGACTCGTTTCAGCACCACTGCCGCCCCGCAAGGAAGGATATTGTCTCTATTGTGACCGATCGTCTAGTAATGCCAGTGTCGTTCTTATCTACGTGGGCAATTCAAGTTGCGGTTGGCTGGCTCATTGACACGAATACACTGCCTCGCCCCAAGTCCACGGTAACTTTTTTCTTCGCCATCACCTGGTCCTTGTGGTCCTGAGTCCGAGAAACCGCGCCCTAGTTTGAAAAGGACAATACCCACATGTGACTGCTTGCTACCATCATAGTGCCATGACGATCACTGTTGTCCTTGCGCATCCATGTGTAGCGTACGACTATTCTCCCTCGTGAGTCGGGTCAGTCATGGTATTGTGGTATCAATCTCAATGGGATTACTGTAAAAACGGTTCTGCACAATCAGATGCCAAACTTAGTTGTGACTCGCTACAGTGTTCTGCCGTACATCTTTCTGTTCTTGGGGCTGTGTTTTTTTTTTTCTGGGTTTTACGCGGAGAAGAAGCTCTACTGGTACTGGAGTGTACTATGATACAGTACCCCTTGGCAGGCACGACACCAGTCGATCGGAACAGAACGCATGGCTGATGGGGACTCAGATTGACTGATTTGTAGATTGCGTACTACAATATCCGGCCCTGCTGTCAGTACTGTAAGTTAAAAGTTGCCAGGGCGCTATGAAGAAGCTGGAGAGTGCAATTATTGTACTGTAAGAATGGTTCGCGGCGTATGTCATTGTGACACGTCGCGGCACGTATTAAATTTGCGCGCAGAGGTAAAAGCTTGACGTGACGAGCGCCACAAAACCGCGGCAGTCAAAGAGTTTGGGGTTGCGGGCACCACTGGCAGCGTGGATGGAGGTGTGTCCATCAAGATCAAGGTCATCCCCCTACCTCCCTGGGTTATGAAACATACATTAGTGTACAGCACATGAACCAACCTGTCGGGGTCCGGGTCGGACTTTCCACATGGACAAATTCCAATGCTATGCAGGTCTTTTAATTTAGGTGTTACGTCGTACTGCCGTATTTGCTTGTTTTACCATCTCATCAGGTATTCCGGCCCAAGGAGTTATGGCGCAGGGCGTGTCGCAAGGCGGTACATCGCTGAGTATCCTGGGCCCGAGCTGCTGGTAATACTTAAACCTGGAAGCACACGAGGCCTTCTCGCACCTGAAGATGCAGCACAGTACGCAACCCATGGACCATGGGAAACCCATCCTGTCAAATAGCCGACCACACTGTTCTAGCGACGACTAACGACATCGAATAGATGGGGAGGGGGGAGAGAAGTGGGGTGCGTGATCTGTGCAGGTCAGCAAATGGGTTGCGGTGACGTGAACCCCGTCCGGGTGTCAATTTCCGCACCCCATATGTCTTGCACCGTTCTATCGAAGTGGGCCACGCGGCGGGGGCAAATTGGGTTTGCCATGACTGGCGCCAATCATGCCACAGTGCGGATACCGTACTGTATGGAACGATTCCGAATAGAGGCGAAGACACGAGGCCCGGTAATCTCTGCGGCGCAGTCGTTAACGCTAGCCAATAATGGGTCCTTTAATTAGAAGCTGGTGTATTGTAAACGGTGGGATTTGGGGGCGCCTACGATGCTCTCCCGATTTCGGGAGCTGATGTTGTGGGAAAGATGCTGGTGCTTTGTCAGTGCAGGAATCACATAGCATGGGCATTGACCCTGTTGCCCGCATGGTCGAGGAAAAACAAAAATTGACCGACCAATTGAACCTGATTATACAATTGAGAAAGACAACGAGCAAGAAGAATAGCACTCACTGGCGTGTGAAGGGCTGAGTTCGTGCATGTGCCAGTGGCATTACAATACCAATAGTATGTAAGTGTGATATTAGAGCACCACTGGCACTGGCGTTCCAGTACGCCTGTCACCATATGATGTCAACTCCGACGCAACTCGACATGGATTCACTCACGATGGATCTCTCTGAGAATGGCATTGATGGGCCACAGCAAGTGTGCGCCGTACCATAGGACAGAAACCAGTTACAGTACCAGCTGACTAAAGTTCCGTGGATGGCACGATAACGTGAAAAAGGGGTGGAAGTAGAGTCTACACAGCACGGGACCCGTGCGTACTGTACTGTATGTACATGTGTTCCCTTCCTCGGCAAGATCCGCGGAGATCCCTGGGACTGGATGGGGCAAGTGATCGCGTGCTTGTACCGAACCCACGAAACTGGCGACAAGTGCCAAAGTGCCAGTGTTATTCGCTTCCGGGCGTACAACAATACACGGTGCCAGTGCCACCCATGATGCATGGATGTCCGGGAAGTAGCGGCTTTGCCCGCCTCGTGTCGTACTGTAGGGGGTTTATTCTGCAGATAACGGCGGTCATCGATAAACTTTGATCGAGATATTGTCCCGGATTCTGCCGGGCGGGCACTCGCTCCTGAACGTCTCCTGCAGTCACGTCGGTGATTCGATTTTGCCAACTAATGGGTTTACAGCATGCCCCTCTCCCGGCCGCTGCGACTATGTCACTCCTTCAGTTGGGACGGTTTACAAGTGACTCAGTCACGCTTATCCCCTAGGAGAAGAAGCTATATCTTCATGCTTAAATTTACTCATTCCTGTTCCATGAGCTTGGCCCGAATTGCAACTGTGAAGGGAGAAACTTTCACATCGGACTCACTACAGTAACTCGCACACGCAGAACCAGCGTTCAAATTATTGTCACGCCATCCTTGCTTGCTAATTTTGATGACGCTACAAACGCATTTATTGCTTCGACCCAACGACGCCGGAACGATCTACCGTGATTTCCAGCCACCCCGCTTGCGTGGCTGCTCAGAGCCTCTCACGGTACAACAGCAATACGCTGCCGAGCTTCGCGGACGTCAGTAGGCCTCGGACGATGTTGTCGACGTTCAGCGCAGTCGGAAGGACCTCCGCGGTGCAGTCGAGAGCGTTCAAGGCAGACATATCTCAGTATGTGATGCCCCGCTCGATTAGAATCAACGTCTAACTAGGCTACCAGGATAAAAAGACATACGGGCGTGTTAAGTTCTGAGATCTGAGCGTCCGCGCTATCCTCGGACTCGGGGCGTTGCTCGGAAGAGAGATATTGTGTCAGTCGGTCCACCCGCGAGGGCCGCGACGCATCCCTCCTTTGGCATCATATTGTATATTCTTCAACTTGTCTGTCGTTATTATCCCTTTATATAACACCGTAATGTGATCCTACTTTCAGCTTTATTGCTCCACCGTGATACCTGTTCCTCAGCCTATCTATCGGAACTACTGTTCATGAACGTTCATCGATCATCCCTTGTCTCCTTACTCCCCTGCCTTGTTATCGTTCTCCCAAACTCGCTCACGCGTCTCGGCTCAATACACTACAGTATTCGTTTGCTGCTCAAAACATATTAAACCTCAGCATCCGAGAACATGATTTAAATTGAAGGTAGATAATTACGAAAGCGACGACGATAAGTGATGTGAGAGTACTGTAATCGCAAGAGTAATCAGCACGGAGATAGCAATGCAAATGCGACAAAACGAGAGCAACTGATGGACATAACAAGTGCATAAGGGGAATGGAATGATTGAGAGAGATATGTTACAGGGACGACGCATGGGAGTGGGAGAGTTAATTGTGATCATGGTTCAAATGGGCTTTTCACAATGGGAGCATACATAAGGGAGTGACTCCGCTTCAGTTTGGACCTTCTTTCGCGCAAAGTAGCTCTCATCGTCTGGGTATATAAGGTCTTCCACCTCGACGCCATCGAGGCCGTCGAGCCATCGATCGAGTGTGATGTCGCGAAGGAGCAGTCCAGGGCGGCACTCCGATGACGGTGTACTCGCATACAGTCGCACCCATTCGCGAGCCTCACACACGACCTTGACATTTCCAGCAACACCGTGCGTGGGGCCTCCCTTGACGATTGATGTACAAGCGAGGCGGAGAAGGTCTGGAGGGATCCTTCCGACTTGTGCTTGTGGAAGGTCCAAGAAGTCTTGGGTCCGCTCGTCGGGAGATTTGTTCGATACGAAGCCGTTTTCACGGAGGCAGCTCTCATGGCACCAATGCCTACAGCCATCGCGAGGGCAAAACCGCATCAGATCCGCTTCATCGGGGTTGTAGTGGCGCTTGCATCTGCAAGCGATGCTCGGGTCAAAGGCGGGCTGCCGTCGCATGTTGAGTGATATAACGATCTATATGATGATCATGCACACCATTACAGAGCCAAAAAGAGAATTGTACGTTCGACGGGTGTAAAAGCACTCGGAAGAGATAGGTTCTTGAAGAGGTGCTGTTTCATCGTAGTCAACGACAATGGCTTTCCCTACCAGCTTGTTCAGACTGAGACGGAAAGGATATAATATAGCCCTAAACGTTACCATTGATAGACAACGTGGAGATCACTTGACGATCCTGTGAGAGGCTTCGTTCAAATTTTCCGTAGGATGATGTACCTCTGTTCCTGGGTTTCACGGGAGAGAAAGATCTAAAGCGCTGTTGGTACTTACTTACCAACTCCGCCACCAGCCTTCTGCGCTTTTTCGTGTTCTGCGATGTCCTTCCCAGAGAAATACCATTGCACAATCACCCAAGTCTGGGGGTGGTGGCTAGTGAACACAAGTAGCCGCAAAAGGAACGAGATGAACGAACGTTTCGCGGAGAATTCCCACGGATGTCGACAATCTTGCCGACCCACGAGTCGCACAAATCGTAGTGTTCGTTTGGAAACCAGTCGTGGTTAAGAACGAGGATGCTGTACAAAGAATGCGGTAGGCAACACTCAGCGGGAAAGGACGCATTGACCCACTTCTCTCCCGTGCGAAATATGATCCTCTCCCCATTTCGGGAATCTTCCACTGTTAAGATGTTGGTTGATCAAATTGGATAATGACAAGACAATGTAGGCGGTGCGAACTTACCGGCACAAAACTGCATAGGTTTCCACGATTTCCATTGATCTGATGTCGGGACACTGGCATTGCTATTCTTGCGACGTTTTGAGAAGGAACGCCGCCGCCTCGACTGTGGTTTCTTGATAGTCAGTGTCTGATCATATCGCATTGTGTTGTGTTGTGTAGAGCAGAACGGAGAGGAAGGTGAGCTCAGAGGTCAAAGCGAAACACCGTCGTTTTAAAACGGAAATCGTCACGCCAAATTTGGCACCATCAGCAGATCATGTGATCACGGGACCATCGCTGCGGCTGCGGCTGCGGGCAGCCAATCACAGGGACACGGCGTATCATAGATCTAACCAACACTACACTGCACAATGTCCGTATTTCACCGCTACGATCAACAGCCGCGCCGCGCCGTCATATTACGACCCAAGTCCAAGCAGAAATCTCACGACACCACAACTTCCGTTCCTTGGCGCCCTGCTAGCGGACTTGAGTCATCCTTATCCAGGGCATCCATATCCGCACGGTGCGAAAGAAACAACAAAACAACGGTTTTCTTCTGCCGAGTGCGGATTGAGACAGGGCAGCGTGGTAACCCCCCCGAACATTGACATCGCCAGGGCGCGCGGGAATGAGACATTTGACGGGCCGTAAAAACCACATGGTAGCAAGTATAGCGGGAGAGCTTCTGGGGGGTCCAAGTCGGTGCGCGGTCGGTGAACATGTGTTCTTGGAAGGGGAAGTCAGTTGGAAAAACGTTGCCTAGGCATTATGTCACAAAGGAGGAGCTCGATAACGACCATAAGATGAAATGCTTTAGATGAGGATGGGGTGACCGACTACACCCATCCCATTTACTGTAAAGCATTTCATACCATAGTTCGTCACTCCTCCTTCCGAAAGGTAGTCAATATCGTAGATCCAATCTCATGTTGCAAAGTGCGATTTGTTGGGCCGAGAAGATGCTCCGTTGCGTCACCGATGCTTGCCGACAAGTTACCGAAGAACTGGGTATGGCATGGGCGGCCCAGTGCCGATGGGTTGTGGATAGTGAATGGGAAGTACGTCATCTTAGATAAACTAAAAACGTGGAACAGTTGGCATTTTCTGTCAATGGGTTTGAGAACGTGGTGCAGGGGTACCACCGTACCACACGGAGATTTAGAAAGAGACACGTTTTCTTCAAGATAAAGGCTTACAAAAGTTTACATCCGTGCTTACACGGAAATTTGAGAAAAATGCATTATCAATCTGTCGTCCAAGTTGACGATGACAATCAACTGAAACGTGCGGATAACACGGTTTCGTGTGCATCTCCAAAACGCCCATCTACAACCACGGTAAGACACCGGAACAGGACAGGTGGTAGGCATAGTCTCGCCTTGGTCTCTAGACCCTCTTATAAAAATGCGCAATTATATGTTTGATGTTTCATCCAGGGCATCCTGGAGACTTGCCAGTAAGGGGTGGCAGACGGTTTCTAGCCGGAGACAACCCATCGAAACCTGCGTGTCGCATGAAAAAACTCGTCGAGAGACGGTCGCAATTGCGATGATGGCTTACATCCCGTTGACCCTTCTGCGAGAGCATAATGACCAATTCCCCGTCTTTTGCTCCACATATCCCAGTCTAAGGGAGCGAAAGAAGAGAGGTAGTCGGATATATTTTGCTTGTGTCCGCATTAATCGTAACGAGAAACGGTGTGAAATGCCAAAGACACAAGGTCAGCCCCGATGTCGGCCTCGGGTCGACTAGTGACTTAGATTTAGATAGACGTAAGTTGACAATCTCCTGCACGAGCTTGAGGACCTGTTCGCAAGGAGACATGATGCCGGTGCTCGGAATATAAATCGTGGGCTGACCAGGGAGTTGATAATCTTGTAGCATGGACCAGAATTGGTGCAGAAACTGGAAGGTGAGGGAAGTGAGCCGTCTGCGAACGCCCCGTTTTGCTTTGCCTGTGGATGAGGGTAGTAACCATACACCATCAGGACTGATCCGGTTTCATGCGTTGCTTTTAGTTTCTTGGGAGACCGATGAGCTTACACTGAACTAAAAGAGCCGGTGCTAACCCACCAAAGAACACTTTTCCCCAAAAAGAGAAAGGCAGACAGCCATCAGCAGTGCGAGAGGAAGTCGGAAGAACCATATGAGCATTTCTCGTTGGTTTTCCGTTCCTCGAAGGTGCTGCCTTGGGTAAACCATGCCGCCGTCCATCGTGGCGATATTTGTTGGAACCGTTGTGGTCTTCGGATGGTTCTGGAGGGAGAGCCGCTCGGGCAACCCCGTGCGCCACCATCGTCCTTGAAGCTTGAAGCTTGACGGTTACTAGCACTACTGCTAGAGACAAGAAAAGACTTATGCAAGCTCCATCTTGTCTACTGTGCCATCTACCAGCTCTTGCATCGTGACTAACATCAATAGCCCTACGCAGGATGAACGCATCTGATTGCTGTCTAGTCCGGCAATTCTCCAATCAATCGTTCGACGGCAGTGAACCCAAGTAAGGCTTGCGCACCATCCATGACAACCTTCATATTGAATACAGGACTGTGGACTACCTCAAGCATCTCAAGCATCTGGCTGACCGTCATCCGAGCGTCGTCCTGGGCAACTCATTCGAATCTCTGTAGTGCAACAAACTTGAAGTTGTGCTGCAGAGATTCGATCGATGAGGCTCAGCACTCAACCCTCAACCCCGTGCTCTCCGAGAAGCTTCTTTGCAATCCGCAAAGAAATTACTGGGAGAGCACAAGATAGAAGGGACGCTAGCTTGACGGTTGGGTGCCAGCAAAGAGGTGTCTGGTGTCCACCCGTTCTGTTGATGTGGGTGTCCGAGGTACACCCGCTCACGCGGCTTTCACCACACTCAATACGCCAGCGAAGTTCTGCTATCCGTGATGGCGATCGCGTAGATGTTCGTTGGGAGGAGCGAGTGCTCGTGGTTGTCTGGATAGGGGGAAGCAGTAATTACCATCCATCATCTTGACGTGGGACATGTTCTGTCCATCTTCTACCCTGTACCCGACCAGCGAATTCAAGAAACGAGTCCTTTTACGTTGTTCTCAAAGAAAGCCCGGGAAAAAACACTTTCCATATAAAAGCCATGGCCAAGCCAAGCTGAGGTCAAGTCGTGCCAAAGCAGGTAAGTCATGCCGGAACGGCAACAATAGCCATCTGTCATTTATTACAGGCAACCATATGTGTACAAGGTACATACACACACTCCTCATCCGCTAGTAAAACCAAGCAATACTCTGGTGCGAGAACTGTTGGTAATATCCATCTGGTAAATGTTGAACTTTAGGTAGCGCCAACAACTGGTCTAAGTCGATGTCCTCAAGCTTGTCGGACAATCCGTCTGCCTGAAGGTTGACGTGTGAGTCGAAACGAACTGGTCCATCTTTGTCCCAGCCAAAGAATTGAATAAAGGATTTCCACAGCTGCCAAACTTCGCAAGCCTGTGTCGAGCGCAACTTGAATTGCGCATAGAATAGCCCATCAAATCCATCTCATCCGGAAGCTGGACGATGATAGCGCCGCGGAATACGGGGTCAACACCGCTCTTCTGGTCTTCGTTTTCTGTTATCCCCCATGACACTGTGTTTATACATTGGCGGCCCTTGCGGGTATCAGAATGTAGCATAACCTTGCTAGTTATCCTGTTGTAGTGGATAAGAGTAGAAGACTCTTCTTTCGATCCACCCAGCTCTACCTCGACAAAATCCGCTGGCGAAGGTGGATGAACGTTTAATTTGGCATCGACGGTCCGATGAACTGATGCGGATGTGTTCATCGCAGACTGTACAGGCACCGGAGAATGATGAAGAATTGTTGGTAGTGGCGCAGGTTTCTCGGGATCCCCTAGAGAGAAACTGACATCGATATCTACGGCAACTATTGTAGTCTTCTGGAGGGACTCGGATTGCCAGCCGGATGTCCTTTTGCAACCGCTGTGAGACACAACCAGTCTTGACGGTTACTACCATGGGTCTAGGGTCGTTGAACATCATGCGCCAACTTTCTGAAGCTCGGGTGGACGTACGAGTTGGGCGAGAGGCCACCAACGAGTAAGGACTTGATCTTCATCTTGCTTATGCCATTTGCCAGCCCTTGTCGAACATCCGTCTCAGACGTATGGCCATATGCAGGATGAACGTACCTAAAGCCTGCAGAATGCCATTTGTTGATGCCTTGCAGTCTGGTTAGACAACACTCTTGTCCAAGCTCTCGTCAGACGTTCGACCACGACCAGAGCAAAGCATGCGCACTTTCCATAACTACCTTCACATTATTTACAAGACCGTAGACTTCACGTGCTCTCACAACAACTTCTCTGTAACGTCACGAAGAAGTTGTTGGGGGAGCACGAGATTGAGTCTGTTCTATAGGGAGATTGAATTTCTCTGTGTCACGTTCACGCCCTAGTTGATTGCTCAGCAACGAGATGCTTTCTTTATTAAGCCGTCTTTTCTCGATCTGTTTCGTCACTAGAAGAGCACTTCTACTGCGATGATGTTCGTAGTGGATAACGGAATCTTTTCCGTAGAAGTTTCCGACGCATTCAATAGAGGTCAATGAGTGCATACTAGCTTGCACTGACATCTAATGACAACCTGGAGAAATAAACATCAACGGGATTCTCACGACGAGGCAATATCTAGTACCTACCGTCGGAAGAACGCCGATGCGAGCAGAGATTACCTTCGTCAGCTGCAATTGCATCTAGAGGACGCGTAAAAATGCAATCAGTTGAGTTCAAAGAACCAGGCCACGACACTCACCAAGAGCGCCAGGAAACGCATGGACCATTGTACTGCACGAAGCAAGTCAATCAACTTGAACCTGCAATGGGGTCCATCTCGGCAGTCTCTGGATGTCTTTTCTTATTCTCGAAGTAGCTGCGGCTTTCCTCCGAGTAGGGAGGTGGCGGTTCTAAAGTTCGTAAGTAGAGGGATGCGCGACAGACGGCCCTGTTGTTAGTTGTTTGGCCAGGTCCACGTGGCTGCCGCGTGCTTATATCCGTCGTGACAAAAGATGTTGATGGCCCTCGTCTATACAGTATACAGTAGATGAATCATTGCTTTCTCCACAATGACAATACATCGTGCGCTCTCGCGCCGGCGGGTAATCACATAACATACAGTAATTCGTCGTTCTGGATGAACTGCTGACGTGTAGTGCACTGTACGACCGTGCCCGCATTCGGCTAGTCGACTTGGGGTTCCATCACTGATACAGTAAACAGGGTTTCCGTGACACCTAATGATGGGCCCAATCCATCATCCACTAGATCTAAACAAGATAGATGCAGGAACACACGATGTTCACCAAAAATAGGGCATGGCACGGGGCATCTTCAGTGGAATGTCTGATTTCCAGATCGATGCTGCATGGTAGACTGGCGCTCTGAGTTATCGCGATCGGATGTGCTGATTCTTGGTTCGACCCCGTGTCGATTCTACATGGCTGCTGTGAGACGAGACGGGGGCTGCTAGGTCACTGTACGAATGTCTGGGGTGTATTTTTGATCAATCCGAGTTGCGTGCACACAGATTTAAAGTCTTTATAATGTCGGGGTCCATAGAATTGCTAGTATCTACAACGTTTCGCACAGTCACGTACGGGGGTGAGAGTTCACTATGGTATAGTATATACAAGAGGGAGTTCGAGCAGTCATTGAGCATCCAAAGTGCTCCGCCCGAGCCATCCTCAATATCAAATCTTAAAGCCTCCTGCGAGGGCCATGACGTTGCTCGGGTCGACCGCACTCCGAATAGACCTCAACCGTGGCAAATTTGCTCCATACAAGGACTCGACGGGTGTCCCGATGAGCGCGTAATTCCCATACACCACGACGTCGGTGATGTTCTGCCCTTCGGCGACGGCCGCGGCGCGGATCGTGTTCGTGCTCTGCCACAGGGCGGCAGCGACGTCGGCGTCATCCGAAGGTGTGGTCCATGCGAAGTAGATGTTCGTTGGGAAGAGCACTCGCGAGCGGTCGGGTGGGTATGCGGAGGGAATGTTGGAGTGACTGAATAAACCTGCGTCAAAGGGCTCCGTGTCGTACGATACGGCCCCGCCTATGTCCAGCTTCGCAAGTTTATCACCCCAGAACTGAGCATTTGGATTGGTCAGATCGGTGGCTTGTTGTTGGGGCGTGGGAGGAGGAAATGGCGGACAACGACTACTTACGAGAGTTTCGTTGACTAACACTTCGAGAAGCGATGCAGAATACTCCAATACAGAGACGCTGCTGAAGTATGCTCTACGCAATATTAAGTTTTCTTGGGGAGGTGGGCTGGGAGATGAGGGAGGACTGACCGCTTTCCGGCAAAAGGATCCGATGAGGGTAGAATTTTTAAAAACTCGAGAAATGAGGCCGAGGTCTCAATTACCGGGACCTCTAGCATTGTAAGGAAATCATCAAAGATGCCTGCAGGCTTCTGGGGCCCATCGTAAAACATCAACACCTCTGCAGAAGGCTAACCATGCTCTGTGTGTCAGAGAGAGTAGAGGAATAAGGACGGGGACACGCACAATGTCGCCGACAGTGTTGTATGTGGGCAGCAACGCAGCTTTCGGGTCAGTCACTTCCTGCTGGAACTTGAGGATTGCCGCGTTGACTTTGTTAAAGTTAAAGAACAGGTCAGGAATGATGACGAACCCGCCCTTCATTAATTAGACTCAGAACGTGCGAGTTTCCCAGAAATAAGAAATAATTACCCAGACATCCCCCTGCGGATGTGCCTGGAGAACAAACTTGGTCACAATACCCTGATAGGATGGTGAGCCAAATTGCAAGATGAAAAGGAAATCCGGATGTGAGCCAGCGTACAAAGTTGTTAAAGCCTCCCTGCGAATGAGCTCAGCATGTAGCACAGAACGCATGAGGGTAATGGTGTCGCTCACTCTAAGAGCAAACCAGAGGTCTTCATTTTGGGACGTGACGGTCTGAATCGTTCCGTTTGGAAGCACGAGCTCGTACGACTCGGTATTATCAATCGTAAGTCCATACTGGTTCGACAACCAGGAATAGCCTTTTTTTCGTGCCTATTTGTCAACCAGAAACGGTCGAGCTGGATGACCACTCACCGCCACCAAGCGTAAAGCCAGCAACGCCAACGCCTGATACGCGACCACCAACAACGTTCAAACCGGTCCCATCAAGAGCTTGGTACACGTCGTCCCATATGAGTCCCGTACCGACCTCGACGGTGCTGGCTGTCTTATCAACAATGACCTGATTAAATCGTGTCATGGAGATTTGTATTCCCGTCGTAGACGAGAAGCCAGGGTTGGTGGCGTGGCCGCCGCCCTTTACCGCAAAGGGAGTGCGCGTCTCACCGATAATACGTAACTGCGGTCGGCATAGTGAAGATAGTTAGAGAGGGTCGTTGAGAGAGGGGGGAGGTTTGGTACGGGAGGCGTAGAAGGATGGAGGGGGGTTGGAAGGGGAAGGCGTAGAAGGGAGGGGGGAGCAGGGGAAGGAAACGCACGATAACGCTGACGTCCTGAGCGGTGCCTGGCTCGACGCTGCACGCGGACTGCGCCGTGCTCGACTCCGCCCAGTGCGCATTGTCTAATTGATACTGCGATGAGGCTAAATGATGTGGATAAGATCAGTTAAAAACGGGCGAGGCGGGTGATAAAGAACCTACGTGAGTAATACACAAAAGAATCGTTCGAGATAGACGTCGCTATTTGGGCACATGTATCTTGGAAATCCGGGGAATCCCTGAAGTGCTCTTGGGACTTGGCAATTACCACCTCAATAGCAGCGAGCGAAAGGAGGGCAGCAGACGCGAAAGGAGTCACTCTGACCATGTCTCCGTCAAAGAAAAAAGGAGGATGGCAGCGGGGTTTTTCGAGTGTCTGACCATGATTTTATTTGAGGGCGCACCCATACCCCCTTAGGAAACAAGTTGCGAGTGCACACATGATCAACGCCCTACATGAATCGGCAGGCACAGATTGACAGAGGGAAGCGCCGCACTTGGGTGTGTTGTATTTGTATTTGCGCTTGGTGAGTTGGCGCGGACGTTGGAAAGTGAGAGTCCCCGAAACCAGAGGAAATGTGCCGAAAGACAAGCCGAGGGGTGTAAGACAGCTCCGAACACTGGGGGAGCTGGTACTCAAGGCCGCCGCTCGAGCTCCATGACAATCTCACGGGAAGGTACGTAGGTGTGGCGTAAAATTGGACCCAGAAGAGGTTTGTCTAGGCCCAGGGACATGAGGTGACGGCCAGGCTGCATGTCACAGTATTGGTACAGCGCCGAGCGCGCATGGACAAATAAAGTTGAATAGCAGGGATAACCGTGCTACACAAAAGAACATTTACCAAAGCAATGTTTCGAGTTATCCACCCTAGGTAACTGTGCCAGTTCCGGTTGAAGACTTCCACTGGTTCCGGAAGACTTATACCTCTGGTCCCGGATAAAAACTTCTACCTTGTAATTCCAGGGAGAAAAGTTGAGTACGAAACCCAAGTGATCAAATGATGGTGTTCGTGCGATGTTTGACGCCTGATAGTAAAGTCATTGCCAGCAATGCCAGGGTTGTTGCGCCGTACAGTAACTCTGACATGTCTGAATATTTCGCGCGCGCACACACAATGCCTCCGTAGGCCGTCGTAATGTTACAATCTTCTGCAGTCAAGGGAACCGTTGGTACGGCAGCAGGCCTAGGGGTCACTTGCAGCTAAGAGAGCTGCGGTCGCGGCCAGAGCCCTGGCTCCCCTTGGCGTGTCCCTGGGCGGCAGCGCACAAATGTCAAAAGCCAGCTGTAGACGTTGCAATAAAACAAGCTTTAAGAGGCGGTGTGATGCCTATTGTCACGGTTGAGCACAAGAAGCAATACCAGTGGAATTACTGGCACGAGAGTGACGTTGATGTGATGTCCTTTGGGGCTCTTGAGACTGAGCGTGGAGTGAGTGTGGTTGCCAAGGCTACGGGTCAAAAAGGTGTCATAGCCTCCTGACCTCCTCTCGCCCACCCAACATTCTCTTTTCCCTTTCTCTCTCCCTCTTATCAGGCTGGCCCTTCCCCATCAATACACTCCTTCCTCCACTCTATCACTCAGATCGACAGTATCCCCATCATCTTATTGTACTTGCTTCATCAACTCATAATGTCTCAAAATGGTCTCGACTTTTCCGACGGAGCGCAGTTCCCTCCCGACGACCCCGACATGAAATACGATGCTGACGCCCCCCAGCCAGCACACCTCGAGCGTAACAAGACGGAGCGTCGCCGCCTCCAGGGTCTCCAGCGATTCAATACCGCCGTCCCGATGACTACGACTCCCTACGAGCCTAAAACGTTCCGGGAGAAATATGACCGCTGGATGATCAATGAGGGCGGCAAGCGCCTCTTTTTCTCAGCCTGGATCCTACTCCACCTCCTCGTCGCGGTCTTCGGCTTTTTGAACTATGACTTGAAGGATAACCTCACCACCGCCCGTGCGACGTTTGGCATTACTTTCAGTGCGTTTTCCTTAGCATTTCCCCTTTCTCAGCGGCTGAGTTCCTTCCGCAGCTATTGCCCGTGCAACCGCCCTTGTCCTACATGTTGATGTTATCTTCATCCTTCTCCCCGTCTGCCGCAATTTCGTCTCCCTCCTTCGCCGTACACCTCTCAACCACGTCATCCCCTTTGACAAGAACCTTACCTTCCATAAGGCTACCGCATGGTCTATCGTCGCCGGCACTGTCGTGCATATTGGAGCGCACATGGTTAACTTTTACAAACTCGCGCTCGCCGACACTTCCGCAAAGACAGGTGGTGCCAAGTTCGTTGCCTTCCTCGACGCCAACTTCGCCACTGGACCCGGTGCCACTGGGTGGATCATGACCGTCTGCCTTGGCGTTATGGTCTTCTTCGCCATGGAGAAAAGGAAACGTGCCAATTTCGAGCACTTTTGGTATACTCATCACCTCTTTATCATCTTCTTCATCTGTTGGCAGCTCCATGGCATGTTCTGCATGATCAAGCCAGATCGTCCGCCGTACTGCTCTTGGAACACCATTGGTGTCTTCTGGGTGCGTCCCCCTCACTTCATTCGGCTCTCGGTATGAAATCTGATGTTTTTTTTTCTCTGCAGCGCTACTGGCTCGTTGGCGGCGTCATCTGGATCTGGGAGCGCGTCCTTCGTGAAGTTCGTTCGCGTCATAGGACGTACATCTCCAAGGTGATCCAGCACCCGTCGAACGTGATGGAGATTCAGATCAAGAAGGAGAGGACGACAACTCAGGCTGGACAGTACATCTTCATCTGCTGCCCCGAGATTTCTTATTTCCAGTGGCACCCGTTCACCCTCACAAGGTGCGTTTCCTCGTCTTTTACATCCGCTTTTTAGCCGGACCCTGCTTAACGATTCCTTCCATATTTCAGTGCACCAGAGGAAGACTATATTTCGGTGCACATCCGCGTCGTCGGTGACTTTACCCGTGAACTTGCCAAAGCGCTGGGATGTGATTTTGACAAAAAGAGTGGAGAAAAGAGTGAGAAGGGCGAGAAAGACGCTGGTGGCAGGGTCGTCGGCACGGACGTAACCCCACCCGTGAACCGCATCCTCCCGCGGATCATGGTGGATGGTCCATTTGGCTCAGCATCGGAGGACTTTTTGAAGTACGAAACGGTGCTCCTCGTCGGTGCTGGTATTGGTGTTACCCCTTTTGCCTCGTGAGTGTGGGGGGTAACCTTGTTTTTGTCGGGTTCAGGGTCGTTTACCGTTTGACATCTAGGATTCTCAAGTCTATTTGGTACCGCATGAACAACTTTAATAACTCCAAGCCGACGCGTCTTTCCAAGGTAAACACATCTATTTTTCTTTCGTAACCTCCACACCTACACCCGTGCAGGTCTACTTTACCTGGGTTATCCGTGACTTTGGCTCAGCCGAGTGGTTCCACTCACTCCTGCACGCAATCGAAGAGCAAGACGTGCAGAACCGGATCGAGATTAACATCTACCTGACGGCGAAGATCAAAGAAGATGACATGACCAACATCATCGTACAGGACGTCGGCGCCGACAAGGACGCAATCACCTCGCTGAGAGCACCGACGCATTTTGGCAGGCCGAACTGGGATCGCGTTTTTCCGAGCATCGCTAATAAACATCCCGAAACGGACGTGGGCGTATTCTTCTGCGGGCCTCCTGTACTCTCTCGTCAGTTGCATCAGATGTGCAACAAGTACTCAACCCCTGGAGCCACCCGGTTCTTCTTTGGAAAGGGTACGTTTCTCTATCGCTTTTGCACTCCGTGCTTGCTTTCGAAAAGTCTGCTAACATTGGATACGTAGAGAATTTCTAGACTCGGAAGGGATGAGTATAGAAAGGAATACCCATTTCACAGGGACTTATTATGAACGACACTTCGCAAACCCAACTCCAACTCACCTAACCATTCATACTCCTCTTTTTTCCTACACAGGCGCGTCCGTAGGTTGTATTATTCTAAGCGGTCGTTTGCACTACATTGTACTGTCTGGGCAACCAGCCTTTGATAGTTGGTAGTGTAAATTGCAGTAGTATATTTGTCGTGTGCTTCTGTCTGGGAAGTCTTCAACGGAAACTCGTGATGGATTTAACCGTGGTTGTTGCCATCAGAGTATCATCGGGTTCTAAAAGTTGCGTGTGCACTGGCAGCAGCCTGAGGGCACAGCATAACTATCAATGTCTATCACGGACTCGGACCCAATGTGTCACAGCATTGTGTTGAGAACACCTATTGCAGCCCAGGTAGGCGGGCGCCCAGCGGCTCACAGATCTCCCGCCATCGTCGATGACAATATTTCCGACCACCGCACACGGGCCATTAGTCATAGGCCATTGTAGCGTCTCTGCTCAGGTTTCATGTTGATCCTTTTACTCGAACCTCAGCGGTACTGTGTGTGACTCATTGTTGCCAAACTCGGAGCCATACCAATCCGTTGCAAGAAAACAAAAACAAAGCGTACATTAGCGAGGACGACAACGACTACAGCAACAATAACAAATGTGGACGGGTGGACTACAACCAGCACCGACTTTTCCTCATCTCCAGCCCACTCGGGGGGGTATATCGTAGAAATCATCCGTGAAAGAAATTAGGTTTTCAGCTGCCCTTCTTTACCCCCTTCCTTACCTCTTTCTACCACCCATATCGTGCTCAGTGCCAACCGCACAATCAGTTCGCACGGTGCTGCGCCAGCAACTGCGCGATGGTGTACTGTCCGTTCCCCAAGGCGACCTGCGACGCCGTCCGATGATTAGAATCCCACGCACCCGTATCAGCGCCCCCTTCCAGCAAAACCTGCACGACGTCGAAGTAGCCCTTTGCCGCGGCCGCATGCAAGGGTGTACCATAATTGCCTCCCTTTTCGTTCACGCTTCCCGGGAACTTCTCCGCGAGGAATTTCACGATGTTTGGGAACCCGCACAACACGGCGTAGTAGATCGCTGGGGCGGCTGGTTTCTCCGGACTTTCGGTAGGCTTGGATTCCCTTGTGGGGTTGTCGATGTCGTACAGCCATACCCATGCTGCGAAGGTGGTTTCTTGGGCGAAGAGACGTTCGATTCCGAGACGGATGTCTTCCCTGTTGGCTACGTTGCCGTATTGTGCGTGTTCAAGCCAGTGCCTGGCAGCGTAGTCCGCCATCGTGAAGATCTTGACGGTCTCCCTGTCGAGCGGCGGTTTTAAGTTGTCGTCGAAATGCAGGAGTGGGGCGATGCAGGTTTGCATTGCGACCCAGTGCGAATCTTCGATATTGCTATGGTAGCGCCTCACCCTATCTGGGACGACCTCCCACAGGATGCGCTGCGAGTAGAAGAATTCTGGGACCGACGCGTGCGCGAATTGCACGTATTTGATGCCATTGATCCAGTCCGTGACGACCAGATTGTGGCACACGATGAATATATCCGCTTCTGGAGTTTCGGGGTGCCAAATCGCCTCGTACTTGGGCGTTGTGCCGGTGTCGTAGTCGATCGAGAGGATCTCCGATAGTTCATCGACGAGAAGCGGACGGGCGCTGACTCTGAGAAACTGGATCATGCGATGAGTGTGCTCCCAATTTTCGTTTGGGACGCGCTTCACGATGCGACCGTATGTTACATCGTAAGTCTGGACCGTCCAGTCTAGGACAGTTTGGACCGTTGCAGGTAGACAGCCTGGTAGAAAACTAAGTTGACATATGACCCAATGCCACCTATTACGTCATGGTGTGAGTAGCTCAATATAGCAGCGGGAAGCAGTCACTCACGCGCCTGAAGCCTTCTCAGAGAGTACTTCCCAGGTGGAAACCTTATCCTCATATCTCCATCTCCGCATTCTTGAGTTTTCTGTAATACGCCACTTGATGTAATCAACGATGTCCTTTAAATGTTCCTCATTTTCATGGAGCGACACAGTGTAAGTCGCAAGAGGTTGAAGGGCGTTGT
Source organism: Russula ochroleuca (assembly GCA_015178965.1). Lineage (NCBI taxonomy): Eukaryota > Fungi > Basidiomycota > Agaricomycetes > Russulales > Russulaceae > Russula > Russula ochroleuca. The sequence continues at coordinate 831,544 of WHVB01000013.1, forward strand.
GGATGTCCACTTGATGGAGATTGGTGGCGAAGATACGTAAATCTTTGCGGTTAAAGCTGACGAGCGCTTGAATGAACCGCACCGAATCACGCGGGCCTTGGGGGTTGGAGGAGAGACATTCATCCAGGCCATCGATGATGATGTATGTCGTGCCCTGCGCGGGGCGTGAGAGCATATCTTTCAAACACTTGAGGAGGGTGTCGAGACTGGGTTTTGTTGCATCGTTCCCGTAGTCTGAATACAATTTGTGGAGAACGACACGGCGTTTGTCGGACTGGGCGGCGAGCTGAATCAAGACGGAGAAGATAGCGTTTTGGACGCTTCGCTTTGCGGGATCACGAAAGTCGCAATAAAAGTACGCGAGGGAGATTGATCCTTGTTCAAAGAGTGGCCTAAGGTCCTGGACGATCGCGGAGCTGCTCATTGTGTCAATACATATACAACAACAGGTTGCCCATCAAAGTGCTACACACGTAAGAAAGGTCTTGCCCGCGCCGACTACGAAGGGGCGTTGAATAAATGACAAGGGAGAAGAAAATATGACAAAGGTGCTCACATTTACCACGCACCCAGTACAGAGTGCCATTGGTTTTCCAGGCCTTGTAGGCATCGCCATTAAGGAACCATTTATTGGTGTCTTCTTGGCGGGCCTTGTGCGCGATCCAATGATTCGTCGATGGGTCTGGCGGAGCAAGCCACTTCTGATACGTCTCGACCTTTTTACCTGGGAAAGCATCTCAGTTGTCAAGGGATTGCCAGACTCGAAGATGCCGGGGAAAACTCACTCAACTCTGTACTGAGGAGAGGCTCAAAGTCTGGGTCCGGCGGGGGAGGCGGTGGCCGTGGCGGTGGGGCCTCATCTGAAGACATGACGCTGGCCTGTTATTAGACTGAGGATGGGATCCGTGTGTGTGTACTGGGGTGTGTGAGCGGTACGGGATGTGAGGGGGAGTGAGGATGATAAGGATCAATGGACATGGAGGGGGCGTAGGGTTTATAAGCTGTTGTTCACCGCATGTCACTCGCACGGCCTTGTTTCCAAGTCCGCCAACTAGGATAGTCGCCCAGGGCAAAAATGGTGCCCTCCATCAAAGTCAGATACGAGGGGAAGGAAGCGCAGTGCCCCGGTACCCAGGGCATGACTCGTCAAATATCTCAGGGCTCGAGGTGACCACGAAGGATGGAGATATGAATGCGCCGCAAGAGGAGGAGGGCAAAGTGGATAATAGGTGCGCGCTTTAGAGTATCACTTGGGAAATATTGAGGGTCGAGAAGGTTCCGAAGGGACGTCGTCCAAAATAGGTCTAGACCATAAATCAGATCCCATCAGCCCCGCGCGTCCTCGGCCGAGTCGCGTAGCTTTCGCAGTTCGCACTCTGGGCGTTGTGTTGAACACGGGTGGAGTACAGTATCAATAGTACATCCAACCCTTGCCGCCAACTTCTATCGACCATCATTACAGCACCTGCATTTCTATACTTGGCCAAATAATCGCATAATCGTGTCCCTTTGCAGCTTTGCGTTTGTCGTCCGTCTCGAATCTCGATGAACAATACCCAATATCCTTCTCGTTGTGTGTAATTTTGAAGGTCAAACAATTTGTTTCGACCGACAAGGGACAGCAATGAATCTGCAGTGCGTTCTATATTCGTCCTCCCTTGTGGTTACTCTTTGCCAACCATACTCGGGTAGCAATTGTATGATCCCCAGCTTGACGCCACCCGTAAAAAGGGTCCCCTAGACGTCGCTCCGCTCGTTAAACGTTCACACATCGTTTGACCGGCGCTCCGCATTAGGAAAACCTCCCGTGCTAAGCTGTCCGGTATTCTAGGCCAATTCCTGTACTGACAATGGCCAGTCAGTTGTGGGAGGGTATGCCAGCGACGGTAATGAGTATTTATTATGACTACCACTGAAATTATCGAAGTAGGTTCTCTGATGCACAGTCAGTGGAGCCCCAGTTGGAGTTTGTCAGAATCCCCATCGTGCTTGAAAAGGCGCTCCACAAATCTCAAGAGATTTTCCATACACCTGCTGGCAGCCCCCGCGTCCAGTCAAGCAGAGTCACATCTCCCGTTCATCACCCGCTATACCGCTTCGTTCAACTGGCTGACAAGTTGCACATGCAAAGTCGTGGCACGTCCGCAGCTTGTTGCGATTTCCCGGGGGCAACATGTCACCGGATTATTTCCTTCCTGACGGGGCACAAGTATCTGTTCGAAAGTCACGGCGGGCGATACGGATCGCCCTAAGCGTGGACGGAGCCTCACTCTGCTGGATCGATGTCAACAATACCCTTTGACCTGGTATGATGATCGATGATGACCTGGGCCCAGCGTCCCCTCTGCAGCCCTCGACGGGCCCCATCTCGTTACCATTCTCATGTATTTAGGATGCAACGGTGACCGCGTCTCGACTCCAGTCTCAAGCCGTATGAAAATTAAATCTAATAAAAAACAGGGGCATTGCGAAAGGTGGTGGGAAGTAGTCTACGATCATGCCGATATCGGCCGGTCTAAGAAGATGAACAAGATCTTGGAGTTTGGCGTTGAGGGTACAGCGCTCTTCGATGCTACACCCGGTACCAAGCCCGGTACACCAGCTTTTTTTGTTACGCGATGGATACTCTCTGGGTGAGTATGAGGCTTGCAATAAGCTTTCAGTCGCTGCCTTGTCTCTATAACCACGACCACTCCGCGAAGTGCAAAGTGGTCATAATTATAAAACATGAAAGGGTTATGCCACTACTACAAACCCGATTGTATGAGTAGAAATTAAATACAGTAAAAGATCTAGTGTGTACAGTGTCTCCCTTCCCAAGCGCTAAAGCGAGATAGTTAGATGACAAGACTAGCCCGGGAAGGCCAAACGTTAGAATGACGGAATCGCATGAAACCGATTATGCATCCATAGACTCCCGATCATCCTCGCTCCAACAATCAAACAACCCCTCTCTGCGGTGTGCGGAACCTGGACGATCCGAGGGCTGGCGGGCAGCAATGAACGATTCGACGACTTTGGACAAATATTCCCGGGACCCGTTGAAGCGAAGGTCGAGCAGCGCCGGGAATACATCTTTGGTCATTTCCCCCGTGGCCGCACGCTCCAGAGCGGAAGCGATGTTTCGTACAAGTGATCCGCTCACCCCGAGCGCCTTAACGCTCGGGAAAGAACGGAACAGCCCCAGCCATTGCACAGAATCGATCATCTGGTCCCGTTGTCGCCAAGTCGAGGACGAAAAATAAAATGCCTTGACGTCGAGTCGTTCCACATTGGGCAAGAACGGGAAAAGGTGCTGGCAGATGTGGGTCAATGCATCTACCCTGCGACCCAACTCTTGACACGAAATGTGGAGCCGAATTTGGAGCCGACAAGGAGATTCTTGGAATCGTTGAACGATGGCGATATCGCTCACCGTAAGCTCGATAGATGTTTTACGAGGCGATCTTAGCCCTTCTGTACGACCGATAAATTGGGAGAGGTGTGGGATTTCAAAGTCAGGTTGGTCAAAGAACTCTATTGTGAGCTTTTGGAGAAATGGAGTATCCAGTCGAGCGACGAGGTACTCGAGGTAATCGCAGGTACCCTTGAACCGAAATTCGGTGAGAGAAGGAAGGACACCATGATCTGGGGCAGTTGATGAAGGAGGACTGCTCAGGGTCGAGTAAGAGGTCCAGGAAGCGAATTGCAATTCAAGGGTCTTGAGCTTGGTTAACGCAGGCAGCCCATTGACGAGCATTTCTGCCGAAAATAAGTTGGTAATTGGGATCTCCTTAAGGTGAAGGGAGGCCAAGTCCCGAGTCGATAAAAGGAAGTCTGGTAGTGTGGGAAACGCGACGCCGACCAGTTGAATGTCACGTAGTCGTGGGACGGATGCACCTAGAAACATACTGGGAAGAACCAATGTCATGCTTGCCACATCCAAAGATCTAAGTCGAAGGTGTTCTAGAACTGGAAACGCCTGCCTCAGCGCGGTCAACCTTTCCAATAGGACCCATGTCATGGCGAGGTTGATCTCGCATATACGATCACGGTGTTCGAGCACGGAAAAGAAGTTGTCTTCATCGTTGGGAAATAGACGTGGGCTCCTTGAGAATCGGGGGTACCATATAGCGATGGGTAATGATGGGGGCCAGCAACTCGAATCCGGCATGACTGGCTTTCGGCCAGTATAGTAAAGTCGCAGTCGCAGACGACCTGGCGAGGTGAACACGAGAGACCGCCAACGTTGGCAGACGTGCGCGAGCCTTTGCCAATTCCATGGAACCGGACATCGAGGGTCGTTCCGTGACTTCAGAGCGAGGAGTCGATCGAAGTCGAAGATTTCAAGGAGGACGTCATCGGGGAGTATATCGATTGTCACTGGTACATGTCGGCGAACCTGGCTGGTTATTCCACGGTGAAGTGCGGGCGTATACTCGATTTTCCTGCCCCGAGAGAGCCCAACAATTCGTGTCGATGACCGCCTAATCTCGGAACATACGCGACGGATGGCTGTCTTGGTCGCAATGATTGTGCCGCGTGGAGTTGCTGTGGATTTATCCGAGCTGCTATGGACGTGCTGATGATAGTTCATCAAAGGGAATGAGAGTACTCAGTGAGAGTGCTGAGCGCCTGCAAATATCCTCACGTGTCCAGGGACCGTTTCGTCAGGCATGGATAGATTGCTTTCGCATACGCGCGTTTACAAGTAAAAACACATCAAACAAACCTTTTCCGCTATTGGTACAGTGCAGTTCAATACACTACAGCAGGGCTGAAGTACAGTACCTACTTAAATAAGAAATAAACAAAACCGAAATCACACCTCGAACGCGTTGCTTTCCCACCCAGGAGTACTCTCCTCCTCCTTTTGCTTCTCAGCTATCTTCTCCTCAAACGTACGCACTTTCCTCAACCCTACCTTTATCCCTTCCTTCGCTTTCCCAACTACATCCTTACCCGCACCCGCAACGTGTTCCGCACTAACATCGATATTGACTCCAGCATCGCGCACGCGTTCCTTCAAAGGTTGTGCCAACGTGCCTTTCGGCCCATGCTTTTCCGACCCTATCACCTGCGGCTCGGCACCAAGCGCGACCCTGGCGTCGCCGCCGTCGCGGACGATTCCGCTGCCCGTCGTGTGCCAGCCTGAGAAAAGGCCACCCTGCGTGCGCCGTAAACGACCAAGTTCACTCCACCATGCCGTAGCTAAAGCGGGGCCGCGCGCCAGCCCAGCGTCTTCGAACACCTCGGCACGCGCAACGATGTCCCAGATGAGTGCATCTACACCATCGATGGCGCTCTGGATGTTCGCACTCAACGTCGTCTCTAGCGCGCCTCGTAGACGCGCCGTGAGTAACGGGCGGAACACGGTAAGCAGGACAGGGTGATTTGATTCGGTCACGCGCACGTCGGCGTTGTCGGAAATATGAACCTCAACGTGATCGATGCGTAGGAACCTTTTCCGTTCGGCACGTTCGGTAAGTCCTGCTGTCGTATTCGGAATCGTCCTAACTTTGATATCGACGTCGATGCCTTCTGCCGGAAGTGTGATCTCCGCGAGCCCGGTGAATTCTTTGGGTCCGACGGTGGCGGTCAGGTCGTGGTAGTAGAAAGAAAGTTGATTGAGTTTGAGCTGTAGACCTTTTACCTGGAGGTGTGTCAAAGCTCCAATGGCCGTCGTCGATTTCCCCTCCTTCGGAGCATCAATCTCCAGGTCGGTGATGTTGCGGATGAAAACATGACCGGGGAGAAGACCGATAGAAGATATATCGAGATCTTCGAGCACAAATTCAATCTTCCCATCGATATACTCCGTACTGTAGCGTACGTGAATAGCGAGAAGGAACGGAAGGGCTTAAAACATACCGGGGGATCGGAATGCTCTTGAGTATGCCAATAAACCGCGGTATATAAACGTTGAAAAGGTCCGCCCATAACCATGATGTGCCGCCGATTGCACCTTGCAGGCTAACCGCTGCTACGTCAACGAGAGTTTCCTCTATGTCACGTCCGAGCTGAGCATGCGCCTTGCGAACGGCCTGTAGATCCTTATCCCGCTCCATTCGTTCCTGAAATTCAAGAACTTCGCGTTGTAAAGCATCAAAATCCTCCTTCCATTTGCGACCCTTGTCAGAATTCAAGTCGGTCAGCACATTCCAACGTCGACGGAGATCCTCGCGAGTGTTCCTAATCTCCTCCGGGTCGTTGTCGCCAGTATGTTCGAGCGCGCGCCTCGCAAACGCGAGATAATCTTCAACCCACTGTTGCAAATCCGTGTCGTTGCGGATGTCAACGATGCACATGCGCAGGGAAGAGTATAAATCGTCGAGATTCTTGCCTCCGGCAATACTCTGTGCGAGTTGATTCATGTAGCGTATTGCACGGATGAGGTGTTTCGCAGGGGTCGGGTCATCGACAAAAGACTCCAAGGACGTTGACTCGGCAGCAGCTGCGGCCACATTTCCCGTTGCTTTGAGCCACTTTTGCGCAAGACTGAAGAACGTGTCAAGCGACTGACGATATTCCGGGTCTTCCCTTGCTCGTTTCGACATCTCGAAAAGGATCAATAGTCAGTGAGGTGTAACTCTTTCGGGTCAGTCGTTGACTTACTGTAGAGACAGCTGCATGCACTCGGGTGCGAGAGCGATCCGTAAGGTCTGCAGTCTTGTGGCCCGCAGATTGGGCAACACCAATGGTGGCCGAACCAGTGTCTTTCACAGTGTCCATACTCTTCTCGAATACCTCGCGCATGTCTGCCCTTTTCAATTCTTCTTTAGTCTGTTCCTTGATACCGACGGAGTCGCGTTCGCCAGACTGTACCTCGCCTTCGACATCGCGGAGCTTCTCGGCCGCTTTGTTGGACTTCTCCGCGACAAGCTCGGCGGCGTCTGCGAATGACAGCCGAGTGAAAGAGGCAAGGTCTGAGAAAATTCCAAATCCTTCCATCGCGGCGCTTTCCCAAAAAATCTGCAGTGATGTGCGTAACGAAGCGGCGATTGCTCGGTAATCGCTGGATGCCTCCTTTGAATCTATCGGGATAGCTATATCGAGCGAAGACGCGGCAATGTCGGCTTGGCTGAGGTTCCAGATAGCATTCTGGACAAGGTTTTCACCTACTGGGGGATTGAAATCGCGAGCCAGCTCAGGGGGGGAAATCGTACCGTTCTTATGGGAAACATAATCCTTGTAAGCTTCAAGGATGCCGCGAAGGTCCCTAGCTAGCTTCTTGCCATTCTGGCTCAGCTCACCTGCACCAGTTGTTTTCTCAACTTGGATGAGCTCGGATTGCAGTAATTTCTCTATCCAGGCATTAGTCTGGAGCTGTGAGGGCTGTTTGCCAGCTTTGAGCGCCGCGACGACAGATGTTGTCTTGTCCATGGTGGTAGAGAATGTCCATTTAGGGGTCGGCGGGTTTTCCTTATATACGCAGGGGCTGTAAAGGAATGACGCTCAATGACGTCCTGGCATGTATCATAGGCATGTCGCATGTGATTGTAGAAACTGGCGAACAAACAAGGACAAATTTTGATTTGTGTTGTTGGTTACTTTGTAGGAAATGGATGAATTTGTACACTGGGATGGCGAAGCGAGCCTTGCCGCAGAATTTGCGGATATATTACACAAACATAGACACTGCTCTGAGTCTCCCTGCGTGGCATCGACGGCTAGAAACTGAAAATGTGCTGTGCATGAAGCGCGTGTACTTCACTGAGAAGGCTTTCGTAAACTTCCATCACCATGTGACACCATCGGATTTTACAGTACAGTGATTCTTGCTCATCAATTGCCACCTGTACCGCCCTACGGCTCTCTGCGCAGCATGAGGTGCAAATTACACCGCGTCTTCCCGCTCCTGCTAGTCACAGCAGCCTTTTCTCTTCCATCTGGCCGGCCCTACCACAACGGTGACGGACTACATCAGGCTGCTTTCCAAGTCCAGGGCTTTCTAGAGTGGGAGTTCCCCCCGGACCCTAATTCTACACACCACTTGATATTTAATGGCGTAAATGGGCTTCTGCAACGATGGCCGAATACCTTTCGTAGAAATGGTGCGTTCTGATCCACGGACTCTGGCAGCCCTGGAGCATGCTCTCACATCCTCCCAACTTCCAGGCCACAGCATTGTGCCTGCCACTATCCCCACAGGTACGGTTTTGTACCATGGGCGTACCGACAATCGTGTCCCGGATGTGCCCGAATGGTTTGCGTTTGATTTTGAGCATTCCTACGTATTCGGCATCAGCTCCTGCTATGTGATCTCGGTACAAGCGAAGCGACCCCTCCGTCTTTTGTACTTTGATGGATCAAGCGCAGCGACGATGAAGGACGGACCCATGGACTCCCAGGACATCATCGCTTGGGGGAAACCCCGGCCAGACAAGTACACCTCAGACCGGGAGCGTCTCAAGGTTTTATGCGACTGGGGAAGGCCATTTGGTCTGGATGGGTTTGTCAGAATGGAGTTCCACTTGTGCGCTTCCGCAATTGCTGAATGCATTGTCGCCTTGAGGCTGATCCTACTATCACAGCGAGGTCATGATATGTGATGTCGCGGATGGCCTAGAGGTAGTCACGCTTCTTGACCTCATGCCGAAAAACGTGACGGGGCCAATCAATCACCCGGGGCCCCGGCCAGCTCCACCACCCGTTTATCCGCCCCCCGGTTGGCGTGGTTCTCTCCCGGGCTATGGTCGCACTCGCTTCGAGGCTTATGTCGCTGGAGGTTGGCACAACCTCGCGCCAGGAGAGACCCGGGTGCAGCTCGACTACACCGGACTCATCACCTTCTACGACCCAACGCTATCGAGCCTCGTCGAGGCTCGACAAGGAAAGGACCGATCGCATCATAGCCTGGAAGGAATCTCAGCAGTGGACACTGCACGTGTCCATGCAGAGCTGCAATATGTGCTGACGCACGAGCAAACCAGTGGGAGCAGCGTTGACTGGGGAAGCATAGCGCGTGTAGTAGTGGAGCGCTATGCAGACCGCCTCGAGTACCTGCGCTTCCTGCTCTCGCCAAACGCGACGTTCACGGACGCAACAGAGCAAGCATTCACTGCCCGATCTCAGCTGCTCGTCATGCTCGCACCATATATGACAACCGTGGACGTCCCGCAACAGCTGCCCGCATCGGCCAACGTGAGCTGGCTGGCGCCGGTGGTACGCCGCTGCGCGACGACGCAGACATCGCGCATCCCTCTGGGCATGCTCACACCGCAGGAGGTGCGGATACATGCTGCTGTGGAAAACACGCTTCGTGAGATATGCCGGCGATTGGCGCTTTTGTGGGTGCAGTTCTTTGACGTCGAGGGGGAAAACAAGGCGATGGCTGCAGAAGTGATCGAGGTGGGCCATAGGCACGTTGATGAGCTCATGAGCTGGCTCGACTGGTCGCTGTGGGTTCGATGCGAGCCTGCGTGCGACCTTGGGGTACGTCACCAGACACCAGGGTCCCCTAAATTTCTTACACGAAAGCTGACGCTTGCGGATAGGAGATTTGCTACCTCCCATCGTGGCCATTCTTGAAGGGGGATGATCCATATGACATGACCCCACGTTGTATAGCACCGGAGGACGCGGTTCCCTATTATATGTAATACCCTCATGCTACATCGTTTCAGTACTGATTCCGCAATATATACGAACCTGTACCCCTACTACATCTCTTCTTTCCCGGGCCCTATTCTCGCTCATCCCTCTCCATGGTCAGAACGGCCGAAGGAGAAAGGCACTATCGACGTGAAGGCACCCTCGCCACGGGTCCCGCGGGACACAGATGCACGTCGATCTAGAGAACGACAACTGACTCGGGACCACGTGAGCGGCTCGGTTTCGAGCTGACCTTGTCCCTGAAGACGACGAGCAGCGCGTGCGAGAACGACACGCCCTTCGAGAGAGACAAACGCAACTTCGTGGTAGGCTTCGTGCTCGCGGTGCCAGGCTCGTCCACCGCAAGCACGCTTGCTCCTCCCGCCCCTTCTCACCTCTCTCTGAGTCTCTCAATTCTGCACTCGAGCCTTTTTCAACGTCGCCTCTTTTCCTCATCAGTTTCGGCCCTTTCGCTCCCATTTTGACGGCGTCCACGCGGCCCGCTCTCTGAGTCTGCTTCCGCTGCGGCTGCGGACGAAATGACACCTTTCACGATTTTAGGCCTTCTGCTCCCTTTTCGATCGCGTCCATCAACTAGCAGCGCGGATGGGCACAGGTTATTATTTTCGGTGCAAGTTATGCAAGGGGAAAATACAGGATGGGGAATGCAAGGAGAAGACGATGCACATGAGAACTAATGCACATAAATCAGTCAAAGAGACCAAAGCCCTATTGGTAATGACATATGCATATGCATGTCAACACTTGCATAGAAACATACAGAGCGAATATACGCACCATGTCTTCATCCGACTCCTCCTTCTCCTCTTCTTTCTTCTCTTCCGCTGGTGCCTCGGCAGCAGGAGCACCGCCTGCGGCGGCAGCGGGAGCACCAACCGCAGGAGCACCACCTCCTGAACCAACATTGGAAAGGAGTTCCTTCACATCCTTCCCTTCAAGGGCCTTGGCAAGGAGGGTAGCCCAAATAGGCTCAAGGTCAATGCCAGCTGCGGTGGTGATGGCAACAATCTTCTCAGACTGAAAACTGACGGTCAGGTATGCCAGTCGGGGGAGTAAATAGCTTACGGTGATATCTACGCCATCATCGGCGAGGATGAGGGATGCATACGTTGCTGCAAGTTCGGAAGAGGCCTAGATAGCTAATGGTCAATATCTCATCCGCCTGAACCGATATGCATCCACCGTCCACACGGACCAGTTTGAGAAAGAAAACGATCCTATGTCATATAGAAACCATTTACCCACCATTAGACGGCTGTTTTGGCGAGAGTGAGCAGGAAGGGGTCAATGCAATAAGGTTTCGATACCAGTCGGTGGATGTCCAACGCGCTGTTTGCGGTTATTTGTAGTGACACGTCTCTCGCCCGCGACTTGTATTCTAACACGCCCTCCCATTCTATCGCTCGCAGTCATGAGCGGGTGTGAGTCCTCTTTTCACTCTATTTGACTTCCTTATTAACCTCATCGTCCACAGTCCGCTTCCTTAACTTAGTCCGACCTTTCCTCCCAATTCTTCCCGAGGTCTCTTCACCTGACCGCAAAGTAATTATCTTTCTTGCCATTCTCACATTCTCTTAATCGTATTTTCCAGGTTCCTTTTCACCAAAAAGTGTTATGGACGGCTGTTACCCTCCTTATTTTCTTGGTCTGCTCACAAGTCCCCCTCTATGGCATCATGTCCTCCGACTCGTCTGACCCATTCTATTGGATGCGTGTCATCCTTGCCTCCAATCGGGGCACTCTCATGGAACTTGGTATTAGCCCCATCGTCACTTCCGGCATGATTATGCAGCTTCTGGCAGGCGCTAATCTCATCGATGTCGACTTCTCTCTCAAGGAGGACCGTGGTTTGTTCTCGGGCGCCCAAAAACGTGAGTGCACATCCTAGTCACTTGCTCCATATCCGCTGACCGGTTACGGGACAGTTTTTGCACTTCTGATCTCCCTCGGTCAAGCAACCGTGTATGTCCTCACCGGTCTTTACGGCCAGCCTCGAGACCTCGGCGCCGGAGTCTGCCTCTTACTTATTATTCAACTTGTTGCCGCGGCTCTCATTGTCATTCTACTTGACGAGCTCCTTCAAAAAGGCTATGGTCTCGGCTCTGGTATCTCTCTCTTTATCGCCACCAACATCTGTGAGTCGATTGTCTGGAAAGCGTTCTCACCCACTACTATCAACACTGGCCGTGGACCCGAGTTCGAGGGTGCCATCATCTCCCTTTTCCACCTCCTCTTCACGTGGAATGATAAGGGCCGTGCCCTTCGAGAGGCTTTCTGGCGCGAGCGCCTTCCCAACGTGATGAATCTTATCGCCACCCTTGCCGTGTTTGCCGTCGTCATTTACCTTCAAGGCTTCCGCATTGAGATCCCAGTCAAGAGTAACCGCTTCCGTGGCCAACGTGGCTCGTACCCAGTCAAGCTCTTCTACACATCGAACATGCCAATCATGCTCGAGTCGGCACTTACCTCACACATCTACATTGTTAGCCAGATGCTTTTCTCGCGCTTCCCCGATAATTTTCTTGTCAAAATCCTCGGTGTTTGGGAGGTAATTTTTTTTGGCTACCCACTGTTCTTTGCCGTTCTGATCTGCATTGTGTTCTAAGCCGATGGAAGAATCCGCCCAGCTTGCCGCTACGTCCGGCTTCGCTTATTACATTTCACCCCCGCGGACCGTCCATGCAGCATTCGTGGATCCCATTCATACAATTCTGTACATTCTGTTTATGACATCTGTATGCGCCATCTTCTCCAAGACCTGGATTGAAGTGTCGGGCTCTGGCCCACGTGACATCGCCAAACAATTGAAGGATCAACAACTGGTGAGATTTTCCCGACCTGTCCACATTTGAGTCTCCTGATTCGGTCTAGGTCATGGCTGGCCACCGGGAAGGTTCGATGTATAAGGAACTCAAGCGTGTCATTCCGACTGCCGCCGCGTTGGGTGGTGCTGTCCTCGGCTTACTCTCTGTCGCTGCTGACCTCATGGGCGCCATCGGCTCTGGAACTGGTATCCTCATGGCGGTTACCATTATCTATTCTTGTGCGTATTATCGTCTAACCACTTTTTGCGAAACTTGCTGATGTCTCGTGTGTGAAGACTGGGAAATTGGACAGCGGGTATGTGTTCTCTCTTTCACCTGCATTACGTCTGTTCTCAACTGCAACGTTAACCTAGGAATCTGGCGGTCCCGAAATGGCTGCCTTCGGCGATTTCATTTGAGCCTTCACCGTTGAGGAATAGTCCTGACGGGCTATGGTTTTCGGAATGCAAAAGGGTGAATAGTCTACGACGAGTGGTAATATGTGACCAGGTTGTGGCGCATGCTGGTGATATAATACCTGTAACCCCTCGGTCTGCGCACATTGTGTTGCGATGAGAGGCTTTCCTACCAGAGATGTCCACAAGGGACCTTGAATCTCTTCGCGTTGTATTGCGAGATCACAGCACTTATTCAAAGCGACACCACCAGTCAAGTTTTGGTGCAAGTTAATGATAGCAAAGTAAGAGCCACTAGTAACGAACGGCTTGAAGGTCGAAGAAGTTCTATCTAGGCATTACTGTCCCATCGGCCGGCGACACGACCACCTTATCTATATGCGGTCAAGATATTTATGAAATTTAAGTACACCTTTAACAACCACTCCCTTCCGAGCTTCCAAGAGAAAAAAGTCCATCAGACCCAAGGATTCATAATATATTTATATATAGCTTTTACCCATCATCGCCACGCAAGGCCACTGTTGCTGAAAAACTTGGGCGAAGCAGGGTTGAGACAATCTGGCATATCACCAAGTGGCTGCGCGCTCTGCAGCACGATAAGCGCGAGCACAAACGCATCGAACAGGCCTGGTATCGCGCAAGCACCATCGAAGACCTCTAAAAGTTGCGATCTTGAGTTTGGTGCCGTGCGCCAGCGCGCGAGAGGAAGGAGGGGAAATGTGTCCTCGTCATTGATTCGGAGAAGCTAATAGACAAGAAGTACATTCCAGTGAGTTGGAAAGCATGGGTTGTAGGGGTAAGAGATCACGAACATAGCCTATGCCGCCTTTGCGCTCTGTGATGGAATACCGGGCACCGTTAAGGGTGAGAATACGAGATCTGCAAGCAAGCCATTAGGATTGAACTTCGTAGATGAGAAAGTCGATGAGGAAGAGGAGGAACACGTACTGCAAAATTGACGTGGCACCAGAGACCGAGTCCGCCAGTGGAAGCCACTCTTTACATTTCACCTTGCGCTGCTGCTTCTTCTGCTTCTTATTGGCGGGTGCAGGACCGAACCGAACGCGCGGGCTCGCACGATCCCATCCGAACCGCGCTAGCTCCTCGCCATCTTCCGCTGTGGCGATGTTGCTCGTATCCGCATCTGCATCTGTGTCCGAGTCCAGGTAAGGCCCCAAACGCCGTACTGACGTCTTCTTGAGCTTTGCATCTGAAGAGGTAGAGTAGAGCGTGCGGCCGGCCGCGTCGAGTATGGATGCGTTGAGGATGCCCGCACCCGGCGGGGAGGTTATCTTGAGCCTGCGCACAGCGCGCTCTGTATATGCGGGTGGGGGTGTGGAAGACGAAGGTCGGAGGTTGAGGAGGTCTTCCTGTGAGTTGGAAGGGGAAGAGGGGGAGGGAGAGGAGGGGGCGTATGCTGGTGGCTCGATGATAGTGGCAGTGGCCATCTTCTTCCCTCTTTTTTTCCTTTCTATGTTACTTTGTGTGGATGAGAGAGTGTGGTTGCGAGGGCAGGTTCGCGTGGGGTGGTTGCGGGGAAGGATGCATGATGGGATATATATGCGTGTCGGCTAAGAAGAAAGAGGTACAGGCAGTACAGGGTGTACGGTATACTGTACGTGGAGGGTGCCCGAGCCCTGAGGATTGATGAACCAAGTCGAAAGGAGGACAAGGTCGTGTCCTTTTGCGGGGGCAGCTTTATGGCCCAATTTGGAAAACCAAGTCCTTTGAGCATACCACAAATGGGAAGCGCCGCTTGGCGGGCAGTTGGCGGCCTCGACCGCCTTTTCTGGCAAACTTTGCAGGGCGCCAAGGCGATAAATCCGCGGGTTGCAACTCGGGCGGCTGGCTCTGCCTTGTTTTCACCGGGATTTCGGAATGGAGACGAGAGTAGCACTCGGATGCTTACATTGACGATGCATTTCGCCTTGAATTCGCGAAAATACAATGCACAAGACATGCTAGACATTGTTGGGCTGTCAAATCCACTCTGCATCTCAACCCCGGACGTCATAAAACGCGGACGCTCTTGTCTGTATCATGGTACTATACGCCACAAGGGAGACATCAAGTTACTCATGTTGTCAGCTCGAGTTCCGTTCAAGCGACCCCTGTATTATATTCGAATGATCGCCAAAAAAATACTTTTTCAATTCCCTATAGTACCTTCGCCAGGTGTCGGAGGAAAATGACAACGAGAACGTGAATTTCCAACAGCTCTTTCTTTTTCCGACGCCTCTACCCTCGGACCAACAGACAGCTGAGCCGGGGTCGCCAGGCGTGCAACTGTGCGGTACACCCAACGGTTAGGTCAAATTTGATCAAACCTATGGCCTTGGGTTTCTTACTCGACTACAGGGAGGGCTCTCACAGAAGGCATCGGGGGGGCTGGAGGGAACTATTTGTTGGTATGACATTAGAGCTACTAACTACTGTAATCTACTGCACATTTATAGTTGTTCTTTACAGTAAAACCCTGACTCGGACCATCGGGTGCGCATCACGGGTACTATAGAAAGTACCAGTGAGCCGCTCAATCTGAATTACACCACTCATCAGGATTCAGGACTGGGGCCTCCAGCGCTCGAACGATGAAGAGCTGGCCAACAACTCGAATAGGTAGAACAGGGAGGAAACTTGGGCACAATCTAGCTCTTGGGACTTGATCTTTTAGAGCTTGAACCAGACTCAGTGGTCGTGAGGCTGTTCGCAGGGTCCTTGAGCGAGAATACATCATCCGCAGACCAAGTCACAGACGCATGGTATCCATTCCGAGAGTAAAGTGTTATAATAAGGTTATGTGGGTTGCAAGTGGGTTGAGACTGGTACGGTGTAGAAAGCAATACCGTTGCCTCCGCAGTCCGCACCTGAGCGTACAGTATCCTTACGTAATTGGGAAGCTGGGGCGCCCCATCGCGTGAAGAGAAAGAAAGCATTACTGGCGTCGGGTTACCACCAATCTTGTGGTTGTCAATACGATTCTTGTCACGGTTATGTGTGTGGCGACTGGTGTGGAGTGAGAAGCGATAATATTAGTCTAATAATACAGGACATTCCAAGTACTGTACTAACCTGGTGTGGAGTGAGAAGCGATAGGGCCCACTCCGCACCTGAGCGTACGGTAAAGGGAATGCCTAACTAAGACACATGACTAATATACCAGAAGGGGAAGACGGGGTCAGTGCCTCCTAACAATTCTCATTCCCACTGTATGCCACCAGCCGTCCATGTTCTCCTGCCAACCTGCCTCCAAGCCATACCCGACGCCGGCGTTTGCCCAAAACTGCGCTTCTCACCGGCCCCAATCTCTTGGGCAATTTCAGCCTCCTGCAACCTGCAGCATGTAGTTACTTCGCGGAAGTTTCGCGGTGTTTGGGGTCCTCCCACCTGCAGTATGCACGGTCTCTCCAACGAGGGATGGCCTTGGGGATGGCTCTCTTCAGCCCCGGTCTTGTTTATGGTGATTCAGACCCGGGCTTGGTTGGCACCCGTGTCAACATGACCTTACCTTGGGTTCCTTTTGGCTCGATCTGAGACAAGTACCACGACTCGGACTCTCCACAAACGGTGCCACTGCTAGTAGCCAGTACCGTACTACACCTTTAGCCTTGGGGATTCAGGGCGGGCTGAGAATCCTATTCTCCCAGACGTCCCAGGCTGAGCCCAGTCGGCCCACACGGACAGTTACGGTCACGAGTAGTGGTCACAGTAATATTACTGGTGTCAAATTGAACTGGAAGTAGGGCCAGATGGTGATGCATTGGGCCGCCAGTTCGGGAACCAAATTACAACAATGCACTGGGAGTCGATTGGCGTTCAGCTGCTCCGAGTCGTAATGAGCGAACGACGGTCATGGAATCTCCCCATGTAAAGTCCTTGTCTTTGTGTTTACCTCAACGCCGAGAAAAGGCGGATCGGGGCCACTGAGATGACATGGGCAGAAAAACGCAATTCGCGTGGCAAACATGAGGAACAAAGAAAAAGATCAACGGATTAAAATGACAAGCCGCACAGCGGCAACACGGTATTATTGCTACAGAGATGTACGTGAAAGCCGTAGGGAGTCTTCCATAACAAGTCATACAGGGAAAAGCCTAAGCGAATATCAAATACAAGCATAGCGTACAGTAACTGTCATCGTTTCGTTCAAAATTTGCCGTTCAACGCATAAAAGAGCCAAAGCCGGTTGAAAAGTATCTTGGGTTCGAGAGGTCGATCAACTCTGAAGAATCACCAAGGGAGCGTCCGGATCTGAGCAATACGACAGAAAGGACAATCGCCTCGAGTAAGCCAGATTCGACGAGTGCTTCTTGGAATATCTCCAGGCGGAGTTCGTCGGTACGGGATTTGACACGCCACCGGGCAACTGCGAGACCAGGTCGGTTGGCAGGGATTAGCTGTGAAAAATCCATCAGCCCTCGCAAAGCGTATCATAGTGGGAGCAGATACGCACATAACCAGATGTGGGCTGATTCATCCAAGTGAGTTGTACATCACCGTGTGTGAGCATGCGAGTTCTAGCGGGATTACATTAAAATTCAGAATGGTATTAGGCAGTAAGGGAGAATGAGCATGTACTCGGTGTCAGGCCCAGCCAGCGGCAGCCACTCCTTGCACCTTATTTTCTTTCGACGGAAAACCATGCGAGGACTGGCGCAGTCCCACTCAACGGTAGCAACCTCAACTTTGTCCTTGCACGAGACCAAAGTCGTGCGCTTTGAATTGCTTGAAACGGAGTAAAGGGACTGCCCAGCTGAATTAATGACTGCAGAGTTGACAATATTGGAGCCACCGCCGGGGATCCTGAGCTTGATTGATGGACGCTCGGTGAGGTGCGCGCTGTTGACCAGAGTTGGACTTAGAGGAGTTGGAGGAGGTGACGCGCTATGGTGGCCGTAAGGGTGTAGGTATTCGCCGGCGGATACCTGGGTGGCATAGACGGCTGCGGCGGCCATGCCAATGGAAAGAGGAGCAGAGGTAGGGGATATGGGAGCGGCTTGCGCCCGGGTGCGGAGAAAAATGCTGCCACAGCAGTTCTTTTATGTGCACACGAGCGCTCGGTTACCAGTACTGTTGCCAGAGAGAAGAGCAAAGAGACGGTAAAGACAAAAAGGGCCAGTGGTAATAGTGAGTCCACTCTTATACATAAATCGATGCAGGTCGGCCTCATCTAGTGACCATAAAGGGGGAACATAGAGACCCTGAGTCGCGCGAACTATGCGCGTATTTCCTGCTGAAAAGTAACCACAGAGTGACATTCCGTTAGAGAGTGGACAGGTGACTTTGACTTGACAGGCTTGGAGTCACCGGCCCGGACGTCCACCGCACCCACATGGCCTATTGTGCCTCTTCCGTGCTTCCCCTTTTGTCTTGTTCGCTCTAATTGTCTGTCGGGCCGCTTTGTGTGAATAGCTGGTGCGATGGCAAAGAAGACCTACCACGAGCCGAGGGACATGCCGCTCGGACAAAAAGCATGTTAGAATTGAACACACTGCCTTCATGGAGTTTATTGTACGGTTTGTACCCCAGCCGGCCCAGGCTCAAAAACCCTGAGGTAGCGGCTTTACGTTCGGTCTTTGCTTGCCCTGGGGCGTGAAGCCGTCCATGCGGATGCGTTCAAACTTCCTATACAGTAAAATGAAAAAGTCTGGGGCAATCCGATTTGGATTCGCAGAACATTCGATTCAGTTTCTCATTGTTGCTGGCTGTTTCACAATAATCTGACTGGTGGCCAAGGCCAGACGTAACAGTGAGCGTCGTCTGCAGGAGGATAACGGCTAGCTTGGATCAGGGTTAAGTCGGAAGCCACGAGACTAGCTTATTATCGGTAAGGGCAAGCACAATCTCCGAAAAGACCACCGGGGAGTGCCGGGAACGCATGATGGGAGTAACTTAGGGATGGGAACAAACCTTGCTCAATATTCCCTAATACGGGCAAGCCTCGCGAGGGAGAAAGATCATAGCGTGATAGCTGCCATTGATCAATATTGATCGATGACAATGTTGACACCTTGCTCCTGATGTAGAAAGTTTGCCGAAATTGTTGGTAAAAATTTGGCTGGTGTTCCTCAAGCTGTGTCGCATCAGGCCTCTTCTGTCTGTGCGAAGGCTGCAACGATAGTAAGTTACCTGAAGGCATGACATTAGTGTTTGTCCAATTTCAGGAGGACACTAGACGACCGAACATTGCTCTTTGAACCGTTCGGCGTACACAATGGTGTGCGTCCGGGTACGAACGTGACGACGTGCATCGGGAAGACAATAATGACCACCGTATTGATGATTGTTACAGCACAAAGCCTGGTTATGCGTAGCGGAGAGAATATGCCAAATGAACCCTACAACAATCATGATAGCAAACAAACACAGCAATGCAACAAACCGGGCACACTGAATATGTGCCTATTACAAAATGGTTACACAGGATGACCGAGAAAAAAACACATCGGCTCAACATCGCCTTTCACGACGGTCGCTGCGGAGCTGCTACAGGTGGATTATCCATCTGCATCATAAACTGCGACCAGGCATCAGTGAGACTAAGACTGCCGCTCTGCCGCAGCACGGGATCGCGCGTGCGGAAATCAGGCGGCGGCGGTGTGAGTGGGCGAGCAAATTGGGGTTGCATGGCGGTGTGTGGCGCGCACGTGCTGGCATCTGACGTCGTCGAAGCGGGAGATGAGCCTTCCGAGTATTGAGGGTCATACGAACGAGGGTGTCCGCGTAGCGCCTGCTGCGTGTACGCGAGCTTAGATGGGCTTTCGTGTCCCGTGGACGTCGAGAACTGAAGCTGAAGGTGCGTTCGCGATGAGTCAGACGGCGCGGATGGCCCATAGATGTATCCGCCTCCAGCCACAGGAGACGGCTCTATTTGAGATTCGAAAGACAGCAGTTGATCAATGAGTGCTGGATGCACTTGGCTCCATGGTGGAGATTCGGTTTCTATGCCGGCAGGCCGCAATGAAGATTGTGGCGCGGCTGGTTGAGAAGGTCGGGGAATCGACTCGGAAGCAGTACGGTGCATCTCAGGAGGACTCGGCGTTGACGACACGGAAGAGGGGCAAACCAACGGCAAAGGCGCGGAAGTTACGGCGCGCATCGTTGAAGTCATCCCAGAGAATACCGCGAATTCGTCTCGTTTTGGCGTCGCGAATGGTTCGCTGACCGTATGCGCCGCATTGAAGCTTTCTGCCGCCTTCTCAAGATGCCTCTTCACTATGGGCTGTGAGGGTAAAGGTGTCGTTAGTGATGAAGGTCATGAAAGTGAGACATACAAGCATCTTGACTGCACGACCACCAAACGGCGCAGCGCTATCAAACAGCTCGTAGGCCGAGCGAAGCTCCACTAGTGCCTCTTGTGCCATCTTACTTTTGGGTGCGCGCACCGGAACCATAGCAAGAATTACCTTATTATTGTATCAGCTCTTGCCAGGCATACTTATAAAAATGGAAGCCTCACGGAGGCAGAAAAGGCATGGGTCCACAGTACCCAGAACCTGGCGACCCGCTTAGGGAAAGCAGCGAAGGCAGCCCGCAAGTTGGATATGATCTGACAAGCGGAGCGGTAGCCTGAAAGGATGGACGGTGCATACGTGCCCCGAAGAGGGTCTAATGGATGGTCACTTAGGCCCTGCGCGAAAAATGCACGATGCACATAGAGGAGTGCTACCGCCAGCGTAACATTACTTTTCGAGGAAACAACAACACTGATAACGAGGATCGACACGCACTTAGACAACGATAGTTCCCGGGCATAAAGTGCTGCATTACAACCGAGAAAGGTGCGCCGTCGGGCGGCGGATCGACTGCATATTGAGGGAGTTCCATATCACGGATCTTGCGGTCAAGATCGACGATAACAGAGTACTTTGGTGGGCGAGCTGTGAGAATGCCCGCAACAACCTCGGAAACACAGAGCTTGCCGAACTGGGCCTTCCAGTGTGGAACTGCGAGCGCTAAGGAATGGCATCGAAAAGAGCAATACGCCCAGGATTACGCACAAGACACTAGGGGAGTACCGTCTGCTGTCAAGAGTTGCTCAAGATCTTGTGGAAGTTCACAATCGACAAAGGGGAGCGAAAAGGTGGGTAACCGGCCTGTGGCAAGACTCTAAAAGGAGGTTGAATGATTATCTCGATGAATCCTTTCACTGTGAAAATCCCCACCTGCCAGCAATCCGTGATGAACAACTCCCAGAACAGCGCTCGACGCTTTTGTGTTTCAGAAGGCGCAAGATTCCATCTCGCGCAATCTCGATCTGCCCGGTGTCACTCAGTTGTGCCCTCGTAAATCTACGCAATAACTCACGGAGGCCGATCTACGTTCTATAAGTGTCCATATGTAGCTATTAAGGATTGAGGACTCACGCTCTGTGCCAACTTGGTTGCCAGTCCCATCAACGTCCACGTGCTCTCAATGCTGTCTTGATTCGCAACAATACCCTGGTATATCGCCATCAAACTAAACGCTTGTACGGTACAAACGGCAGGCGGACGATCCGTTGGCGGCGTAAGTGCAATTGCGGCGCGCGTCAGGGTATAGAAGCGGTCCGCCTCCGCGTTTCCTGGTGCAGGTGGCAGCGCGTCATCTGTAACAGCCCCAAAACAGAATATGACGAATAGGAGGGCAAGGTCGTGAGGTGTTGGCGCGGTAGGGGGAGGAACTCCCAGCGGCCGAGCTTCGACGTAATACAAGGGAAGGAGTTCCTCGTGAAGCTGGCGGGCCTTCACAGCGCCAAAAAACCATGGAGCTTGCTCAAGGTAGAGGTTACAAAGCTGTGAGGCACGGGGCCAGGAAGGAAGGTACGCCTCGAGCGCATAAAGAGGGAGGCGAATGAAAGCATCTGGAAATGAAGCGGAGATTTCGAGTATGGGGAAAGGAAGATCAGAAGGTGTATCGTCAAGGATTGATGGACGTAAACCGCCACTACTGAGGGGGGATTCTTCCGGGAATTCTCGTTCATTCTGAAGGCAAAAAGGAGGTGTCATGGGAGTTTATCTGAATGCGAATAACGATCCCTTACTAGGAGGAGGCTCTGGGAATGTTAAGGTTAACGTTCGATATACACACCCAGAATAGGTTCTCACTTCGTGGCCTGCAGACCGCCCGTAGAAGGTAGACGCTCCGTCATCGCGGAGAGCCAGCGTTCCGAATGTGTCCAGTACTCGACCGTCATCACGCTCAGTCGTCTCTTGATCCTCATTCGCCTGTTCTATTGCAGAATGCAGATCAATGATTGACTTTATTCGGAGCTGGTCGCGTTGAAGTAGAGGATGTGTATCACTCGAGGTAGTGGTGTGCGAAACGGCGAGGGCATCTTCGAGCTGACGGATGCGAGCACTCATCTCCGTGATCTTATTGTGAAGTCGGTCGGTGTCCGCAAGGACGAAACTAGAAGCATACAGATAGTAAGGCCATAGCATGAAGAGATTGAATATGGGCGTACCGTGTACCTTGTCCTGTTACGAGGCTTCCTACGGGTGGTCAATGAGAGACACGCGTGTCAGTAAGTTAAACATCCACACTCGAAGGGCATGTAACAGAAGATATGGGGAAAGATATCGTGACTGCTGACGTGGGCAAGGACAGATCCGGGGGGTAATAGATAAGTGAGTACGCACCATTTGGGCAGATGGAAGCGCAACCTCTCCGTGTGCATGATGTACATGGGATGTTTTTATCACATTTTAATTTGAGCCTGCAACGAAAAAAGCTGGTTCGGTAACGATTAAAGATGAGCGAAATGTCGAAGCAGACCTCCTGCATTCTGCACAGGCGATAGCACCATGCGAGCGTTTCCACTCCCGCTCTCTGTACTTGCCTGAGCTCGCTCCATCGCTGCGTCCGGAAGGGGGCATAGTAGGAAGTTCTTAGGCGCTGATCTATACCCACCTCCACCAAGTATGTATTGTTGGGGTGTTCGTGGTAAAATGGAGGAGCCAGACGGGGGGCTGGTGAGAATGAGTATGGTTGCTACCTATATGTAGCTAATGGCGTCAAATTCGAATGTTCCCACCAATTCAGTTTCCAACTAGTGATGGGCTTGGCTCAAAAGCCCGGCCTGGGCAGTGGCTGGGTTTGTCAAGCAAAGCCCAGGCTTGAACATAGGGAGGTGGGCCAGTGTCAAAAAAAATCTACGTGCTAAATTTTTGAGACTTTGGCAGGTGGGAACGTCAAAAGTAGTATGAAAGCCCAGGCTGGGCCGGGCCCAACACATTCGTAGGTACAGTTTCATCAGGACGGTCCGACGGACGGAACAATCGAACACTGTATAAGACAGCTCACCATTTTTACGCCCGTTGTATCAGAAACACGCTGCGCCCTCGGGCCTCGGCCTATTCAAAACCCACGTCGCGAACGCTCTTCTCGCTCTTTTTCTGACTTTCCAACTCTGTCCTCGGCCACCCGCAGTGCCTCGTCCCACGCCACGAACAGTTCCGATAGACCGTCGACCTGATGTAGGCGTAAATATTAACAACACCGTCGAGAAAGGCACTCAGACCTGGATAGCATATTGGCGGACGATTCCGGATATGCGCTTCTCGAGCGCAGCCGCACGATCAACGTCTTCTTGGTGCCGTACCAAAAGCGCTTCGAGCCGTGGTTGTAGTGCTTCGTAGTCTACCAGACATATGTCGAATTCATCACCATGGGCGTCAACACAAAGAAGCAGCCAAGGAACACACCTGAGAGCGTCCCAGCACCGGTGATGCCTTTCTGTTGCAAATCGTCAATTTCTCGCATGTCGTTATCCGCGGCACGAATGTCGGGTTCGAGCTCTGCTGCTAGGGCTGCCAGCTCTGTTGGAGACATGTCCTTGTAATCGGGGGGTGAAATTGATGGGAGCGTCCCAGAGAGCGCGAATGCGGGAGTTAGGTATTGCGCATGCTGTTCGTCTGTGATGTTGTGAGTTTGGCCGCAGGAGAAGAGAATGGCTCACAGTGGCCAATAAACCTTCGTAAAACGTCGTAAGAGCTTGCGATATCGTTCATCCGACGCTGGGCGTGTTCGGCGGCGCGTATTAGCGTCTCGCCTCGTCTTAGCTCTGGCTTACGTTCCCGCAAACCTGCGAGCGACTCGTCGCGCTTCGCGCCATAGAGGATTGCCTCCAGCCAGCGTACACGCAGCTCCAGGGACTGAGCTGGGGCCAAGTGAGGTGGCGGCGTAGGCTTTTCCTGCGGCTGTATCGGGTTAGGAAATGCTGAGTCTGGGGGTGAATGTGCAGTGACACGAGAAGTGAGTGCTGCGGGGGGAGGAGATGATGGAGGGGTTGAACCAGGTGTCGATCCAGAGGAGCGTAGACGGCTGCGTTGGACGTCTCCGAGAAAAACACTGCCGATGTTGGCCATTAGAGCCAAGTTCAACTGTGATCGACCCGTTGCCCTAATACTTTTACGCCTGAAGGCGCCCACGGGCCACAAGCCCACAGCGCATTGGCCTCTTCTTGTCCTCCACCCACTATCATGCTCCTCTATCTCACCTCTCGAGTTATCAGGTATCCATCCTATGTTTTCAAGCTCGTGGTTATGTGGTTCCCTAATTCCTGCCCCATAGCTGTATCGCTGCATTCCTCTATCCGGGCTACGCCTCGTTCAAGACACTTTCCCAGCGGCCTGCGTCAGAAGAAGATCTCGAGCGATGGCTGATGTATTGGTCTGTGCTTGCCTGTGTCGTGGGTGTTGAATATCTCGCAGAGTGGCTCGTTTCCTGGTGCGCTTTTCCTGATTCTCACTTGTAATCGGTGCAGTTCTCCTCACTCCTCCCATGTAGGATTCCGTTCTACTACCTTTTCAAGATGCTTTTCCTTCTCTACCTCGCTCTTCCGCAAACCCAGGGTGCATCATACCTCTACCAAACGCAGCTCGAACCCGTCCTACGCGAGCACGAACCTCAAATAGATGCTGCCCTTGCGCAGCTCAGGGCCCGCGTATTCGCCTTTCTCCAAGCACGCGCACGCATGCTCTGGGATAACATCGTCGCTAGCGCCGCCGGCCCACCGTCAGCACCCGCGCCCGAGTCTGTGTCGGGGAGCTCTGTCCAGACACCCGCGCTTAGCGCCTCCGTGTCTGGTCCGACACAAATGCTCGGCACACTGTGGCGCACTTATGGCCCGGCCATCGTTGCCGGGGGTACCGCGCTCCTTCAGCGTCAGGGAGTTACTTCCAGTGACGCCCGTGCAAGTGCCACCGGAGTCGAACGCACGCAAGGTTACGATGTTGGCGATGGTCCCGAACCCATCCCGATGCCACGTATGCAGAGTCGCACCTCATCGTCCGAGTCCGCCGGCGGCCTCCGAGGACGCATAGCCAGCAATACGAACATTGGTCCCGGTGGCCGTTTCGAAGAGGTCGAGGTGCCGAGTGATGCTGAAGGTGAGCGGGCCGACAGCTCGCCAACAGCTTCCCCACCCCGACCCGCAAGTGGGTGGTTCAGCTGGGTAACCGCTGCGCCAACCCACACAAAGTCCGACTAAAGATACGGCAAGGTAGTTTGGGGTGTCGACGAGAGAATGAAGGATATGCTGATCTCCCCCGTCGGCATGCGCCTCCATCTTGGAATTGGAACTCTTCGATTTTAGTTTGATGGCATATTCTCAAGTCGTTGTTGAGGTATCATCGTTTGCTTATCTAAATCATTCAACCAAGGAGGCTGAAGGACCGCGTGCTTTCTTATTTACGATATGGATCCCTGGTTCATGGGCAGGACAGATACGCAAGAAAGCGCGCAACACTCATGTTTTTAAGCAAAGCCTTTCATTGCGATGCAACGTATGCAACCTCTGTAGATTAGATTAATCACGGAAAAAAATGTACTCCTGTAAGTCCATGGGAGGAGCAGTGTACAGACCGTGGGACGTAAAAAAGGACAGAAGAAAAGGAAGGCGAGGAAAGCGATCAGCAAACGAAAGGGGTATGTCCCGAATGTCCAGCACTACAACTGATTACATAGTGAACAGTGAAGACGGATGGTGTCACTGAGAATAACAGCTTGCGACGAAATGTGAATCAGCCTAGTGTCCCCAGGGGTCAAAAACGGAGACTCACGGGTAGCGATCAAGGCAACGAAGATTGCGATGACCATAAAGAATATAGGAACGTATTTGATAATCTGCGAAGGCCGTCAATTCCATGCCTCGGTTTGCAGCTCCGACACTCACGATGGCGCGACGCTTCTTCCTCATTTTGATGTTGAAGATGGGTGCGTGTATCTGCTTTGACGGCCGCAGCCAGACTGCAAGCGAACAACTTAGTTGAAAACACTGGATACTGGTGGAAGACTTACAAAGTAAAATCGAATGAAGCCGGTCAACATAAGGTACCAGTATCGCGGGTGTTAGCATGAACAAAATGAAGTGGCCGATCAGGAAGTCAGAGCTCCAGAGGGACAGCTCGATAATCTTGACGATGAATTCGCGCGCCGGTTGCGAAAGTACGTGCGCACCGAGGCCACGGCCGTACCATTTGCCCGTCCACCATGCCCGATTGGTCTCATCATGTTTGAATTCGCGTGAGAGAAACACCGAAATCAGTACTTTGTGAATGGCACGCTGGATCGCCACAATCGTGATGAGACCAAGGACGGCATGCGATGCGTTCCAAAGCTCGAGGAACCACTACATTTATTAAATTGAGTATGGTCAAACGAAGCTGTGTAAAACCGTATGGGAAGACTTACGAAAAACTCGAAGAATCCAATCATGCCGATCGTGCCAAGTATGTGTGCAATGGTGGCCATGACTGCACCAAACCGCGCACAGCATGAGTCAAGCATTGGCCCAAGGAAGAGAGAGACGAGGAAGAGAACAAGTAATACAGCCGCATTCCATACGATGGGGCCGATTGACACAACAGTAATGCGAATGAGAGGGCTTGGTGGTGTCTGACCTGCGACCGGGAATGACTTCACAAACATATAGGCGATGACGAGCAGAATTGCGAAGAAGATGGGGAAAATAACTTCCGAGATTATGACTGCGCGCCAACCAGCCCGAGGTACGTCGCCAGACAACTTCTCCGATGGTCTGCCAAGTTTCTTCTTCTTGTAGCCCGTAATCATAGTGCGCGACAGCCGGCAATATCCAATCCATGAATTGTTGTGCGATCGGGAATTCCCGCGAGACATCCAACGCAAGAACTCACTTTCAAGTCCTATGAGTAAACGTATATATGGTTGGAACTAGGCGACTCACCGGTAGTCGACGATGAAGTCGGAGAACGAGAACTGATGAGGATTGAAGAGAAATGGCGCGACACAGAGAGCGAGAATGGATAACCAGAAGTAAATCAGGTAAGGCGTCCAAAACGACAGTGTCACATAGAGCAACATCAACAAAGTCCGCATGCCCAGGTAAATGCTCGGGCCAGCGAATCGCGAGAAAAGAATGCTGAATGAGATCCGCGACGTTGCGAAGCCACGTCCAGTGGCAATATATCGCGCGCCACCGAAGGTGAGGTTGTTCAGGATCGAGTGTGTGTAAATCTGAGTGGAGAATACTTCGAACATTGGGGAGAATGACACAAATTGCTTGCTGAGACGCGCAAGCGCACGGCCAGTGCCACGCTCGATCAGTTCTGGCAGGAAAATGCGGTCAAGACGAGACTCAAACGAAAGTTGGGAAAAAACCGTATCCCTCACCTTGAAGAAATAGCGGTAAGAATGCGATCATGAAAACCAAGAAAATACTGATAATGCAGTGGTGAATCCAATTATAGACCGGATGGAGGTTGTAGCAACCCCCTTGTCCGTTGAGAGGTTGTCCAGTACTCGAGTATTTGCATATCGTAAGTTGCGAGTTGAGCGTCCCCAGGAACACCACTGCAGAAAGAGTAAGTCCTTTCTTTTTGGGCACAAGACTCGAAGGTAAAGGGCGTACTCGTTACGATGAAGAGCTGCACCGACAGAATAATGAGCATGTTGTTGATGTGGAAACCAGGATGACCATAGTAGAATGTGAGGAAGCGGTCGATGGGGAGTTGCGTTCCTAGATAGTAGTATTCGCGACTGAGCATTTGCTCGCCCATGCCAGTGCCGATCTTTGTTTGGAAATTCAAGATCGTGCCAAATCCTAGGTCGCGTCCCTTGCCGCACTGATAATATTCCGTGTGCTTGATTCGCCCGCCGCGTCCAAAGGCATTGATGCCCGCATAAATATCCTCGTTTAGATGCAAGCCCTTCTGCGCTTTGGATATGCCGCCACGTGTGTTCATAAATGTCGCGTTGAGGAAATCAGGGTGTCCGTAATGTAGCTTGCCCCCAATCCAAGCGAGCGAACGCGCCGTCAGCGTGCCGAATGTTTGCTCCTTGCCAGCAGCGATATCGCCCAGTATGCCAATGTTCTCCGAGAATATGTACTCGCGCGCGCCGACGATTGCCACGGGTGCGGTATTGAACTCCTTCTGGCCCCACTGGGCATATGGACTCTGACTACTGACCGAGTATTCCTCAAACTCTGAGAGGACGTTACGAATCTTGAGACATTCTTCGAGATAGTTATCTTGGTTGGCATCGATTAGCTGCAAGTATTCACCGCGGTAAAAGATAATTGCATGGTTCTGGTTGTCGGACTTGCCGTCACCAAGAATGGGATTGCCAGGCAGTTCGATCCGAAACTTGGGTCTACGCCGCCCTGTCTGAGTATTGAACTCGGAATGGCCGTCGATTAACGCAGAGTAAAGCCGTGGCTCGCCACCATCTTTGCGCGGCTCTTCCTCGAGGTAGGCAATCTGAAGTTCCGGATATGCGCGAAGTAGGAACTCGGCATTCTCGTGTTCTTCCTTATTGAACTTGGAGTACCGTTGCATGGAGACGATGAATTTGAACTTTCGACGAGCCATGCGCTCAAGCTCGCGCTCGAGTTTATCCGTGTTGCCCCCAAACGTCTGGACTACCTCAGGGTTTTCAACACGGTATAGCAGCTTAATCGCCTTGGCGTAGTTCATCATGCCCGAGACCGTGCGGTAGAGGGTTTGGAAGCGCAACGAAGCCCAAATACGGGTGCGCAATGTGAATTCAGGGGCTGCGCTCTTGAAACCAATACAGTAGAACGGCAGGTCGTCGAGTCTGGATGCGCCCTTTTCATCGCCGGGAAATGCGCTGTCGTACATGTCTGACTCTTGGGCTAGGATTTTGGTGTCCCTGACAAAGTTTTCCCATTCGAGGCTATGCAGCTGCTTCAGATATTCCAGGAGTGTAACGCGAGTATTAATATCGGACTCCTTGATGATCTCCCGTAACGAAAGTAGGATCTGAAGAGGCGCATGTCATGAAGTAATCTCAATAGAAGAAATAACATACCTTCTCGTTGTAATGTGGGGTAAGGACTGTGAACGTGGGCATCGCGTCTACTGGAAGGGCCTCGGGTAGTGCGGTCGTAAGTGACTGAGCAAAAAACGAGATGCGACGTTCCGCCTCGGAGCCCGGCGGGAAGAAGCTACCCTTGAAACCCTTATCGGACTGTGCGACAAAGAATTGGGGGGCACGGAGACTGCGACGGCCGTCCGGGGTGTCAACCTGATGGTAAAGTAACTTCTGCACGTGATCTATGGACAGCAGGTGCTCGCGATACATGGAGATGATGATCGCGTTCCAGATCTGAGAAACAAGCACCTGCAAAGGAGAGTTAAAGGACGTGCGTGGGTGTCTTATTAAACACACCTTAGGTTTGTACCGAACCTCTAGATCAGAGGTGGCGAGGATCTTAGAATATATGCGCTTCGGCAATCGGGCATAAATATCCCTCCAAGGCGTCCAGATTGAGAGTCCGAGCATAAAAGAACGAGCGATGGAGTAAACAGTATTCCAAATGATATACCAGAGAAATGTGTCCAGGAAGAATAGGACGAGGTCCATGATAAACATGATCGCAAGGGTGAAGATAGCATGGTTGCGGCAGAGAGAATTGCCAAACAACTTTTCGTGACAATTCTGGATCTTCATTCCGGCCATGGCACGGATTGGATCGCGGAAAGCAAGGGTTAGGAAAAAGTACGATTCCGTGAACTTGCACCCAAATACAAGGAACCATAAAAAGACGCTCCCAAGGCGTGCTTGAGAATGTAGGATCGGATAGCTCGCCGTGAAAGTTTGAGATGCGAGGTACTTGCGTGACTTACTCGCTACCCGGTCGCCAAACATCCGACCGGAGGGCATGATCCCGAATAGCAGAGTCGCGACGATAGAGATGAAAAACTGGATAATGCCAAGAATGAGAGCGAGGGATCCACCGCCGCCTGCCTGATTCTCTACGATGGCGATGTAGAACGTAGGACCGCCGGTAAGGGCGAGAGTGACAAGGAGAAAAAGTAGCCGGCGGGTGAGGTGGGATGTATTATTCCAGGTTGTAGGGATGTACGAAAACTCTGCAAGCGTTGCAAGAATCATGATAATGGTTGCAACCGCACCCCCAAGCGCCGTTGCGGACCACGTCAAAGCGGACGAATGGCCTCGCTTCGGCTGGTATATGGTGGGGGCATTGTATGCGGTGTAGAACCAAAACAGTGAGATGTGGATGACCCAAATTCGGTTGAAGTTGACGAGCAGATGCCCGAACGACCGCTTCTCATAATACGTCTTGAAAAACGCGCGATTCCAGTCGATGCGGTCGAAACGCATAAAACGCTGTGCTGGTGGAATATCGACAAGACGAGTCTGACAAAGGGGGATCAACACACATTCATCCACGTCATGAAAGGTTGACGCACCTTGTCTGTGAGTACAATGCGAGCAATGCCCTCTGGATACCAGAACAACTGGTTCACATCATCGTAACCAATGATGCGATCATGATCACGTTCTCGTCGCACAAACTTTCCATCAACGGACTCATAGCCCTGATCACGAATGAAGCGGTAAAGGGGCTTAATAACCGCGCGAAGGTAGAGGCCCTCTGGGACGGGATCGACGCGATTCTGGCACTCGGGAGAGCGGTAGTAGTCATCCGCGCATTTGAAGATAAAGCAGAGGCACTCGGGAACGAATCGGACCTGCGCTGCTTCTCCCCAGCAAAGGAGGTAAAGGGCTATCTGACGCATACGGTCGTATTGGGACATGTTGTTCATTGCCTGACGCCAACGTTCAAGGGCACTAGTCAGGGATTTCTCGGAATGGTTGCGGCCACCGCCCCGCTTAGAGCGGAGGCGCTGAAGACCTGGGTTTTGAGTATGACCGACGGCATCGTCGAGATCGAGCTGGGCGGCAAAGTACCACTTGCGGTAATTTGCATGCTGCCCCCCGATATAGTCCGCGTGAAGTGTGAGGAGTGCCTGGTTGGGGGACATCCGCGACGCACGGCTGTCAAGCAGGTGCATCGTGAAGTCGAACTATAGTGGATATGAACAACATGCGCCAGATGGAGTGCCAGGCAAAGTTGAAACGCACCATATTCCGCATAGAATCCCTTTGAAAGCCAAACTTTTGCTGGAGGTCAAGGAATATGTCTTCTATCTCCTCCTTCGAAAGTGGGATCGAGCGTTCATTCCCCCATGCAGGGTAGGGCTCACGGCCAGTGTTAAACTGAGATGCCCCGAAGTCACCTAGATTTGGCGCCGAAGAGCGCCCACCGTTGAGAGACTCTGCTGATGGGCCCAAGCGCTGTCCGTAGACATCATGGTCTGAGTCGGTGTCTGGCTGGCCTGGAAATACGGGTTGTAACGTTCAAGTGTCAAGGAGATGGGCGGGAAAAGACGAACCATACGGGTCAGGGTGGTCGTAATCGTTCAAACCTGCGGCACTACTCTCTGAGCCGTAGTTGTCTCTGTGGTACACCTCGGATGGCTCAACATCATTCTCGTAATAATGCCGAGGATGAAAAGGATCGTTCATGTCTGCGGGAGGGGATGGAGAAGGATAACCCTCATGGCTGCGCGACGGGTTATGACGGGCAGACATAATGGAAGGGAAAGCGAAGGGAGAAAGGCACCCAAAATGCCAGGGGTGGTCGTGGTTGTCGTGCAAGGGACGCGAGCGCTCAAAGTGACAAGACCTCGAGGCCGTTGAGCCCGTGCGGCCGTGCCGAAACCCTACGCAAGCCGAGAAAGGCAAGACACACAGCCCGGTTGTTGCCGCCTGCCCGACGCCCAGCCCTGACTGAGCTCAGACCCGTTCCTACGAGCAAAAAGTAGAGTGACTGCGATCACCACAATATGCTTTGTGGATTTATTGTACTGTACTGTACAAAACATGACCATGACTAGTGTGTTGAGATTGGGTGCCAAGACTACTGTGGCTGAAATTGCATATTATTAGTAAGTAATAAATTGCTACAGTTGACTGGAACTAACCGCCGAAACGTCAAATGGGGCCCGTCATTCAAGCCGCCATTTGTCACGCCCGAACTTGATTCAGCATAGCACGAGCACAGGAATCAACCCGTATCACGTTGAAAGGTGTTGTTGAAATCACAGAACATCGGGCTGTGATCAGGACGGTCGCTTCACCGGGTCTATTCATCACTTGATTCATCATGCACGACTGCCCTTGCGACTGCCGTTGGACAGCTGAGCCCGTTTTGTGCAGCCTTGTAATCAGGCTGACATGAGTTTTTGAACTTCAACTTTTGCAACCGTCTGTCACACCGGCAACAGCCGAAATCTAGATGAAACTTAGTCATCAAAGCGGTGTTTCAATCGAGTCCATTAAGTAATATGTTAGCTTTTATGTTAGCCTTTATTTAAATATATAACCCATAACCTCCCCAATAAAGTCACGTGAATGTGCACGTGAAAAAAGTTGTGACACTTTTGCCCCCCTCTCCTGCTCGACGCGATGGTCGTCGTCTCTCGTGCCCCCAACCCCCACCCTCGCTTCAAACGCGAGCCGGTGGGGTTTCTTGTCGACGTCTCCCCCGTGCTCTCTGTCAACCACCACCCCCTCTCTCGCCCCAAACGCGAGCTGGAGGGGGTTTCCTTTTGTCTTTCTTGCCCCCCCTCGTCTCTCTGCCAACCACTCCCCTCCCTCGCTCCTAGCACGAGCAGGAGCGGGGGTTTTCGTGCACCAAATACCAACCTCGCCTCAAGAGCGAGCAAGTGGGGTAGCGTCTCTCGTGCCCCCAACCCCCACCTTCGCCCCAAACGCGAGCGGGCGGGGCTTCCGTTACCCCAGCACCCCGCCGCATCGTTACCGCAGCGGGGGCGCCTCTCCCTCTCCACTTCGCATCGCCGCCGCCGCATCGCTGCCAACGCCGCTCCCTCGCCTTAGCCCCTGCGCCTCCATCTCTGCATTGTGCGCCCCCGCCTCCGCGTCATGTGCCCCTGCCTCCGTGTCGTGCGCCCCCACCTCCGCATTGTGCACCGCCTCCGCGTCGTGCCCCCCTGCCCCTCCTCACTGCATCTATGCCCCCTCCCTCTGTGCTCTGCATTGACGTTCCTGGCCCCTGCATCTGTGGTGCCATGCCCATGCCCCCTGTCAATGCTGGCACCCCTGGCCTCTGTGTGCCATGCCTGTGCTGTCAACACCCTTGGGCCCTTGCCCTGCACTGTGCACACTGTGTCTGCACACGTGCCTGTGTTGCCCCCATCTTCCCTCCCTTGCCCCAAACATGAGTGGAGGTGTATGTACTTTGTACATTTTATATAGTCTATATAATTCTGACTGTAGGCTGAAGGCTGAAGGGAGGCTTACCATGTGTTTGCTTCTCCATTCCTAATATGGTGTGTGATGTGGGCTGACATGAGCTGTGGGTTGATCTTATGTTATATGATGATAGCTCTGTTGGCTCTCACTCGCTTTGCCTCACAATGTACTCTCTCACTTCAACAGCACCAATAAAGCATCCTGTATCACTAAGCTCTCCAATGAAGCTGTCTATAAACTCTGCATGCAACACATGCAGAGAGTGTGACAGACTACAGCACTGTTCAGAGTTAATCTCTGCCTCCAAACCGTTGCTCGAACTGTCCCCTGTCAGATGAGATCTTGTGCCAGTGATCAGCCATCGTTCTTGTCCTCACTCACTGAACAAGACTTGTCTGGAGTTGCAGTCATCAGTATTCATACAACTTGCTTGTAGACCCTTGTACAGGCTTGCACAAGCCTGAACAAGAGGAAAAAGACAAGTGTTGAAAAGTGAAACAGGCTATGTCTCTTTTTACACAGGTGCCTGTTTCCTTTGGCTTGACAAGCTTTGACAAGCTGTCACAAGCATCACAAGTAAAAGCTTTTTGGATAACCATATTTAAATCATTTATTGTATTTATTAATATATATATATAGCTCATAAATTACAAATATGTTAAGTCCCAGGATAGCCAGCACCAATTCCCGCACCTGCACTGATTCCCATATCCAAACCTGCCTGTGCCCACACTCACGGCTCGCACCACCCATTCACCCACACACATATCCACACACCTGGACAGTACCTGGAACTACCCAGGCCCAAACACGCACACGCACATACACATGCACAACATGCACATGCATGCACACATACACAATACATACATACACAATACACGCATACACACATGCACAACACACATGCACAGCCACATAGCTCATATATGTGCACCCACATTGGTTCAGATAGAGTGTCAAGGGGACGACAACATAGTGTCATGTCCCAGCACAAAGAGCAGGTGAGAAATTGAAGGTCTTAAATACAGTAAACTGTGAGAATCACTTGACTAGATGGAATAAAAGGGACTGTCCTACTGGAGTAAAAAGGAGTGTGCTTGGATGCATGTATCAACACATTATACAGTGTATTGCAAAGTCTCATAAAGGAGGGAGAGGATGGCAACGACATGTTGCATCCTAGGATGAAGCAGCGAAGCGCAGAGCAGATAGTGACATTGTGTCAGTGGGTCATGGGCGTGGGCGAGCACAAAGACAAGCATGTTGTGGGCGAACACATGAGTGTGGGCAACAGTGACAGCGTCGAGGCAGGCCGAGTGTGTGGGCAGGGCATTGAGGGCGGCGATGTTAAGGCTGAGCACGAGTGCACCTGTCACCACTGCTTACGCGACGATAACGAGTAGACTCGGAGTAGTAGTGACAAGGCTCTTAGCGGCTGCCTTCTGGCTAGGAGTGGGGAATAGATGATATTGCCGTCATAAGACGGACAGGAGACTCAACTTAGCGACTTAGGGTCACTATGGAGTCGTACTTATACTACTACAGGGTACGGGGTACAGGGCACAGGGAACACAATGATACGGGGCTGCGAGTCACGTACATAAGGCTGAGTCACAAGGCGACTCATGTAGTCCATCCACATCAGGTGAGGCATACAGTCGTGGGTACTAGTCAAGGCTTACCACTCCCTCGGGCTCGTCCAACTCCATGGGGCTATCCTCGCGGCTAACGTCTCCATCGATCGAGGGGGGGAAGTCCCAGGGCCGAGGGGACAGTAACATCACCCTCCGGTTAGATGCGAGCGCGACCACACGTCGTGTAGCGGATGATCCCGCCTGCGTGACGCTGCTCGTGGCGGTCGGCGTTGTTGCCTGCGAGGTGAGCGAGGGTTTCTCCGGCGTTGGCAGTGCGGAGTCGGCGGCGGCAGTTGGCGAGGGTGCTGCGGGTCTCGGCTTCCTCGGCTTCGAGGGCACGGATGCAGGCGGCGATGTGAGTGAGTTCGGTGTTGGTGTGGTGGTAGCGGCATATGTCCGTGTAGAGGCCCCAGTCCTGGGTCGTATCCTGGACTTCCAGTGCAAAGGCATCGAAGATTTCGGAGTCGCCGTCGATGGCATGGAGTAGCCACTTGGGTACTGGCGGATTGGCGACACCGATGTTCGAACTGGGCTGGGCATAGACCTCTGTAGTGAAGACAGGGTTGCCAGGGCCTCCCAGGGTACCAGCGGCGCGGGGAACAGGTCCGTTGAGAAGTTGGATATAGGGAGCGATGCAGCGGTCGTTGGTTCCGGCTTGGAGGGGGATGGAGAAATAATGGAGTTGGCCATTATTCTCGATAAACCCGGCAGGGGGTTCAGACTGGATACCCTGCGGAGTGTCCGCCCTCGTGGGCTGACTGGCCAGACGGTGGATCGTAAGGTCGGCGAGACGGAGGGACTCAGCCTTGGAGTCGCAGTCGAGTTGGAGGGTCCTGGCGCCGAGGGTGAGGATGTTGTGCTGGTCCTTGCTTTGCTCGAGCTCCGCGGCTTGTTCTTCGGCCGTGATCCTAACGGCTTCCATCCGGTCCTCGGTACGTTTGGCGGTGAGGATGAGACCACGGACCATGCAGAGGAGAATTGGAGTTGTGAGGGCGTCGGTTTGTCCCTCGACGAGAGTGCTAACGGCTCGGGGTGATAGGGGTATGGCTGGCTGCATAGCGCCGACGGCGAGGTCCACTGCAAGCACCCGTGTTGTGTTAGTGGGTGTGGGGTCCTCAATAAGAGGAAGGGCTCCAGTGGGACTGGTCGTCTGGTAGGGCGTCCCTGGGGCGGGGATGTAGAGGGCCTCGGTGGAGGCATAGGAGTCGGTGGGCGAGGCAGGGACATACTGGTAGTTGTCTTCGGCAGAGGGGATAGAGATGATCTGGTGGGACATAATGGTTTGGGATGTGGGAGGAGAATGGTGGTTCGAGCTCTCGGGCCTCTTCTTTTATGTGGTTGTGTGAGGGGGCGTCTCTGGTGGTATGACTCGACCAGCGTGGGGGCATGCACTTGACCTGCTGGTTCCCATGTGTTGTCTGCGTCCGGATATCCTTTCCATTTGAGGAGGTATTGTAGGGTCTTAGTTCTTCCGTATGTTAAGCCCGCAGCGGGGCTTCGTGCACACTTGATGGGTTAGGAAAATGTGCGGTCCGAAGCGTGCCGGAGCACGTGTTCAGACTCCTGAGATGCGCGTTGATTGGTATAGCCCAATCACTAAGCTTCGAAGGCAAAGGTCCGCCTTTAAGGACCTTTCAAGAGGAGATGGAAGAGTAGAGAGGGGCCGCGCAGTAGACAGGAGTATACAAGGGGCTGCGATTGCAAAGCAAAGTCGAGCTTAAGGCTCAACTGTTCGTACAGAGTCGTATATATACAGGTTCGAACCATGTATGACTAATAGTCCTATAACCGATTGGTAAGTCGGTTTGTCAGTCCATCAGTCATGCTCAGTCATCGTATCGTACACTGTCAGCATGATGCGCGTATCAGTCAGCCAACTCAGAGTCATCAGTCATCAGTACAGTAAGGAGTCTCAGTCATCCAGTCCAGTCGGTGAGCCACGCGTGTATCGTACAGGAGTCATGGGATCACGTGATCCCAGCCAGTCCGTCGGTCCGTCAAACACCTCACCTCTCGCCGTACCAGAGGCGGAGCTTATCACCACCCTCCCCTCAAAGGAGCGCTTCCACGCGCTTAGTCAGACCCTTCGTTGTCACCGGGGACGTAATCATAAGGAGGCGAAGGGGAGCGAGGGGCATAGGAAGGGCCCGCGTTTTCAAATTCGTCTAGGACGACTTGGGTGATCGCCTGACGCATGGCGATCCCTGCACTGCTGAGTTCCCCTTTGCAGAGGTCGTCACAGCCTGCGTTCACGTGGTCGTATTCGATCTCGCGTTCCTCCAGGGTGAGGTAGCGAGCATGGCGTTGTCGGGTGAGGTAGTGGCCATTCGCATGGCGGCGGCGGCCTCCGTAAGGGCATGTAACCGGCATTTGGTTACGGAAGAAGCGGTGGTGGCGGGGGACTCGGCACCAGCCCGATGTGGAGATGGAGCAGAGGTGGTGGGGCGTTTCGCAATGAGTAGAGAGGTGGTCGTACCACGGGCAGTAGGAGCAGCGCTTGCGCTCCTCGAATTCTTCCCGGGCCAAGGCATCGTCGGTGGCATTCTCGCTACTCCAAGACACCCTGCTGCCAGCGCCTCCTCTCAGCCGGGAGTCGGGCCTGGTCGTCCTGCTGTAGGGCGCGACATTGTGCCTGTCTCGTCGGTGTCGCCGTGCCAGTTCTCCTCTCTCGTGATCTTCATCCACCAGCTCCAGAAGTCGCTCTCGTGCGTTAGCCCGGATAAGTCTCTGGCGCACCGCCTTAGTTCGGCCGACGTGGGCGAGTTGGTGGATCCCAAACTCAGCCCTTCTCTTCTGCGCGTAGGCTTCAAGAGCCTGGACTTCCTTGAGGCAGAAGGCCAACTTACGCTTGTCGGCCTCGAGATTGCGAAGACGGATGATGTCCGCCTTTACTCCGTAATCTCCCAGGTCTTCGATCGCCCTTTCCATCGGCCCTCCCATCATCCGTTCTTCTGCTAGCAATGTGAAATACCTGTCGTCGCGGTAGTCTGCGGGTGATGCCCAAGATGCAGGGGCGGCTTCCAGAGTGTCCGCATATATGGGTCGTCCCGCCCCCATGGTCCCATAGATGGTGGGTTCTCCCGTGATGGTATCGAGGCGGAAACGTACGAATCTCGCATCCACCTTGATTGCCGGTTCCGCTTCGGTCGCCGGGACTTTGATGGAGGTTCGGTGTATCTCGGGTTGGAACCTCACCCAGTCATCTCCCGGGTGCGTCTGTACGAGGTCGTCTACATCGACCTCAATGGTGTAGTGTGATGGGAAGCTGTGCATGGACGTGGCCGGGGAAGAGCTCGGTGTCGTACTGGATACTGAGGACAGTGGAGTGGCGGCGCGGTGGACCTCATTAGTCTCTGGGTCCAATACCAAGGGGTGGTCAGCCTCCTCCTGTCGCTCTAGCATGAGTTGTGCTGCCGCCAAGCCGGTCGGGGAGTAGAAGAGTCGGTCCCTCGCGAAGCTGCTAAGACTGCGGACGAGGTTTCGCGGGTCTTCAGGGTTGCTTTGGGGGAGTATGTCGGTGCGTGGGGGAATAGGGAGTGGTTCGGGGCTGGGGACTCGACTGGGTCCGTGAACGCTATATAGTGATGGCGACAGTCGTAGA
Source organism: Russula ochroleuca (assembly GCA_015178965.1). NCBI lineage: Eukaryota > Fungi > Basidiomycota > Agaricomycetes > Russulales > Russulaceae > Russula > Russula ochroleuca. Next base: position 870,167 of record WHVB01000013.1, read on the forward strand.
TATTCTTCCAGCTCGAAGCTGGGGGGTGCGTCGGTTGGTGGCGCGTAGTCTGGTTCTTCGGGGAAGGCTGGCGGCGGTTCTGTGGTAGGGTGGAGGGAGGCTTCCAATATTGCCACCTCTTCAGTGTCGACCGCCAGCATGGCGTTGCGGGTAGCGGGAGAGGGAGAGCTGTACTGTGAGGACATCAGGGATAGGTTCTCAAACTGGGAGCACAATGTAGTGATGTCGGGGAGTGGTGAGGATTCCATGGTTGATCCCTGGGGGTTTATAACCATTCTCCGGATGGCCTTGGGGTTCTTATCGTGGAACTCTTTTACCTTAACGGAGGCGTTGTTTAGATTCCGTTTTGGTTCCCAAGAGTCGTGGGCTTCGGAGAACCCCTTCCACCGAACAAGGTATTGTAGCGTCCTTGCCTTTCCTGTTCGCCTTGAGGCTAACACGTTGTTTACTTCCCACTCCTCGTGTCCTTCGATCAGGTCAGGAGGTGTCTCCAGGAAGTTGGGTCCGTGTAGTTCCGTCTCCTTATACGGATGGAGGACAGCCGCGTGGAATGCGTTGTGGATCCTCCATGCGGCTGGGAGGTCCAATCTATACGTCACGGCGCTGAGTACTTCCGTTATCTTGAAGGGTCCAAAGCGTTTGGCCCTTAGTTTCATCGTGGGGTGCGTTGTTCGCAGGTGGGTCCCTTCCAGCCAGACCTTTTGATCCACTCGGTACCTCTGGAAATGTGGGTTTTTGGTCCAAAGGGATTGCGCCTTGCTGATGGCTTCTTGGGCGTTGTCCCTGGCTTCCAGAAGCTGGGCCTTTCTTTCCTCGATTGCCGGTACATTTCCGACGCGCGTGGGTTGATGAGTGCGGGGAATGAATCCCATCCATAATTCATATGGGGGTTTCTTTGTAGTCGAAGAAGGACGGGAATTGATCATGTACTGGGCGATTTTGAGCCAATCTGCCCAGTTGTCTTGTTGGTGGTTGCAAAAGATTCTCAGTATTGTTTCCACCGTCTGGTTCGTTCGTTCGGATTGTCCGTCTGTTTGAGGGTGGTACGCGGAGCTCATATTCTGTTTGATGTCTAACTGGGCGCATAGCTCTTTGAAGAACTGCGAGGTGAATCGCGTGTCTCTGTCTGATATGATTCTTTTGGGGATGCCCGTGTAGGGGAATGCGTGATCTCTGAAGAGCCTTGCGACTTCCTCGCTTCCCATGTCTTCTCGGCACGGAATCAGGATTACGGCTTTCGTGCAGTCGTGATCGGTAATGGTGAGGATTGTATCACAGCCGCGTGAGTCGGGTAATTTCGTAATGAAATCAACTGTGATGGTGGCGAAGGGCGTTGCGTCTTCACCGGGACCGATCGGCGCAATGGGGGGCACGTTGCGGTGGGTGATTGTTTTCACCGCCTGACAGGTGGCACATCCTTTGACGTAATCTTCTACATCTTTATGGATCGTGGGCCACCAGTAATCCCGTTTTAGCATTAGGTAGGTCTTCCAGACTCCGGGATGTCCCGATGTCGGAGTGTCATGATACTCTTGAAGGAACGTGCGTCGGAGTTGTACATCTTCAGGGACCACTAGTGATCCCGCTTTCCACCAGACCTTCCATTCGTCTTGGTAGACACTGTGCTTCCTTTTCCAAGTTTGGCATAATTTTTCGTTTGCCTTCTGTAACTGGTGAACTTGTTGCTCCAGGATAGAGATTTCAATGGCTCGGGCGAACAATTCGTTAGGAAGGGCTGTGGTTTCTTCATTATCCGCTGATCCGTCGTCATGATCTGGACGTCGAGAGAGGGGGTCTGCTTGGTTCCTCTTTCCGGGTAGGTGGACTAGCTCGAAGTCGAAGTCTGCTAGAAACGCGATGTAGCGGGCTACGCGTCTGTTCAATTTTTGGGGGTGTCGGTAATAACGCAGGTTGTCGTGGTCGGTGTAGATTGTCAGTTTGTGGGGTGATCCCATCACGAGGTGTCGGACGCGTTTAAGGCCTTCAATGATGGCTAGGAATTCTCGGTCTCCAATAGAGTAATTCCTTTCCGCGGCATTTAGCGCTTTTGAGTGGTAGGCCACCGCTCGTCGTTTGTTGTTGTCGTCCCTTTGGTACAGGATGCTGCCAAGTGCGAAGGCTGAGGCATCGACTTCGAGTTCGTATGGCTTTGCTGGGTTTGGGTGCCAGAGGACTGGTTCGGTGGTCACTCGTGTGATGAGTTCGTCCAGCGCCTTTGTGCATTTTTCGGTCCAGATAAAGGGGGTCCCCTTCTTTGTGAGGTCGTGCAGGGGTCGGGCTATAGACGCAAACCCTTGGATGAAGGGTCTTTGGTAGCCTAGCACTCCTAGGGTTTTCCTAACATCTTCTACCGATTTGAGAGTCCTGGGCCATTCCGATATCCCTTTTACCTTGGCGGGGTCGATGCGAACTTGTCCTCCTCCTACGAGCCATCCGAGGATTTCCATTTCGTCCTTTTCGAATTGGCATTTCTTCGGTTTCAGGAAATACGAGCATTCTTCCATTTTGTCGAGGAAATCATGGACGATTTGTTTATGTAACTGGCGTCCTTTGTCGTCGTTGGCCGTAGCTATCCACCAGTCGTCCATATAGTTTCCCAGGTTCTCGGGGTACTTCTGGAGGAGGGGGCGAAAATCTCGGTGCATTGTTCGTTGGAAGAAAGGGGGCGCGTTGGTGAGGCCGAAGTACATTACTCGAGGAACGTAAGTGCCTTGGGGTGTCTTAAACGCTGCCTTCTCTTGATCTTCTTCGGCAATGCGGATATTGTTGTATCCCCAGCGAATGTCAAACTTCGAGAACAACAGCTTGCCGTGTAGCCTTTCTAGCGCCGATTGGATGTTAGGTAGTGGGTTGTTGTCTCGGACGGTGTACTTGTTTAGTTGGCGGTAGTCCATAATGATCCTCTTTTCTGAACTGTCCTTTTTGTTGATGAAGTAGACTGGTGCCGTGTAGGGCGATGGCCCTTCATAGATTCGTCCCAGTTCTTCTTCTTCGAGGATCCAGTTTTGTAGGAGTTCTCGTTCATCTTTTGATAGGGGGTATACCTTACAATTTAACTCCTTTGGTGCGTCAGGAGTTAATTTGATCGTCATGTCTTCCGATCTTGCTGGAGGGAAGCGTCGTGCTTCCTCTTCAGAGAATACCTTTTGGTGTCTTCGGTATTCCTTTGGGATGGTGTCGATTGTGAGGTGGATTTTGTTTTCATCCGCCTTTTGGGCCCATTCTTGTGCTATATTGGTTCGTCGCACGTAGATGGCCTCGTCTTCTTTGGGCGTTCCTAGCTGTTTAATCGCTTCTCTTTGCATAAAGAAGATGCGCTTGGCGCTGAACATGTATCGGCTGCTCTGGAGTTGTACTGGTTCTCCGGAGATTTTCCCGGTCTTCCAATTAATCTTCGGGTTGAAGTCATATAGGAAGGGGTATCCCAGGATTATGCGATCCTTTCCTAGGCTTGTGATATAGAACCGCTGCAGCGTGTGTCTTTCTCCTTTGACGATGCGAAGCCAGCAGTAATGGGTAATCTTCCCTTGTTTGTTCTCTGTTCCGTCGACGTTGTGGACAGTGACTGGTCTGGCCAGTTCCTTGCGTCCGATCCCGAGTCGTTTCCACGTGTCTTCATCTATGAAGTTGTCGGTAGCACCGCTGTCTATGAGAGCGGATTCGTCGGCCTTGGATTGCGAGGTGCGAAAGGAAATATTCATATTCAGAGTCGATAGTTTCCTAATGTACATCGTATCTTGCAATCCCGTTGCTCTAAGCCAGACCGTCGGCTTCGAGCTTCCTAAAAATCCGCCTTAGCCGATAGTTCCTCGTAGAGGTTTTCTCGGTCTTCGATGGTCATTCCCCTGATGTATTGGAGTACGTCCTTTTTGGTGTAAGAGGGAGGTGCGGTGGTCGAGGTTTCCGCTTCGCTGTGCTGTTCCTCTTCTTCATCTTCATTGATTACTGCGGCTCGCACCTTGGGCTTTTCTTTGGTGTATTGCCCTTGGGAGCTGCGAGGTCGATCGGGGGTTTTTCCTTTGCTTTTGTCAGGGCAGGCTCGGGACATGTGTCCCAATTTGCGGCAGCGGAAGCATCTTCCTTCCTTCATTAGTTTGGTGCGTTCTTCATCCGTCAGTTTTCCGGTGGTGCGGATGGCGTCGATGTCCATTGCGTTAGGATCCTTCTGTCGTTTTGGCGGGGAAGGTTTTTGATAGCTGCGCATCCTATTGGCTCGGGTGGAGATATGGCCAGGTCCTCCTTTAGGTCCAATGTTATCGTTTAGGTCTTGCCACCTTTGGACCGTCTTTCGGGTCGCGTCGTACCATTCTTCCATGGTTGTTGGTAGGATTTCTCGTTGGCGGATGACGCGGTGGAGTCCGACCGGTAGGATGTCTTGGAACAATTTGATTGTTCCTTCTGCGTCCGGTCCCCATCCTGCTTCCCGGATGAGACGTTTGAAGAGTGTGATAGAGGAGTCGACCTTGTCCACATCCAGTTCCATTTTTGTGAGACGGGAGTATGCGTCTTGTTTCTTGGTAGAGTCGGTAAAGGCGTCTCTGAACGCTCTGGCGAACCATTCCCAGAGGGCTGGGTCGTTTTCCGCATGTGTCGGGGGGTCTCCTGTGTTTGGGTTTCCTTCTACCTTGATAGATAGTTGGTCTGCCATATCGTATGCCCAGTCGTCGACCAGTGGTCCTTTGATGAAGGTAATCGCATAAGCGACTTGTTCCGCTTTGTTTGTGAAGGTGGAATTGTGTCGGTTAAGGAAGCGGTATGCTCCGAATTGTTGCATGAAGCGTTCTGCGTCCTTTCTGTCTCCTTGGAAGATTTGGGGGATCATTCCTTTGAGAGCTTCACCGCGTGGTGGCGCTGCTGCCGCTTGTCCTGCGGCTGGTTGTCCAGCTGCTGGTTGACCTCCGCCGCCTCCTCCTCCACCGCCTCCACCTCCTCCGCCGCCTGGTTGTCCTCCGGCGGGTGGTTGTCCTCCTACTGGCGGTTGTCCTCCGGCGGGTGGTTGTTGGGGTTGTCCTCCTGCAGGTTGTTGGGCCTGGGCTGGTCCAGCCACCTGTGCTGGTTGTACATGGGCTACAGCGATTGCTGCCATTGCTGCTGTGAGTTGTTCGATAACCGGTGCGTGAGCTTGGTCGGTTGTAGGGATGTCTGGGTCTGAGGCTGGCGAAGTGGTTTTTACTTCGGCTGTTTCGTCACTTCCTTGTGTGATTTCTGTGTGGACTCGTTCGAGATCTGGGGCGAGTAGGAACGGTTGGCTTTTAGTTCCTAATCCTGATTCGTAAGGGTCCCTGATTTCGTCTTCTCTGCTAACTTCGTAGCACTCGTCGATGGTCCAGCTGATTCGGTACCAAGTTCCGTTGATGTATTCAACAGGGTATGTATATAACCCTTCTTTGAGGTGATATGCTGATCGTCCCTCGGTCCGTGATTCTTGCCAGAAGGCTTTTCCCTGTATTTCTGTAGGGAGGTCGTCGGTGGTTCTATTTCTGAACCGGATGTCGGGGCTCTTTAAGAGCTTTCGTCTCCTTCCGAGGTCGAGTAGTATATCAGCCAGGTTGGCTTTTAAGAGAAGCTCGACTTGTGTTAAGCCCGCAGCGGGGCTTCGTGCACACTTGACGGGTTAGGAAAATGTGCGGTCCGAAGCGTGCTGGAGCACGTGTTCAGACTCCTGAGATGCGCGTTGATTGGTATAGCCCAATCACTAAGCTTCGAAGGCAAAGGTCCGCCTTTAAGGACCTTTCAAGAGGAGATGGAAGAGTAGAGAGGGGCCGCGCAGTAGACAGGAGTATACAAGGGGCTGCGATTGCAAAGCAAAGTCGAGCTTAAGGCTCAACTGTTCGTACAGAGTCGTATATATACAGGTTCGAACCATGTATGACTAATAGTCCTATAACCGATTGGTAAGTCGGTTTGTCAGTCCATCAGTCATGCTCAGTCATCGTATCGTACACTGTCAGCATGATGCGCGTATCAGTCAGCCAACTCAGAGTCATCAGTCATCAGTACAGTAAGGAGTCTCAGTCATCCAGTCCAGTCGGTGAGCCACGCGTGTATCGTACAGGAGTCATGGGATCACGTGATCCCAGCCAGTCCGTCGGTCCGTCAAACACCTCACCTCTCGCCGTACCAGAGGCGGAGCTTATCACCGTAGAGGCGGTGATTAACGATGGCCTCGACCTCGTACTCGTGTTCGCCCTCGATCAGTTCGGGTGGTGGCTTGATGTAATTGGGGCCATGTTGCGGCGTTTTGCGATAAGGCGTGAGGAGACTGGCGTGGAACAGGTTGTGGATTTTCCAGGCGTCCGGCAGTTGGAGTTGATACGCCACCAGTGATATCTGTTTGCTGATGCGGAAGGGGCCGTGTCACTTAGGGGCTAGTTTGGGGGTCTGATAGGGTAATTGGAGGTTCTTGGCCTCGAGCCAGACTTCTTGGCCTTCCTTATATTGGGGTGGTGGCGTCTGATGGGCGGTGCGGTTGATGGCCTCGACCGCCTGTGCACGCCTTTCGAGGGCGGTCTGCTTCCTGTCCTCCACGTGTTGGTTAAGCGACGGAGGGGGGTCCATGGGGTGCAGGCGAGGGGTGTAGCCGAGAAGTGCTTCTGAGGGGGCGATGTTGATGGTGGCGTTTTTGTGATTGTTGTGCACTGTGGTGGCTATCCCTAGCCAATCGCTCCAATCGGTTTGGGTGCTGTTGGTGGTCAGGCGGAGGTATTGTTCCACCCACTGATTTGTTCGCTCTGATAGTCCGTCTGTTTGGGGGTGGAACGCTGAGGACATGTTTTGTTTGATCCCTAGTTGTTGGGCGAGGGCCTTTGCGAAGAAGGATGTGAATCAGGGGTCTCTGTCGGATATGATCTTGTTGGGTAGGCCGAACCATCGGTAGACGTGGTCGTAGTATAGTCTGGCTACCTCCTGCCCGGTGATCGTCATTTTGCAGGGGAGGAACACGGCTGCCCTCGTGCACCCGTGGTCTACTATCGTGAGGATGGCATCGTAGCCATTGCTGTTTGGAAGTTGGGTGATCAGGTCCATTGCTACGATTTGGAATGGGAGTGCGTCGGTTGGTGTGGGGATGCGGTAGAGGGGTACTTTCGCTCGTCTCGTGAGGTTCTTGTTTTGTTGGCAGTTGGCGCACCCTTTCACGTATTGTGCGACCCATTCGTTCATGTTTGGCCACCAGAAGTGTCGGCGTATGGCTGCGATGGTGGGGTCCCGTCCTGGGTGTCCTCTGATTTCCAGGTCGTGGAACCGATAGAGGATTTCCTTTTTCAAGGTGTTGTCTGGTGGGACGGCGATTCTTCCTTGTACACGCCAGTATCTGAGGTCTTCGCTGTTGCATGAGTGGTCCTTAACCGCTTGGTGGCGTTTGATCCATTGTGAGATTTCGGTGGGGTGTTTCCGTTGTGTCTCTCCTATCTGTTGCTCCAGTTCCCACCATTCGTCTTTGGGTTCTTCGGTGGTGGTTGGTCTGATGAAGGCGTCTGGGTGGAGGAGGGTTATGTCTTGATTGTCTGTCTCGCCTTTGTCTACTCCTGGGGGTCGGGAGAGGAGGTCTGCCGAGGTGTGTAGTTTCCCTGGCACGTGTTGGATCTTCAGGTGGTATTCCTGGAGCTCTGCGAACCATCGTGCCACGCGGCGGTTCACCTTGCATGGAGATTTCCAGAAGGTTAGGTTTGCGTGGTCGGTGAGGACTGTGACCGGGATTGCCGATCCTGCCAGGTGGGGTCGCCAATGGGCTAGAGCTTTCATTAGAGCCAGGAGTTCCCTCTCGTAGATGTCGTAGTTGCATTCAGTTGGGGTGAACGTTGCGGAGTAGTAAGCTATGGGGTGTTTGGTTGGTGAGGTTTTCCTGGGGTGTTTGTCTCCCTCCTGTAAGAGTATGGCTCCCACGCCGTATGCGGACGCGTCTGTGGCTAGGAAGAATGGCTTGGTGTAGTCGGGTTGGCATAGGATTGGGTTCCGGCACATGTGTTCTTTGAGGGTTTCAAAGGCTTTAACTTGGGGTTCTTCCCATGTGAACGGTGTCGCCTTCTTTGTTAGGTGGATTAGTGGTCTTGCGATCTTCGAGTAATCTTTGATGAAGTATCGATAGTATCCTGTAAATCCTAGGAAGGCTCTGATGTCTCGGACCGTTCGTGGGGATTTCCAATCCGCTACTCCTTGCACCTTGGCCGGGTCCATACGGATGGTGTTGTGACCCAGGATGACGCCTAGGAATTCGACTTCCTTCTGTTCGAAGACACATTTCTCTAGTTTGAGGAAGAGGTCGTGCTTGCACAGTTTATCGAGGATTTGGTGGACCCTGGTTCGGTGGTATGGGAGGTCCGATCGGGTGTGTATGAGGATGTCGTCCATATAGATCGACAGCCAGTCTTGTCGGAGTTCTTCCCGGAATAACGCGTTCATCATGGTCTGGAAGGTGGCGGGGGAGTTGGTCATTCCGAAGAACATGACTTGGGGCTCGAAGAGGCCGTGGTTCGTGATGAACGCCGCCTTCCATTGATCTCCGTTGCGTATTTGTATGTTGTTGTACCCCCAGCAAATGTCAAACTTGGTGAACAGGCTGGCTCCTCGGACTCTTGCAATGAGTTCGGGGATGAGTGGAAGTGGCGTGGTGTTTCTATGGGTCCATTTGTTGAGCTTCCGGTAGTCTTGCACTGGTCGGAGCTTCCCGTCTTTCTTTTTGACGAAGAAGAATGGGGCTGCGAACTGGCTTTTGGATTCGGTGATGTATCCTTTGTCGAGGTGTTCTTTGAGGAATGTTGCGAGTGCTTCCTGTTCTGGTTGGGTTAGGGCGTATACTTTTCCTGGCATGTTCTCTGGGTGGCCTGGTTTTAGTTCGATGGCATGGTCCCATTCCCGTGGTGGTGGGAATCGCTTTGACTCTGCTTTGCTGAATACAAAGGAGTGTCGGTGATATTCCTTTGGGATTGGTAGGGCCTGGATTGCGTGTTTTTCGGCCAGCTTGGAAGCTAATGTTTGCCTGTCGGATGCTGTGGCGGTGTGGATTTTTGCTGTTGTCCGTCTGATCCTGGCTTTAATGACTACGGGTAGTTGTTCATAGGCGATCCACCCTTTTGCCCAGTCGATGACTGGTTGGACTGCGGCGAACCACGGGTAGCCTAAGATTACTTTTTGCTCGCCTAGGTTGGTGAGGAAAAAGCGCATGGTGCGTGTTTGGTCGCCCGTTCGTACGTCTAGGTCAGTGTAGTGGGTGATTTGGCCGTGGCGGTTCTGTGTCCCGTCCACGTTGAACACCTTGTGGGGTTCTGCCAATTCTTCGATTGGCAGCTTGAGTTCCCTTGCGTAGGCGGGATTAATGAAGTTCTCTGTAGCGCCGGAGTCTAGTAATGCGGAGGTTTCGGCCCTCTTAAACAGGGAGTTTAGATATATGTGAATTGTCATTGATCGACAGTTCGATAAATACACGCTCCTTGTACTTAATGCCCTAACCAAGGCCGAACTGGTTAGGCGTCCTGAAACCCTCTTCCTCGGCTGCTACTATCCCTCCTCCGAAGTGTGCTGCTACTTGGTCACGTTGGTCGGTGGACATGGCCGCCAGTCTGGTGGCTATTTTGTCCACTGGATTCTCGTTAGTGGTCGTGGTGTCTGACATCCAGTTGACCAGTTGTGCTGTGGCTATGTGCGGTTTCTTCTTCCGGTTTGGACAGTTGTGTGCGAAGTGTCCGACTTGGTTGCATTCGTAACAGGCGCCGCGGGGGGTTCGGTCGGCGCCGCGGGGGTTCCTGTCGGTTGATTGGGTTTGGGCGACGTTCACTTGGTAGACGTTCCCTTGTTCGTCTTGCATTTGGACCGTCCTTCCTTGGGGATTTCGGTTCCTCCAGTTGTTGTTCCGGTTAGCACATGCTCGGTCTGCATCAACGTCCATTGGGACGGGGGCGTTGTTCAAGTGGCAGGGGGCGTTGGTGGAGTTATATCCTCGGATGTTGGGGCGGTTAGGCTGTTGGTTGGCAGGGTTGGGCTGTGCGAACCGGTTCCAACAGGACGATGATGGTCGGCTCGAGGTGTTCTTGTCCTGCTTGAACATTTCATAGATGAGGAGTTGGGACGCTATGCTATCGATCGCTCGTTGTTTGATCTCTGCGTAGGTGTTGACCTTGGGGGGTTTGACTATGTTGTTGACAATGGACTTGGTTAGTCCCTTCAGGAAATATCTGATGGTCGCGGGTGCTGTGAGTGGGTATTCGGCCTTCCGGGCGACCCTTTCGAAGTCTTGGATGTATTGGTCGACGTCGGGCCACTTCATCTTCATGCTTTCTATCTGAAGACGTGCTTGTTCTTCGGCTTGTGTGTCTTGGAATTGGTTCCGGAACTCGTTCAGGAAGTGTACCCAGACATCGGGAACGTCTTCAAGGAGTGGGTCTAGTCGGTCCACCCAGTCTCCTTGGTTGAGGGCCCATTCGTCTATGGTTGGGCCTTTGATGAATGTTAGCACTATTGCTATGCGGCGGATCCAGGATTGGAGGCCGGGGACCGTGGTGTTTACACGGAAGTAGTGTCGCAGTTCGTTTATGAACTGGTCTGCTTTTGCTCGGTCTCCATCGAACTCTGTGGGGGCGCTCCCCATAAGGCGGGCGTCTTGGTTTGCCGGGGGCATAGGTGGTGCTGCCGGAGGGTTGGGGTTTCTGGGGTTTCCTCCCGGGTTGCCCCCCCCTCCTCCGGGGTTGCCTCCTCCTCTGCCAGGGTTGCTTCCCCCTGCGGGGTTGCCTCCTCCTCCTCCGGGGTTGTTGCTTGGCTGTCGCTTCATTGCCGTGTCTAGCTTCTTCTGCACGGAGGCCACTATCTTGGGTTTAGTAGTTGTGGTAGTGGTAGTGGTCACTGTGGTGGTCGCCATGGTGTGCTCGTGTATGAGTGAGGCGAATGGTCGGGTGTCGACGAGTGGGGAGTTTCTGATGGTAATATTGGTGTGATCCTCTGCAGGTTCCTCGTCTGTGGTGGGCGAGTTGGGTTGTTGGTCTGTGGAGATGGGGGATGGGGGTCGGCTGTTGTCCTTATTGTCGTCGGAGTCAGCTGGGATGGGTAGGAATGTTCCTCCTTCGCATCTGCAGCGGAGTCTCTCTCATGCGTTTAGCTCGTTGTGGGCCTCGATATCGGGTCTTCTAGGTCCTCGCACTAGTTTGAACTTGTCTCCGTCTTCTTCGAGGTAGACTTGAGTGAGGAATCCCTTCTCGTTGTGTATCCAGATGTGGGTTCCGTCTATGCAATCCTGTGCCTTCTTGGTTGTATCAGGGTGATATAGTATAGCTATCCCGTCGTATCCGGGGATGACTCCTTTGTCGATTCTTTGCAGGTGTGCGTTCTTTGGTGGTCGGTCATCGTCTCCAAAGTCCGTGAGGTATTCCTTGGGTGGGGCCTCTGTGATGGCAAGAAAGTTGAGTCTAATGTCACCGCTGCTTACGCGACGATAACGAGTAGACTCGGAGTAGTAGTGACAAGGCTCTTAGCGGCTGCCTTCTGGCTAGGAGTGGGGAATAGATGATATTGCCGTCGTAAGACAGACAGGAGACTCAACTTAGCGACTTAGGGTCACTATGGAGTCGTACTTATACTACTACAGGGTACAGGGTACAGGGCACAGGGAACATGATGATACGGGGCTGCGAGTCACGTACATAAGGCTGAGTCACAAGGCGACTCATGTAGTCCATCCACATCAGGTGAGGCATACAGTCGTGGGTACTAGTCAAGGCTTACCACTCCCTCGGGCTCGTCCAACTCCATGGGGCTATCCTCGCGGCTAACGTCTCCATCGATCGAGGGGGGGAAGTCCCAGGGCTGAGGGGACAGTAACAGCACCTGTGGGTGACCTGGATCTGTACCTGTGGGTATATTCAAATGAAAAACCCATACCTGGATCTGTGCAGGTATTAGCCACCAGGTGACCTGGACTCACAGGTCAAGTACCTGTCTGTTTGCAGGTACTTGTAACAGGTCTGTGATAAGCTCCGCCTCTGGTATGGAGAGGGGCGAGGTATTTTACGGACCGACGGACTGGCTGGGTCACATGACCCTATGACTCATCAATTCGGACTGGATGACTGTGACTCTTACTGTACCGCTAACTGATGACCCTGGCCTAGTTACTGATACGTGCATCATGCTGACAGTGTATGATAGGTAGATGACTGATCACTTACAAACCGGCTTAGCAACCGGCTTTAGGACTATTAGTCATACTGAGTTCGAACCTGTATATATAGGACTCTATACGAACAGTTGAGCCTTAAGCTTGACTTTGCTTTGCAATCGCAGCCTCTTGTTCACTCCTGTTCACTGCATGGCTCCTCTCCACTCTTCCATCTACATTCTAAGGTCCTTAAAGGCGGACCTTACCTTCGGAGCTTAGTGATTGTGCTATAACAATCAACGCACATCTCAGGAGTTCGAATCACGTGTCTCGGCATGCCTCGGACCGCACACCTTCCTAAACCGTCAAGTGTGCACGAAGCCCCACTGCGGGCTTAACAGTCTGGGTCAAACAGGTACTCACAGGTACTTACAGGTACACACAGGTACTCACAGGTACTCACAGGTATTTATAACTCATAGGTATATGTAACAGGTCCAGGTCAAATAGGTACTCACAAGTACACAGGTATTTATAACTCACAGGTACTACACACAAGCACACAGGTATTTGCAACTCATAGGTCTAGGTACTCAGTGATGTTGCACTCCGGTCTGGTACGCCTTCCTAATTGGGACACGTGTGTGGAGAACTAGACTCCTTGAATTCTTTTTGAAAACTAACTACTTTACTACAATCTAATATACTATTTTCCTTGGCCCATGTCCTTAGTGTCCTATCCCTCATTCCTGTGCAATTTGGGGTGCCCTTCATCAGCTGATCGGCCTGCGTCGTCTGCTCTCTGCATGCCTCCTAGCATGCCCGCTCCTGGGCCCTGTAGCACGACTGTCACGATGCTTGATGTCCGGCTTCATCCTGCGTTGTGGGGTCGACAATGCAGCACCAAACTCTGTTGAGGGCGTGCCTTGTTCGCTGTCCGAGGTGCCCGCGCATGCTGTGTGAGTCTTGAGCCCGATTCAATACACACCATTCAAGATGCACTCACACACATCTCGCACCCTCAACCTGTGCAGGTCAGCCAATCCAACCCAAGCAAGGCGAGCCAACAGGTGCTTCTTGAAGTACTTGAGTCACCCCTAAGTTGAAGCTGGACACTAGGACAGTACTGGGTGCATTTCTACACATGCTGCCGCACCTGTGGCGCATCATCAATCATCAATTGAGCACATTGTACTATTACTAGTCCACAATGGTGACGTCTGATGATTCTGGCATTACAAGAGATAAACCCCCCTTTGGCTGCTTACTCTTATCTTTGAAAACTGCCACAATCTCCTCATGAGGAATAGCACCAGGTAATTTGCACCAAGCACTGAGGCCCAGTGAGGAATCTGTTGATGTCAGATGACCCAATTTGACGTAAACTGACCGGATCGGAAAAAACTGACCCTCACATGCGCCTATTGATTGAATGCCGATAGCACTGATCAGTCGGCTCAAATTTCCTGTACCGTATTCCTACATGTAATGTCACATGATTTTAGTGCTGTATCTCAAATGCAGCATCCAGCACAAGGAGGAAGACGCAACTTAGAGTAAAAGAAAACTCGCAGCCGTGGGAATAATGTTCCGAAAAAGTGTCCATACATCAATTTGGCCTCTAATATCCTTGTGCTCGACCTCCAACCGCACGTGCAGCTTGGGATATGCATTCATTCCGATTCTTGCCCTCAACCTCATCCTGAGCTGGTCACTCACCTGGGCCGAACTTGCTTAAGTCACCCTCAAGGTCTACCTTTCTTCAATATCTGGCGAAAGTGGTGTTGACAACAGCTTGGCAGTCCGATGCAATGATGGACTATACAGTAGAGGTGCAGATGGTTTTTTTTACAGTAACACTCACGCAATATTGGCTCAGATACCAGTTCTAGATGAGTATGTGGACTTAGCCCTTTGAACAGTATGCATATAGCCTGATACCTGTCACTTGTTTACTAACATTGCGATGGTCATACAGCCATATCCCCTGGACATCCAGGTAACCTTCGTTTGCCACTCACTCGGAGATTTCTCTGGCCTTGCTTCTGTTGCTGATATACTACCAAGTTCCTTATTGTGTTTGATTGCAGTCTGACCATGCAACATGCTGTTGAGTGTGACGGGCAGGCTACTCAAACTATGCCAAGTGTGCTGTCAATCGTAGCCGTGTCCACAAGATGCAGGCCTTTGCAAGTTTGTCAACATCATCTCGAATGCCAGGGGCTTTCTCTTAGAAATCATAGACTTCAATGTCGAGGTGTGTCAACAAATTCTCATGTTGCTACATAGTTACTGATATGCTTGTTTGAGCCAGCCATATGTATGCATGGGGGAGCTTGTATTTGCCCTCCATGCATTCTACATCCTCTACACGTTGTAAACCCTCGCCTTCGCACGCTCACCTAACCTCTTCATGATGCTCTGCCTCCCACTCAACACACCGCAATCCACGATCCACTCCACACTGTTGCTGCAGCAGCTCCAACCTAATAACCACCACCCAGCAGCAGCTAGCAGCAATGGCAATGGAAGCACAGCCACTCCAGTGCTGCTCCTAGCATGCTAGCATCCTCAGACACGCGTGCAATACTTGTCTGGTTCGTTCCCTTTCTCCCTCCGCCTTGCAATCCAAACTCTACTCCCTTCCTCTTTCATCACCCTCATCCTTGGTTCTAATCTCTTGGGCCCTTTAAACCACAGTTATGGCCAGTGCACCATCCAGACCTGCTCGCATTGTGTGACAGAGGCAGACTATGCGCTACACACTCTCCTGCCTGCTTTGCTCTCTTACATGCTGGTGGCAACCATGCTTGGCGCTGTGATTGTGTGCAGGAGACAGTGCACGAGCTCGTATTAGTCTTATGTTGCTTGTCATCGATGTGCTGATGGAGGTTTACTGGGCCTATTCAGTCCCTTTAGACTTTGGACAATCATTTACTAGATGCTGATCTACGACTGTGCAAAGGTACACTATCTCTAACTACTACATTCATCTTCTCAATGTGTAGCAGGCTTCAAAATCGCAAACAACATTTTCGTCCAAGCATGAGTGAGCTGACAGCCTAGGAGACAAGAGGGGAAGAGACTGGGTAAGGGGGATGGTAATAGAACACGGGGCAGTGGACTACTAGACTAGACTGTAGATGGACAAATAGTACCAGTTTTTCCGATGACAACTGGTGTGATTAGATGGCACCTGAAGAAGCCAGCAATAGTGCCAATGAATGGCTCTTGCTGATGTTATATGACACTGTTTGGGTGGATCAGGTTTTACCAGATGGCACTGGCTCACGTCAACACAAATCTCACTGGGACTGAGGACTGACACAGTGCAAGCACTCTTGTCAGAGAGCGAGTGCCACATCTTAGAGACTGTTAAACCTCCGCATGAGAAGGCACGTTCGACATCTGTAGATGTTGCTATATAAAATATACTGTCATTTGATTAAATGACAGAAAAACATTTGCATAACTTACCGGGGACCAAAAGGAAATCCTTTGCCATCAGCACCAGTGGATGACCACTTGCTGCCTAGGGCTCTGCACCGTAACCGTACATCATGGGCCAGACGGTTCCGTACTACGGTCAATGTACCTGTGCTGTTCTGGGTCAACATCATTCCCTATATGGATGGTGAACGGGACGGTCTATACCCATCCATTACTGTCATAAACACAGCCGTCAGACGGTGTTAGACGGTTGGACGGGTATTTCCGAACTTGCCCTAGGAGTCTAGGACACTGTGTCAATGTTGCACCAAGGATGGCAGCGGAGTCTGAGCAGACACTTCCCCCCAAACTGTCAATTCCCAATCCTTACCAGTTCAGAGGCTCTCAACGCCGTCTTGCAAGCTCAGTTGGAGTCAATCCTGTCTGGAATCCTCAAGATCCTGATTCCTGACAATCATCATTTACCTTTTTTCTTCTCTCCAGTTCCCTAGACTAATTTGAGCTTGACAGGTGAGCAAATCAGAGCAATGCAAGCCAGCAACACATGGAGGACAAGCAACACACTGTTACCGGCATTATGCACAGACTACCATGGAGGTAGTTGAAGCCTTCTGGCTTCTGGCAGTGATTTGCCAACTGGAGGTGTGAACATTGAGGGCGAAGCACAGTGAGTATGGTTTTAATAAGCCCTAGTTGAAGAACTAATGTCCATCATTCCACGGCCCCCCATCTTCCCCTCAACATCATTCTGCAGTTCCCCAACTTTCTCTCAGTATGACTGATCAATGTGCTCTAGGGCCTGATGGGAAGTTGCTTGATGCATCCAAAATTGCCTGGTATGGCGACCCAGATGATCCCCAACCTATTCAACCTACCCCAGTGGTACAAGGTGTGTGTCTCTTCAACTCAATCATTTTTGACTACTAATACACTATTTGTCTGTCTTGTCAGGTCAATGCTCACGTCCAATTCGTGCTACAGCTGGTACAAGACTAGCAGACATCAGGAAAAACGAAATTTGTCAGTAGGAAATTGGCCAACTATGTAGCTCTCTGTAGCCATTGGCCTAAGCTATGTAGCACCAGTAGCACTACATAGCAGTCAAATAATTACATCTGCCCTATGTAGTGCTCTGTAGCAGTCATATAATTACATCAATCCTATGTAGTGCTCTGTAGCATGTTTAGTCAACATAGGATGATACATAGGGCTATGTAGTCAGCATAGGATGATACATAGGCCTATGTAGCTAGCATATGATGATACATAGGGCTATGTAGTTAGCATATGATGATACATAGGCCTATATAGTAACCACACTGTGATTCTTAGACTATGTAGTCAACATATGATAATCCATAGGCCTATGTAGTAATGTTAAGCCCGCAGCGGGGCTTCGTGCACACTTGACCGAAGGGGGAGAGTGTGCGGTCCGAAGCGTGCCGTGACACACGATCAGACTTCCTGAGGTGTGCATTGATTGTTATAGCACAATCACTAAGCTCTGAAGGTGAGATCCGCCTTTAAGGACCTCGAAAGATAGATGGAAGAGATGAGAGGACTGCGCAGTGAACAGGAGAGTACAAGGAGCTGCGATTGCAAAGCAAAGTTGAGCTTAAGGCTCAACTGTTTGTACAGAGTCGTATATATACAGAGTCGAACCTAGTATGACTAATAGTCTCAGAACCGGTTGCTAAGCCGGTTTGTAAGGGATCAGTCATCCACCCTATCGTACAGTAAGCATGATGCGCTTGTGAGTCATTTATCAGTCAGTCATCAGTCAGCGGTACAGTAAGAATCTCAGTCAGCCAGTCCAGTCGGTGAGCCACGTGTACATCGTACAGGAGTCAGGGGATCACGTGATCCCTAGCCAGTCCGTCGGTCTGTAAAACACCTCACCTCTCTCCGTACTAGAGATGGAGCTTATCACCACCCTCCCCTCAAAGGAGCGCTTCCACGCGCTTAACTGGATCCCTCGTTATCGCCGGGGACGTAGTCATAATCGGGGGGACGGGGAACGAGGGGCGTAAGAGGGGCCCGCATTCTCAAACTCGTCTAAGACGACCTGAGTGATCGCCTGGCGCATGGCGATCCCCGCACTGCTAAGTTCCCCTTTGCAGAGGTCGTCACATCCTGCGTTGTTATGGTCGTACTCTATCTCTCGCTCTTCCAGCGTGAGATAACGGGCGTGGCGTTGGCGTGTGAGGTAGTGGCCGTTGGCGTGGCGGCGACGACCCCCGTAAGGACAGGTGGCAGGCATCTGGTTCCGGAAGAAGCGGTGGTGGCGGGGGACTCGGCACCAGCCCGATGTCGAGATCGAGCAGAGATGATGAGGCGTTTCGCAGTGAGTGGAGAGGTGGTCATACCACGGGCAATAGGAGCAGCGTTTGCGCTCCTCGAACTCCTCTTGGGCCAGTGCGTCGTTGGTGGCGTTCTCACTGTTCCAAGAGACCCGGCTGCTCGCTCCTCCTCTCAGTCTGGAATCGGACCTGGTCGCTGTGTTGGTGCTGTAGGGCACCGTACTGCGCCTGTCTCGTCGGTGTCGCCATGCCAATTCCCCCCTCTCATGATCTTCATCCACTAGTCCTAGGAGTCGCTCTCGGGCATTGGCTCAGATGAGCCTCTGGCGGACTGCCTTGGTTCTGCCGACATGGGCGAGTTGGTGGATGCCGAACTCTGCCCTCCTCTTTTGTGTATAGGCTTCGAGGGCCTGGATCTCCTTGAGACAGAAGGCCAGTTTATGCTTATCGGCCTCGAGATTGCGAAGGCGGATGATGTCTGCTTTCACCCCGTAATCTCCCAGATTTTCAATTGCCCTTTCCATCGGGCCTCTGATCATTCTTTCTTCCGCCAGTAGTGTGAAATGTCTGTCGTCACGGTAGTCAGCCGGTGCCGCCCAAGATGCAGGGGCGGCTTCTAGAGTTTCCGCATACACGGGTCA
Source organism: Russula ochroleuca (assembly GCA_015178965.1). Lineage (NCBI taxonomy): Eukaryota > Fungi > Basidiomycota > Agaricomycetes > Russulales > Russulaceae > Russula > Russula ochroleuca. Next base: position 888,640 of record WHVB01000013.1, read on the forward strand.
CCCAGCTCCCATGGTTCCGTAGATGGTGGGCTCTCCCGTGATGTCGTCGACGTGGAAGCATACGAACCTCATGTCTACCTTGATTGTTGGTTCTGCTTCGGTAGCCGGGATCTTGATGGAGGTGCGATGGATTTCCGGTTGGAACCTTATCCAGTCATCTCCTGGGTGTGTCTGTACGAGGTCGTCTATGTCGACTTCGATGGTGTAGTGCGAGGGAAAGCTGTGCATGGAAGTGGCCGGAGAGGAACTTGGTGTCGTACTCGATACCGAAGACAGTGGAGTGGCGGCGCGGTGGACCTCGTTAGTCTCGGGATTTAGTACTAGAGGGTGGTCAGCCTCTTCTTGCCGTTCTAACATGAGTTGGGCCTCGGCCAGGCCGTTCGGGGAGTAGAAGAGTCTGTCTCTCGCAAAACTACTAAGACCGCGGACGAGGTTTTGCGGGTCTTCTGGGTTGTTTTGGGGAAATGTGTCGGTACATGGGGGAATAGGTAGTGGTTCGGGGCTGGGGACCCGGCTTGGTCCATGCACGCTGTACAGCGAGGGCGAAAGGCGTAAATATTCTTCGAGCTCGAAGCTGGGGGGTGTGTCTGTCGGTGGCGTGTATTCTGGTTCTTCCGGGAAAGCCGGTGGGGGTTCTGTGATGGGGTGGAGCATCGCTTCTAACACCGCTACTTCTTCTGTATCGACCGCTAGCATCGCGTTGCGGGTGGCAGGGGAGGGAGAACTGTATTGTGAAGACATCAAGGATAGGTTTTCGAATTGGGTGCAGAGTGTAGTGATGTCGGGGAGTGGTGAAGATTCCATGGCCAACTCTTGGGGGTTTATAACCATTCTCCGAATGGCCTTGGGGTTCTTATCGTGGAATTCCTTCACTTTTGTGGCGGCGTTACCTAGATTCTGTTTTGGTTCCCAGGAGTTATGTGCCTCGGAGAATCCTTTCCACCGGACGAGATATTGTAATGTCTTCGCCTTTCCTGTTCGCCTCGAGGCTAACACGTTATCCACTTCCCACTCCTCATGTCCTTTGATCAGGTCAGGAGGTGTTTCAGGGAAGTTGGGTCCATGTAATTCCGTCTCCTTGTATGGGTGGAGGACAGCCGCGTGGAACGCGTTGTGGATCCTCCACGCGGCTGGGAGGTCCAATCTGTATGTAACGGCGCTAAGTACTTCTGTCACCTTGAAGGGTCCAAAGCGTTTGGCCCTTAATTTCATTGTGGGGTGTGTCGTTCTTAGATGGGTCCCTTCCAGCCAGACCTTCTGATCCACTCGGTATCTTTGGAAATGTGGATCCTTGGTCCAAAGAGATTGCACCTTGCTGATGGCTTCTTGGGCGTTTTTTCTAGCTTCCAGAAGTTGGGACTTCTGTTCTTCTATTGCTGGTACATTTCCGACACGCGTGGGTTGATGGGTGCGGGGAATGAATCCCATCCACAGTTCGTACGGGGGTTTCTTTGTGGTTGAAGAAGGATGGGAGTTTATCATGTACTGGGCGACTTTGAGCCAGTCAGCCCAGTTATCCTGCTGGTGATTGCAGAAAATTCTCAGTATTGTCTCCACTGTCTGGTTCGTTCGTTCCGACTGTCCGTCTGTTTGAGGGTGGTATGCGGAGCTCATGTTTTGTTTGATGTCCAACTGGGCGCAGAGTTCCTTGAAGAATTGCAAAGTGAACCGCGTGTCTCTATCTGATATAATTCTTTTGGGGAGGCCTGTGTAGGGGAATGCATGGTCTCTGAAGAGCCTTGCGACTTCCTCGCTTCCCATATCTTCTCGACACGGAATCAGGATTACGGCCTTTGTGCAGTCGTGATCGGTGATGGTGAGAATTGTATCACAGCCACGTGAGTCGGGTAATTTTGTAATGAAATCGACTGTGATGGTGGCGAAGGGTGTTGTGTCTTCACCAGGACCGATCGGCGCAATGGGGGGCACGTTGCGGTGGGTGATTGTTTTTACCGCCTGGCAGGTGGCGCATCCTTTGACGTAATCTTCCACGTCTTTATGGATCGTGGGCCACCAGTAATCTCGTTTTAGCATCAGGTAGGTTTTCCAAATTCCGGGATGTCCCGACATCGGAGTGTCATGATACTCCTGGAGGAACGTGCGTCGGAGTTGTGTATCTTCAGGGATTACTAGCGATCCTGCCTTCCACCAGACCTTCCATTCGTCTTGGTAGATGCCGTGTTTCCTTTTCCAAGTTTGGCATAATTCGTTATTTGCCTTCTGTAGGCGGTGGACTTGTTGTTCCAGGATGGAGATCTCTATTGCTCTGGCGAAGAGTTCATTCGGAAGGGCTGTAGTCTCTTTGTTATCTGCAGATCCGTCATTATGGTCTGGCCGTCGGGATAGGGGGTCTGCTTGGTTTCGCTTGCCCGGGAGGTGGACTAATTCGAAGTCGAAATCTGCCAGGAATGCAATATAGCGGGCCACTCGTCTGTTCAATTTCTGCGGATGTCGATAATAACGGAGGTTGTCGTGGTCCGTATAGATTGTCAGTTTATGGGGTGATCCCATTACCAGATGTCTGACGCGTTTAAGACCTTCAATGATGGCTAGAAATTCTTGGTCTCCGATAGAGTAATTTCTTTCTGCCGCATTTAGTGCTTTCGAATGATAGGCCACTGCTCGTCTTTTGTCATTGTCATCTCTTTGATAGAGGATGCTGCCGAGTGCGAATGCTGAGGCATCGACTTCTAGTTCATATGGTTTTGCTGGGTTCGGGTGCCAGAGGACCGGCTCGGTGGTCACTCGTGTGATGAGTTCATCCAACGCTTTTGTACACTTCTCGGTCCAGATGAAGGGGGTCTCCTTTTTTGTGAGGTCGTGTAGAGGTCGGGCTATAGATGCGAACCCTTGGATGAAGGGTCATTGGTAGCCTAATACGCCTAGGGTCTTCCTTACTTCTTCTACGGATTTGAGAGTCCTGGGCCATTCTGATATTCCTTTTACTTTGGCGGGGTCGATACGTACTCGTCCGCCTCCTACGAGCCATCCGAGGATTTCCATTTCGTCCTTTTCGAATTGGCATTTCTTTGGCTTCAGGAAGTAAGAGCATTCTTCCATTTTGTCGAGAAAGTCGTGGACGATTTGTTTGTGTAATTGGCGGCCTTCTTCGTCGTTGGCCGTGGCTACCCACCAATCGTCCATATAGTTTCCTAGGTTTTCGGGATACTTTTGGAGTAGCGGGCGGAAATCTCGATGCATGGTTCGTTGGAAGAAAGGGGGTGCATTTGTGAGCCCAAAGTACATGACTCGAGGAACGTAGGTGCCTTGGGGAGTTTTGAACGCTGCTTTGGTTTGGTCTTCCTCAGCGATGCGTATGTTATTATATCCCCAACGAATGTCGAACTTTGAGAACAGCAGTTTGCCGTGAAGCCTTTCTAATGCAGACTGGATGTTGGGTAGGGGATTGTTATCTCGGACTGTGTACTTGTTTAGTTGTCGGTAGTCCATGATAATCCTCTTCTCCGAGCTGTCCTTTTTGTTAATGAAGTAGATGGGTGCTGTGTAAGGGGAAGGTCCTTCATAGATTCGTCCGAGTTCTTCTTCTTCAAGGATCCATTTCTCCAAGAGCTCTCGTTCGTCTTTGGTTAAGGGGTATACCTTACAGTTTAGTTCCTTTGGTGCGTTGGCGGTCAGTTTGATGGTCATATCTTCGGATCTTGCAGGTGGGAAGCGTCGTGCTTCTTCTTCCGAGAAGACCTTTTGATGTCTTCGGTATTCCTTTGGGATGGTGTCGATGGTGAGGTGGATTTTATCTTTATCCACCTTTTGGGCCCATTCTTGTGCGATATTGGTCCGTCGTACGTAGATGGCTTCGTCTTCCTTGGGTTTCCCTAGTTGTTTGATCGCCTCTCTTTGCATAAAGAAGATGTTCTTGGCGACATGCATGTATCGGCTGCTTTGAAGCTGTACCGAGTCCCCTGAAACCTTTCCTGTCTTCCAGTTGATTTTTGGGTTGAAATCATAAAGGAAAGGATATCCTAGGATGATGCGATCTTTTCCTAGGCTTGTGATGTAGAATCTTTGGAGCGTATGTTTGTCTCCTTTGACGATGCATAGCCAACAGTAGTGTGTGATTTTTCCTTGTTTATTTTCCGTGCCGTCTACATTGTGGACTGTGACGGGTCGGGCAAGTTCTTTGCGTCCTATTCCGAGTCGTTTCCAGGTGTCTTCGTCAATGAAGTTGTCGGTTGCGCCACTATCTATGAGGGCGGATTCTTCGGCCTTGGATTGCGAGGTGTGAAAAGAAACATTCATATTCAGAGTTGAGAGTTTCCTAATGTACATCGTATCTTGCAATCCTGTTGCTCTAAGCCAGACCATCGGCTTTGAGCTTCCTAAAAATCCGCTTTTGCCGATAGTTCCTCATAGAGGTTTTCCCGATCTTCAATAGTCATCCCTCGAATGTATTGGAGGACATCCTTTTTGGTGTAAGAAGGAGGTGCGGTGGTCGAGGTTTCAGCTTCGCTGTGCTGTTCTTCTTCCTCGTCTTCGTTGATCACCGCGGCTCGGACCTTGGGTTTTTCTTTGACGTATTGTCCTTGAGAGCTGCGGGGTCTTTCTGGGGTTTTTCCTTTGCCTTTGTCGGGACAGGCTCTGGACATATGTCCCAATTTGCGGCATCAGAAGCACCTTCCTTCCTTCATGAGTTTGGTGCGCTCTTCGTCGGTTAGTTTCCCGGTGGTGCGAATGGCATCGATGTCCATTGCATTGGGATCCTTTTGTCGTTTTGGCAGAGAGGGTTTTTGGTAGCTCCGCATCCTGTTGGCTCTGGTCGAAATGTGGCCTGGTCCTCCTTTGGGTCCGATGTTGTCGTTTAGGTCTTGCCACCTCTGGACTGTTTTTCGAGTCGCATCGTACCATTCTTCCATGGTTGCTGGCAGGGTTTCTCGTTGATGGATAACACGGTGGAGTCCGACTGGTAGGATATCTTGGAACAGTTTGATTGTTCCTTCCGCGTCTGGTCCCCATCCTGCTTCCCTGATAAGGCGTTTGAAGAGCGTGATGGAGGAGTCGACTTTGTCCACGTCTAACTCCATTTTTGTGAGACGTGAGTACACATCTTGTTTCTTGGTGGAATCGGTAAAGGCATCTCTGAATGCTCTTGCGAACCATTCCCAGAGGGCTGGGTCGTTTTCTGCGTGTGTCGGGGGATCTCCCGTGTTTGGGTTTCCTTCTACCTTGATGGATAGCTGGTCCGCCATATCATACAACCAGTCATCGACTAGTGGTCCTTTGATGAATGTAATGGCGTAGGCCACTTGTTCTGCCTTGTTGGTGAAGGTGGAGTTGTGCCGGTTGAGGAAGCGGTAAGCTCCGAATTGCTGCATGAATCGTTCGGCGTCTTTCCTGTCTCCTTGGAAGATTTGGGGAATCATTCCTTTGAGGGCTTCGTTGCGGGGTGGTGCGGCTGCTGCCTGTCCGGCTGCTATTTGTCCAGCTACCGGTGGGCCTCCGCCACTGCCTCCACTGCCTCCGCCTCCTCCGCCGCCTGGTTGTCCTCCGGCGGGAGGTTGTCCTCCAGCGGGGGGTGGTTGGGGTTGTCCTCCTCCTCCTGGTTGCCCTCCTCCTGGGAGCTGTGGGATTGGTGCTGGTCCTGCTACTTGTGCCGGTTGTACGTGGGCTACGGCAATTGCTGCCATTGCTTTTGTGAGTTGTTCGATGACCGGTGCATGAGCTTGGTCTGTCGTGGGGATGTCTGGGTCTGAGGTTGGTGAAGTAGTTTTTACTTCGGGTGCTTCGTCACTTCCTTGTGTGATTTCTGTGTGGATTCGTTCGAGGTCAGGGGCGAGTAGGAACGGTCGGCTTTTGGTTCCTAATCCCTTTTCTTGGGGATCGATGATCTCGTCTTCTCTGCTAACTTCATAGCACTTGTCGATGGTCCAACTGATTCTGTACCAGGTCCCGTTGATGTATTCCACAGGGTATGTGTATAACCCTTCTCTGAGGTGATATGCTGATCGCCCTTCAGTTCGTGATTCTAGCCAGTAGGCTTTTCCCTGTATTTCTGTAGGGAGGTCGTCGGTGGTTCTATTTCTGAACCGGATGTTGGGGCTCTTTGAGAGCTTTTGTTTCCTTCCGAGGTCGAGTAGTATGTCAGCCAGGTTGGCTTAAGAGAAGCTTGACTTGTGTTAAGCCCGCAGCGGGGCTTCGTGCACACTTGACCGAAGGGGGAGAGTGTGCGGTCCGAAGCGTGCCGTGACACGCGATCAGACTTCCTGAGGTGCACGTTGATTGTTATAGCACAATCACTAAGCTCTGAAGGTGAGATCCGCCTTTAAGGACCTCGAAAGATAGATGGAAGAGATGAGAGGACTGCGCAGTGAACAGGAGAGTACAAGGAGCTGCGATTGCAAAGCAAAGTTGAGCTTAAGGCTCAACTGTTTGTACAGAGTCGTATATATACAGAGTCGAACCTAGTATGACTAATAGTCTCAGAACTGGTTGCTAAGCCGGTTTGTAAGGGATCAGTCATTCACCCTATCGTACAGTAAGCATGATGCGCTTGTGAGTCATTTATCAGTCAGTCATCAGTCAGCGGTACAGTAAGAATCTCAGTCAGCCAGTCCAGTCGGTGAGCCATGCGTACATCGTACAGGAGTCAGGGGATCACATGATCCCTAGCCAGTCCGTCGGTCCGTAAAACACCTCACCTCTCTCCGTACTAGAGATGGAGCTTATCAAGTAACCACACTGTGATCCTTAGACTATGTAGTCAACATATGATAATCCATAGGCCTATGTAGTAACCACATTAAAATCCTTAGACTAAGACTATGTAGCCAATGCTTGATAAGCCAAAGGACTACATAGTGCTCAGTAGCACTCTGTAGGCAGTATATACACATGACACATGACACAACTTCACACATAAATTTATCAAAATAATAATAATTTACTATCTAAATGTTTTACAATGTATCAAAATATACCCTAGGGGCTTTGCAAACCAGGGACCGGTCGTGGACGCGAATGCAAGGGACCAGTAGTGGACACGAACGCGAGGGGCATTGTGAACCCGAATGCGAGGGAGCGTGAACACGAATATGATCTAACCCGAACATGAGGGGCAATCTAACCCGAATGCAAGGGACCGGTCGTGGATGCAAACACGAGGGCGATCGTGAACCCGAATGCGAACACAGGCACAGTCGTGACTGTGAACGCGAATGCAAACACGGGCACAGTCGTGACCACAAACACGAGCACAAGGCACAAGGGGGGGTGGTGAATGCAAACACGAGGCACAAGGGGTGGTGGTGAATGCGAACATGAGGGAGGGGGCTCCGGAGAAGGGCCAGCCGTGAACGTGGCTGTGAATGCAAACGTGAGTGAGCAAGGAGAGGAGGGAGGAGAGTATGCCACTGCAAATGCAAATGCAAACACAACATGCAAGGGGGGAAAGAGAGGGTGAGGGTGAGGGGAGGGGATGGGGTAGGGGCCACGAATGCGAATGCGAAGCACAACACACGAGGGAGGAAGGAGAGCAAGAGCGAGGAAGGAGAGCGAGAGAGGAAGGAGAGCAAAAGGGAGAGGGAGAGGGAGATGGAAGGGGAGGGGGTGAGAGGGGTGCACGGCTGTGAATGCGAACGCGACACACAGGGAGGGAAGAGAGGGGGTGAAAGGGAAGAGGGAGGGGAGGGAGGGAGAAGGGTATGCAGCAGTGAATACAACGACACTGATGCAAATGCAAACACAAACGCAGAGAGGGAGGGCAGTGGTGACACAAGTGAGTGGGTCAGGAAGGGGGAGACTGGGGGAATGGTGCTGGTGACTTAGTCGTTTTTTCGAGATGTGTCTGCCACGTGGCCTCGTAAACAGAGCCAAATGGTCTGTGCACGGCTCCCGTTTATATAAAGCCTCCTCTACTTGCTCGAACCCTCCCTCATTTATAGTACAACCCATTTACAGTACATTTAATTGTCTTGTAATATATTTGAGTCTCTTAGGTCTTTTGTATTAGTAATAGTATAAGTATTGTAATAGAATTAGTTTTAATAAATAAAAAGATATTGTGTTTTGACTTATAAAATTGTGTGAATCTGAATTTGATGACTCTTTATAATAATGTGACTGTGACTAATGATAGTCTGTTTGGTTATTTTACCGTAAGGTGGGACCCCAAAACTCTGTTTATGTGACCTACAGACCTATGCTATGTAGCACTACATAGCACTACATAGCTACTACAGGGCCCTACAGAGCACTACTATAGTGGATAGCGACTACTATAAGCTCTCTGTAAAGGGGTACCTACCTACCAGGCTACCAGCTCCTACAGGTGCTATGTAGCACTACATAGCAAATAAAAATTTTCCTGATGGAGGCTATCGCTGCTGAGAAGCTTGATGAGTTTGGTAATGCGTCTTCTTGATGCTTTATCCAACCTCCCAATGCAAGGGGCTTGCCAAGAGCCACTGCAAAGCACAAGAGAACCACCGCTGATTCCACTGACCCCACCGATCCCACTGCCACCAATCCCACTGATCAGATTGATACTGATACAGAAGACCAAACCTTTGCCATTTCAGTTTCTGATGGTGGATCGGAGTCATCAGACGATGACACAGACAGTGATGGTATTGAAGAGATCGGAAATGAAGAGGTATGTTACTACATTCTCTTTTATTTTGCTATTAACAAACAATTCCAAGGTTGCTGATATGCTTCCATCAAAAACCATCCCTGATATCGGCAATTGGAAAGGTCATGCATTGAAGCCCAAGACTCGGACCAGGACAAAATCTTTGGCTCTTCCTGCAAGAAAGAGGGCAAGAATATCTTCTGACGAGGTCGAGGTCATCAAAGTCAACACTACTGCAATAAACACGGCCATATCTCCAACAAGTTCATTCCAGAAGGTGCATTATATCTCATAAGTGTGTAGCAGCATTGTTTTAATTAGGAGCACTGGGCAGTCTCGCCGTCTCAGCTACTGGAATAGAACATGAGAAGCATAAAGAAGAGCCCAGTCTATCTGTTCTATGAAATCATTGCCAATGGGTCAGATGGCACTCTAGGAGATGACAGCAATGTACATTATTGCTGTCTTCATGGTGTGCACAAGGTGTGCACAATTAAGAAGTCGATAAGGAGCAACTTGAATGGTGCATTCTATATTCACTAATCACTATGGCTATTTCTTATGGAATGAGCCTCTTAGTTCTTGTGAACTATCTACACGTCCATGTCAAGCCGATGTATCAACTATATTGCATCCTCAAAGACCGGGATGAGCCACCGACGCCTGATGAGATTGATGTTGCATCTGCAAAGCGACAGCTAGATGCAACAGCCAAAGCTGAATACCTACAGAAGCTCGAAAAATCGTCACAGACTATCAGGAAGGCATTCCAAGATCAGCAAGCCTGTGCCCTCGTAAGTGAAAATTCTCATTTGATTTGCTTGTGACTTATGAAGATATTACAGGGGCCATTTGACCAGGAGATGTTCGAGCAACTTCTCATGGAATGGATCATCGCCTGTGACTAACCATTTGATGAAGTCCAAAAACCTGAATTCATCACAATGATGAATTATACACATCATCACACTGGTGGTTTGTTGAAGATTCCAAAACAAGATGGCATCAAGCAGTGTCTGATGAAGATGGGTGATGATACAGTTGAAGAGGTCCATGAGATGTTCTCAGTATGATATTATCTTTGTTCATTGTGTTGTTGTAACATACTAACTATGATGTAGAAACTTGAAGGAAAGGTGTGTCTGTCCCTCGACATGTGGACATCAAGCAATCAGCACGCCTTTCTGGCCATCGTTGCACACTATGTGTCCAATGATGGGCAACTTGGTTTGTGCTTTATTTCATTTATTGAACCGATACTGTATTTACTGTTTACATCATACAGAGGAGCTGCTAATCGATTTTCACAAACTCATCGGGGAGCATTCCGGGGAGAATATGGCAGAGGCTGTTTGGCAGACATTGGAATTGTATGGCCTCATCAGCAGGGTACGTTTCCCATTTGCAGCCCATCATGTATTTGCTAACATATTCCAGATCATTGCTATTGTAATGGATAACGCCAGCAACAATAACACGTTGATGACATCACTTGAATCGTGATGCCAGCAACAGGGCATTACATTTTCAGCACAAGACACTTGCATGCATTGCATGCCCCATACAATTCATCTGGCAGCACTTAAGGTATTGAGCTTTATGATTCTTTATTCATGGGTCTCTAATTGTTGCCTGTTTAGCTCCTGGAAGGGATTGGAGCAATATCAAGCGCTGAGGGCAAGAAAGCTGGTGCACGCAGTGGCAACTATCAAGACAACATCACCCTGCCTCTATCGCATGATTATGACATCAATGCAACATCTGATCATGCTGAGGATGATCCTGATGGGATCAATGCAGATCTTGACCTGAATGCCGATGGTGTGCTGCCTACAGTTGAAAGGGTAAGTGTTGTATATCCTTCCACAAGTCGAACTCGGAGCTGAAGCATAAGTTTAAGCTTCGTAAGATTGTCAAGGCTGTCCATTCAAGCCCTCAGCATTGCCAATCCTTGGCACGCGAGATACAGTTTGTGCATCTTGAAGGGACTCAAGGGAGCAAGATTTCAAACGATTGCAGTGCCCTGCTCATGCTGATTCTCGATGTGAGAATGCGATGGGCTTCCACCCACCAGATGCTTTGTACGTTGTCATAATTGTTACCTGTATAGGGACTTAGTATGGCTGCAGGACGAGCACTCGATTACCATGACACAATTGACTCCTTTGTTTCAAGAAACAAGGACCTTCACACACTGGAACTCAGTCAAGCCGACTGGGAGTCCATCAAGTTGGTAGCATCATGGCTTAAATCGTTTAGGTCTGCAACTACAGAGATGTCTGCTACGAAGACTCCAATGCTGTCAACAACTCATGCCATTTTCCGAGGCCTACAAGACAAAATTAAGAACATCCTTCACAGTCTTCCCAACTCAGTATCGCCCAGAATTAAGCTCAGTCTCACCGATGCACACTGCAAGCTCAGCGACTACTATTATCAGTATGACACTTCTCCTTTCTACATTTGGGCAGCATGTATGTGAGGTTTCACTGGAATCATTTACTTTATTCTAATTGAGGTCTGCTAGTGCTTGATCCACGCATTTCATATGAAGGGTTGAGGATAGATTATGGCAGCAATCTCACCCTTTCCAGTCACCTTGAAGAATCGAAAGACAATTTACTTGACTACTTCAATGACAACTATGCAAATCTAAACTGCTTGACGCCACCATCATTGCCGCCTTTTACATCCGTTGAGGCACTGCCCATGGATGGATCACCTCAGAAGTCCTTCACTGCTCGGTATCACAGAAAAGAGAAGTGCTATACTAATGAACTAGAAGAATACTTTAAACTACCTGCAGAAGACTTTGAAGCTTGCAACCCAATTTGCTGGTGGGTTGGTCAACATAGTCAATTTCCGTGCCTCTTTCGACTGGCACGTGATATTCTATGCATTCCTGGTAAGTACTTTTGGCAAATTTAATCCATGCAATCTGATTTAGTTGTCGATGTAACTTCCAGGCTCTGCTGTTGCCGTTGAGAGGATTTTCTCAGGTGGTTGGGACACCATCTCTCTCCGATGTGCTAGTCTTCGTGCCGACATAATTCATACCCTCATGCTTGTCAAGAAGCAATTGCATCTTGTCCGTGCCAAGACCAATTGTCACCGCTGCTTATGCAATGATAATGTATAGACTCGTGTGGTGATGTCAAGGCTCTCAGCGGCCGCCTTCTGGCCAGAGGTGTGGGAAATAGATGATATTGTCCACGTAAGATGGACAGGAGACTCAACTTAGCGACTTAGGGTGGGAGGAGCGACGACGACCCAGTGGATAACCACGCGTAAGGTAAGTGGTGGGAGGGTAGAGTAAGTAAAAGAAAGCAAGGAAACTTGGGGTCTGGGAAAAGACAGCCATGCAAGTTTTGAACATATATCTCTTCAGTCCTTGGTTTGAAACACAGTTTGAACTCTATCCGCAAGGCCTCTGATTGGACCGGGGGATAGATATGCCGACGACGGGCGTCGCCCAGATGAGGGACTTGCGGGATTGGCTGATAAGGGGATGCTGGGGAAGGTGGGTTGACTGGGCAGATACGCACGGACGATGCGGTTGAACTTTAACTGGGGATGACGTCAATTGACACCACGTGATCTATGACCTATTGAGTTACGTTTCCCAATGGATCAGTACGGGTTCCTTGTACGGATGGAAGGTATGAGATCATACCACAGCCAAGACAGCTGTGGGAGAAGCGGCCTATACACCAACCGTCTGACAGCTCCGAAGAGCGGTTGCAGCGGGAATGATGACAGACATTCAATTACGTGCCAGGTGGCAACGGTTCAAAGGAGAGGACGGGGAGGGCCAGTCCGTCTACGATCCTCATATGGATGTCAGGAAATCCAGGGCACAGGCCCCTAGAATTCCTTTGATTTGATCAATGAACCATCGGAGAACACAGCTGGGTATGGTGTTCAGATCTGTTCATGGGAGGCAAGAAGGCGTCACTGTACGATGTGTATCCATAGAGGGAATAGAGAAAAGAGCGACAAAGACTTACATGATAGATCTAGACGGGTGATGATGTGAGGTGACGTGGGGATAATAAGGGCGCGAGATGTGATGCATGACGTGAGGTACCTGGCACGTGACGCAAAGTGACGTGACAAATTATTTTTGTCAACGGGAAGAGGCGTCAGGTGATCAGAGATCACGTGACATCTTACCAACGTGATAAATGATCACGTGTTGCCTTACCTAATCGGCCCGTCGGCCCGGCCCGGCCCGGGGTCCGCTGCACCTAAGTACAGACGGATTGTCCCGGTTAGGACTAGGTTTAGGGTTTCTTAGGGTTAGGTTAGGGTTTAGGGTTTAGGGTTAGGGTTTAGCGAAGGTCGGAGGAGCGACGACCCAGTGGATGACCACGCGTATGGTAAGTGGTGGGAGGGTAGAGTAAGTAAAGAAACCAAGGAAACTTGGCGTCTGGGAAAAGACAGCCATCCAAGTTTCGAACTTATATCTCTTCAGTCCTTGGTTTGAAACTCAGTTTGAACTCTATCCGCAAGGCCTCTGATTGGACCGGGGGATAGATACGCCGACGACGCGCGTCGCCCAGATGAGGGACTTGCGCGATTGGCTGATAAGGGGATGCTGCGGAACGTGCCTTGACTGCGCAGATACGCACGGACCATGCCGTTGAACTTTAACTGCGGATGACGTCAATTGACACCACGTGATCTATGACCTATTGAGTTACGTTTCCCAATGCATCAGTACGGGTTCCTTGTACGGATGGAAGGTATGAGATCATACCACAGCCTAAGACAGCTGTGGGAGAAGCGGCCTATACACCAACCGTCTGACAGCTCCGAGGAGCGGTTGCAGCGGGAATGATGACAGACATTCAATTACGTGCCAGGTGGCAACGGTTCAAAGGAGAGGACGGCGAGGGCCAGTCCGTCTACGATCCTCATATGGATCTCAGGAAATCCAGGGCACAGGCCCCTAGAATTCCTTTGATTCGATCAATGAACCATCGGAGAACACAGCTGGGTATGGTGTTCACATCTCTTCATGGGAGGCAAGAAGGCCTCACTGTACCATGTCTATCCATAGACGGAATAGAGAAAAGAGCCACAAAGACTTACATCATAGATCTAGACCCGTGATCATGTGACGTCACGTGCGGATAATAAGCGCCCGACATGTGATGCATCACGTGACGTACCTGGCACGTGACCCAAAGTCACGTGACAAATTATTTTCGTCAACGGGAAGAGGCGTCACGTGATCAGTGATCACGTGACATCTTACCTACGTGATAAATGATCACGTGTTGCCTTACCTAATCGGCCCGTCGGCCCGGTCCGGCCCGGGGTCCGCTGCACCTAAGTACAGACGGATTGTCCCGGTTAGGACTAGGTTTAGGGTTTCTTAGGGTTTGGTTTAGGGTTTAGGGTTCTATGTGTGTTCCTTATCAGTCGCGGTCCCGGATTAGCGGGTGCGATACATACTAGGGTTTAGGGATTAGGGGTTGAGGGTTTGCCCCCGGAACCATGCGGTTAGTATGTCTGGGAAAGACTCGCATAAAGTATGTACTTACCGACGAATTGCCATGAATGGTACTCGAGTCGGTGTCGACGTATACGTCCAAGCCCTGGGATCCAAAAGTGGTGAATATATTCGGATCTAGGGACTTTATTAGGTGAGAGGTTGAATCGGCTGCAATGGACAGCAGTCAACTGAGGACGGTGGGTTAGCTACACCCCCCACAAACGTCCGCCTGACCAATCTCACCGCTAGCTACACCAGCGGTCTACCGGTCTGCCAGAGTTGATCACACTGACGAAAGGGACTTACAATGCCGAACTCCGTCACCATGCCAAGACACCCCGACGCCCCTAAGACCCGTCAGCGCAAAGACTGCGGGGGGAGGAACGCCACAGTGTGGCAGAGGATGATCTAAAGAACGGGCTTACAATGCCCAATCCGTGCTACTCGCGTCCGACAGCCGGGCCGGCCGGGACCTAACGGATCATTGATTGCGACTTATCGCTTGGTGCCCATCAAAGGGCTGGAGGATGTGGGTCCCCGGTGTCATCAGTGACGACTGCCACGGCCCCAAGTCCCACTGGCTGCATTACGCCAGGGACCGGGTGCCGACGAGGCTCCATACCGACGAGCGACATGCTCCACTTCGTTGTCTGAAGAATTGTTAGTATCTTCGGGTCCAAACCTTCGCGTCCTTTTCAGACGGGGACCTACAACAATGGTGTTCAAGTCGGGGGAAGAACGGCGCTTAGCTGAAGCCATATACTTAGCTGCAGCACTGACGATGTCATTAAGTGCCTGAACCTCAATGTTCTCTATGACGGATCTCTTCCAAAGATTAGAAATGTCGAGAAAGTTGCGTGTGCGTTTTCGCGACACGATAACTCGACTATTGAAGATATCGGTATTTCGCAGATCCCAACGAGTCTCGGTCGGCCTGGTGCCCCAGTCCGATACCCGATCATCATTAGTTTCCGGCGCCGGGAACTCCATGTTGAAGTCCCCTCGGTCGGCCCTTGCGAGCCACTCCCGCCAATATCCGAAGATCACGTCACCTAATTGGTGAGCGTTAAAGTAATTCCATGCGAGATTGTACTGGGATTTAAGCACTAAGACGTCCGAGCCCTCGCTAGCAGTTCGCACCGCTAGACGCTCATTCCATCGCTTAGAGAGATTGCTATATAACCACTTATGTACTTCGCTGGCTGGGTAACCACGTCTAATGTACAGGGATACCAGTCCCCTCATTGCTTCCAAGTAGTGTTCAAGTTTACTACTAAGGGTGGCCAGCCTGGACATTTCGCCATAAAAGGTCCCGCGTTTGACGTCGTACGGGTGGGCGGATATCCATGGAATACGCTCTTGGTGATTCCCATTTTTGCGGTAAGGCATGTGCTGCAGTGTGTTGTCTGCATCCTTATACAGCATCATGTCGAGGAACGGCTGATGTGAAGCCGAGGAATCCCAAGTGATCGTACAGTTATCGTACCGAATAAGATTAGATAGCAATTTAGTGGCGTCGTCTTCCGACTCGGCGTAAACTATTGCTAAACAATCATCGATATACCGCCCGTAGTAAAATATATTAGGGTGGCTAAGGACGTCTGCTCGCTTCTCGAATTCGTACCCGTAGAGGTTAGCGAGGTCAGGTGAGTCAGCAACGCCCATTGCTAGGCCTGCAAGCTGCTCGTAAACGACTCCTTCGAACTGTGTGACCAGTCTAGTGTTGCCGACTTGCAGGGCGCGTTTGAAGATGCGCTGCTGCATGAGATTGTCGTAGTCGTCGTGGTTGGGAATATTCCAATAGTACTCCATGTACTGATCGAACACGATGTCCAAACAGTGCTGTAAAGGAATATTCGGGTAGAATGCCACGACATCTCCCGTAACGATATACCATCGTCGGGATTTGTCAACAGATAGACTACTCAATTTTTGCGCCAGGTCTTTGGTTCCGTGTATTACGGTGGCGGCCGCCTTTATGAGCGGCTTGAGTTTTTTAGACACATATTTCGCGGCTGGATTTTGTATGGCCGAGTGACAGGGTATGATCGGGCGCATTTTAACAGGTTGTTTATGGATCTTTGGGATCCCGTAAAACTTTGGTATATGATGCGATTCCCCTCTAAGTGTTACCTTAGACCGCAGGAAGTCCGAAACTGTGCCTTCTTTGTAATCGATGTGCTTTTTCGCCAACACGCCTATGGCGGTCATTTCAGTGCACTTACTGTCCAGGATAGCGATCAGCTCGTCGTGTTCGAGCTGGCGATAATTATTAACGTCTGCTAGAATATCCCGGGATTTTTCAACGATCCAGGAACGTTGCGACACCGCTGTTCCTAAGTTTTTGTCGGTTCCTGTGATTACATATTCATTGTCTAACAGGAACTTCCGAATAAGTCCCACATCCGGCTGCAACGTTCTATGCGGGTGCCGAAGTGTTTCTGCATCTGGGATTTTGCGTATTGCCTCAGAGGCAAAGACGCGGCCCTTGATGAGACCTAGTTCGATGTAATGCGGTAACGCGGGCGCTTGTTTGTTAGACTTTGGCCGCACGTCATAGTCAGGATCGTAAGGTTCTTCTCCTGCGTTATCAAATGCAAAGGTCAACCGCCATCGCAAGCGTCTGTTGAAATCTGCCCAAGCGTTCCTTATCAGTTCGCTGTTGCTTGGCTCGTGGAACATATATTTAGCTCCAATCGAGAGTTGATAACCAATCTCCTTTGGCAAATCGACGCCTGGCGAGACGTGAATATCCTGCTGGTAGTTTAGGTTTGATATCATTTCTAGTGACATCCTACTTAGCACGAAATCGATTGCTTTTGGGAGGGGTAGGGTAAGGACATAGTCCGGCATAGTATTTGGGCTAGAAACCCATAAGTCGCCTTCACAAATAAATGATCCGGGCCGGTGAAACCTGGTGCTACTATTGTTCTTTTGGGAGACATGTTCGCTACTGCTACTACTCGTCCATTTCTTCCTCTGACGATGAAGCGCTTGGTTCTTGACAGACGACGCCAGTGCTGGTGCACTCCGAGAATATCCCCCTCTCATGAAGGAGCGTTCGTCCGCAAGCGGTGCCGTACTCGCACTCCGCCAGGTATCTATGTGCGCGTGCCCTTTGGCTTTCCCTTTCCTTTCCCTTTCCTCTTGGGGCCTTGCCCCCGCGCCTTGCCGGGTTTCCCTCGGCCATTGCCCTGACCGCCTCCTCCAGATCGGCGATTCTGTCGGCGTCTGACCTCGTAGTCCAGTGAGTTTAGATACCGGAGCTTTTTGAAGGGCAGAGGGACGTACTTGGGTTTGTCGTCCCGGAGACGGGCGATCTCTCGATCGTAGCGTTGCTGATAAGGGGTAAGCAACGCTAGAAGTGCGGGAAGTGCCAGTGGCTCGGCGTACCTTAGCCGCGGCCAACAGATCACCTTTGGCCTTTCCCTTCCCCTGACCCGCGCTAGAGGTCTGCTTCTTGCCGTCGCGGTTCCGCGCTTTGCCGGCTTTGGGGATCTTCTTCATGGCAGCAGAGACGGCCTTATCTACCAGCGACTGAACGCTAGCGGTGCCTCCCGTCGCAGCGGCGGTGCCATCCGCCATCTCGACGTCGCCGGCCGCGGTGCGCGCGGCGTCAGCAACCTGCTTTTTCTTCTTCATTTTCAGCGCCTTATATGCTAGCTGCGACTCGGTGATAGAGCGCGCGCGCATGGCGAACGCGACGCAATCATCCATAACGTTGTTACAGACGGCAGTGATCGCATCGGAGGGCTCAAGTCCCAGGACGGTCTCCGTACCGTCATCCTCGACCTGAATAACAGGGAGGCGGTTGTGCGCTAACACGGTCGGCGTATGCGCAGCAACGGTTGCTCGGAGTTTAGTCCAGAGCGTTTGGGGCGAGCATCCATGCTCCAACGCCGCCACTTCATCCGTTTTTAGGCGGATGGACAAGTCTAGCTCGTCTTGCTGCGCCTTCTTATAGACGGCGAGCAGCTTGGCCTTTTCAGTGCGGGCGGCGTCGGAATCAGCGAACTCGGAGGTAAGCTGAACCGTCGGGGGTTTCCCCTTCAGGTGCACGGGCACAGTTCCCGCGACCTTACAAGCGTTCCACCGTGCCAAGGTGTTACGCGTGTTCACCAACTTCGTGACAAGAGTGCCTACGGAGTGGAGGGGGTCAGCGAGAATAGTGCGAAAATCGGAGGGGAGTAACTCAATTAATTCGACGATGCTAGCCGCGCCCATGATGGCAGCGTGCCGCGCGGTTTGCTGCGTCTTGGCTATGTTGACGTCGGGTGTTAAGGCCACGACGGCCGCGGTTGTAGCGGCCACAGCCGGGGAGAGGGCACGGACGAATGCGGAGGACATGATGACAAGGTGGTGCTACAGGTAAAAAGTATAGGGTGGGAGGAGCGACGACGACCTGAGCGAAGCGAAGGTCGGAGGAGCGACGACCCAGTGGATGACCACGCGTATGGTAAGTGGTGGGAGGGTAGAGTAAGTAAAGAAACCAAGGAAACTTGGCGTCTGGGAAAAGACAGCCATCCAAGTTTCGAACTTATATCTCTTCAGTCCTTGGTTTGAAACTCAGTTTGAACTCTATCCGCAAGGCCTCTGATTGGACCGGGGGATAGATACGCCGACGACGCGCGTCGCCCAGATGAGGGACTTGCGCGATTGGCTGATAAGGGGATGCTGCGGAACGTGCCTTGACTGCGCAGATACGCACGGACCATGCCGTTGAACTTTAACTGCGGATGACGTCAATTGACACCACGTGATCTATGACATCATAGATCTAGACCCGTGATCATGTGACGTCACGTGCGGATAATAAGCGCCCGACATGTGATGCATCACGTGACGTACCTGGCACGTGACCCAAAGTCACGTGACAAATTATTTTCGTCAACGGGAAGAGGCGTCACGTGATCAGTGATCACGTGACATCTTACCTACGTGATAAATGATCACGTGTTGCCTTACCTAATCGGCCCGTCGGCCCGGCCCGGCCCGGGGTCCGCTGCACCTAAGTACAGACGGATTGTCCCGGTTAGGACTAGGTTAGGGTGGGAGGAGCGACGACGACCTGAGCGAAGCGAAGGTCGGAGGAGCGACGACCCAGTGGATGACCACGCGTATGGTAAGTGGTGGGAGGGTAGAGTAAGTAAAGAAACCAAGGAAACTTGGCGTCTGGGAAAAGACAGCCATCCAAGTTTCGAACTTATATCTCTTCAGTCCTTGGTTTGAAACTCAGTTTGAACTCTATCCGCAAGGCCTCTGATTGGACCGGGGGATAGATACGCCGACGACGCGCGTCGCCCAGATGAGGGACTTGCGCGATTGGCTGATAAGGGGATGCTGCGGAACGTGCCTTGACTGCGCAGATACGCACGGACCATGCCGTTGAACTTTAACTGCGGATGACGTCAATTGACACCACGTGATCTATGACCTATTGAGTTACGTTTCCCAATGCATCAGTACGGGTTCCTTGTACGGATGGAAGGTATGAGATCATACCACAGCCAAGACAGCTGTGGGAGAAGAGGCCTATACACCAACCGTCTGACAGCTCCGAGGAGCGGTTGCAGCGGGAATGATGACAGACATTCAATTACGTGCCAGGTGGCAACGGTTCAAAGGAGAGGACGGCGAGGGCCAGTCCGTCTACGATCCTCATATGGATCTCAGGAAATCCAGGGCACAGGCCCCTAGAATTCCTTTGATTCGATCAATGAACCATCGGAGAACACAGCTGGGTATGGTGTTCACATCTCTTCATGGGAGGCAAGAAGGCCTCACTGTACCATGTCTATCCATAGACGGAATAGAGAAAAGAGCCACAAAGACTTACATCATAGATCTAGACCCGTGATCATGTGACGTCACGTGCGGATAATAAGCGCCCGACATGTGATGCATCACGTGACGTACCTGGCACGTGACCCAAAGTCACGTGACAAATTATTTTCGTCAACGGGAAGAGGCGTCACGTGATCAGTGATCACGTGACATCTTACCTACGTGATAAATGATCACGTGTTGCCTTACCTAATCGGCCCGTCGGCCCGGTCCGGCCCGGGGTCCGCTGCACCTAAGTACAGACGGATTGTCCCGGTTAGGACTAGGTTTAGGGTTTCTTAGGGTTTGGTTTAGGGTTTAGGGTTTAGGGTTTAGGGTTTAGGGTTTAGGGTTTAGGGTTTAGGGTTTAGGGTTTAGGGTTTAGGGTTTAGGGTTTAGGGTTTAGGGTTTAGGGTTTAGGGTTTAGGGTTTAGGGTTTAGGGTTAGGGTTTAGGGTTT
>WHVB01000130.1:0-21151 GCA_015178965.1 Russula ochroleuca
TTTATTTTCGAACACATTTTTGAATTTCAAATGAAAAATGAGATTGAAAATGAATGCAAAAATGAGTGAAAATTGGCTACTGTGAACGACCCTAATGATGGCATTGGAGTTGCAGCCACAGGTGCGACTTGATCAACACTACTGAACCCTTTCAGTAAGTCCTCAGTCTTCTGGTGATCTCAACCCTGTTCGAGCTCGTTCTCAACTCCTGTCACCGCTGCTTACGCGACGATAACGAGTAGACTTGGAGTGGTAGTGACAAGGCTCTTAGCGGCCGCCTTCTGGCTAGGAGTAGGAAATAGATGCTATTGCCGTCGTAAGACGGACAGGAGACTCAACTTAGCGACTTAGGGTCACTAGAGAGTCGTACTTATACTACTACAGGGTACAGGGTACGAGATACTGGGCACAGGGCACGGGACATGAGGATACGGGGCTGCGAGTCACGTACATAGGGGCTGAGTCACGAGGCGACTCATGTAGTCCATCCACATCAGGTGAGGCGTATACTAATAACACTAGTCCGATCTTTACCGCTACTCGGGGTCATCCAACTCCATCGGGTCATCCGCGCGGCTGATATCCCCGTCGATCGAAGGGGGGAAGTCCCAGGGCCGAGGGGACGGTAACAACTCCATCCTTCCCTGGACAGGTGTTTCTCCTGTTTCCAGCCCCCCTCCACTCCCCGTCATTCAGCAGGTCAGCGGGTCCATCCAAGCCCCATTCAGTCCTGTGGTGTCCAATATCACAGGGGCTCTACTAGTGTGGCGGACCCCTGAGGGAATCACCTGGAGCTCAACATGAACCCTGGCCGAACGACAACTATCGTGCAGTTTGTCCGTGTCGTCCACGACACAGCAGCGACTGACTCAAGTCCATGGTGAATACTCTTTGCCGCACAAGAGGAGGTGGTGTTATATGGCATCGAACACAGGCAGCGAGGCATATGATGTGGTGGGCAGGTGTGGGCATGGAAACCCACTCTTCCCAACCAACTTTGCTAGGCTCGCACACTTCGGTCAATGCAAACGGCAAGGTACAGTGACTCAATTATGTAATGCACTGACCCGTGCTTCGAATTGCTTTGCCTGCTGCCATCGCTAGAGCTCAAATGACATTCCAAAAACCTTCTAGGATTATTACTAGAGGGTTATTTAATGTATTTAGTACTAAGAGGTAGCAGCAGCTTTAATTGTTAAATCACAGTGGACTGAACATTCTGGAAAACACCAAGCATTTCTTTTTTTGGAAACATCACAGTAAGCAACTCACTGAATTGATGAGGAATTCACAACGCTTCTGACTTCCCTGTGCCCGCATACCACCCACATTTGCTGCCCAGTCATCTGCTCGTGTCGCCAATCATGACAGCATATACTTCACCCACCAAAAAAGCCCGGATTGTCCATTTGAAAAAGTCCGGCCTCTCGGATCCCATCATCGCGTCCAAATTTGGCATACACCGGACAACAGTGGCATGCATCTTTTGACAGTACTCCAAAACAGAAGACTATTATGCTGTCAAGCCCAAGAAAGGTCGCCCTCAAAAGCTGCTCCCTGCAGAAGTGTGTTATGGGGTCAGAATGTTGGCCAGCACCAATGCACACGATGTTTCTGACCTCCAATGATAAGCTCCACCTCTGGTATGGAGAGAGGTGAGGTGTTCTACGGACCGACAGACTGGCTGGGGTCATGCAACCCCCTGACTCATTACGATTACGCCCCTGACTCATCATTTGGACTGGATGACTGAGGATTCTTACTGTACCGCTGACTGATGGCTTTGGTCTGATTAACTGATACGTGCATCATGCTGACAGTGTACAATAGGCAGATGACTGATCACTTACAAACTGGCTTAACAACCGGTTTTAGGACTATTAGTCATACTAGGTTCGAACTTGTATATATAGGACTCTGTACGGACAGTTGAGCCTTAAGCTCGACTTTGCTTTGCAATTGCAGCCTCTTGTTCACTCCTGTTCACTGTGCGGCTCCCCTCTACTCTTCCATCTATTCTCTAGGGTCCTTAAAGGCAGACCTTGCCTTTGAAGCTTAGTGATTGGGCTATACCAATCAATGCACATCTCAGGAGTCTGATCACGTGCCTCGGCATGCCTCGGACCGCACACCTTCCTAAACCGTCAAGTGTGCACAAAGCCCCGCTGCGGGCTTAACACAGGTCGAGCTTCTCTTAAGCCAAACTGGCTGACATACTACTTGACCTTGGAAGAAAACAAAAGCTCTCAAAGAGCCCGGACATCAGATTTCGGAACAGAACCTCCGACGACCTCCCTTCAGAAATACAAGGGAAAGCCTTCTGGCTAGAATCACGAACTGAGGGACGATCAGCATACCACCTCAGAGACGGGCTATACACATACCCTGTAGAATACATCAACGGAACCTGGTACAGAATCAGCTGGACCATTGACCAGTGCTACGAAGTCAGCAGAGAAGACAAGATCAAAAATCCCCAAGAGCTAGGACTAGGAATTAAGAACCAGCTGTTCCTACTCGCTCCAGACCTCGAACAAATCCACACAGAAGTTACTCAAGGAAGCGACGAAACCCCTGAAGCAGAAGTCGCTTCACCAGCATCCGATCCAGATATCCCCATGACAGACCAAACTAATGCACCGGTCATCGAACAACTCACACAAGCAATGGCACAAGCAGCAATCGCCGTAGCTCACATACAACCCGTGCAAGCGGCAGGACCAGCACAACCAGCACAACCTCCCACCGGAGGACAACCAGGCGGTGGAGGCAGACAACCACAACAACCTCCTGCCGGGGGACAACCAGGTGGTGGGGGCGGAGGAGGCCAACCTGCAGCAGGACAACAAGCTGCAGTGTCACCGCTGCTTACGCGACGATAACGAGTAGACTCGGAGTGATAGTGACAAGGCTCTTAGCGGCCGCCTTCTGGCTTGGGGTGTAGAAAGAGATGCTATTGCCGTCGTAAGACGGACAGGAGACTCAACTTAGCGACCTAGAGTCACTAGCGAGTCGTACTTATACTACTACAAGATACGGGGCACAGGGTACTGGGCGAAGGGCACGGAACGCGAGGATACAGGGATGCGAGTCACATACATAAGGCTGAGTCACCAGGCGACTCATGTAGTCCGTCCACATCAGATGAGGCGTATACTAATACTGCTAGTCCGATCTTACCGTTACTCTGGGTCATCCAACTCCATTAGGTCGTCCGCGCGGCTGATGTCCCCGTCGATCGAGGGGGGGAAGTCCCAGGGTCGAGGGGACGGTAACATCACCCTCCGGTTAGATGCGAGCGCGACCACGCGTCGCGTAGCGGATGATCCCCGCCCCGTGACGTTGGTCATGGCGGTCGGCATCGTTGCCGGCAAGGTGGGCAAGGGTTTCTCCGGCGTTGGCGGCGCGGAGGCGGCGGCGGCAGTTGGCGAGGATGTTGCGGGTCTCGGCTTCTTCAGCCTCGAGAGCGCGGAGGCGGGAGGCGATATTGGTGAGCTCGACGTCGGTGTGGTGGTAGCGACAGATGTCCGTATAGAGGCCCCAGTCCTGGGTCGTATCTTGGACTTCCAATGCGAAGGCATCGAAGATGTCGGAGTCCCCGTCGATGGCACGGAGTAGCCACTTGGGTACTGGCGGATTGGCAACACCAACGTTGGAACTGGGCTGGGCGTAGACCTCTGTAGTAAAGACAGGGTCGTCAGGGCCTCCCAAGGTACCAGCGGCGCGGGGAACGGGGCTGTCGAGAAGTTGGATGTAGGGGGCGATGCGGCGGTCGTTGCTGCCGCCTTGGAGGGGGATGGAGAAATAGTGGAGCTGGCCGTTATTCTCGATAAAGCCGGCAGGGGGTTCAGACTGAATACCCTGCGGAGTGTCCGCCCTCGCGGGCTGGCTGGCCAGGCGGCGGATGGTAAGGTCGGCGAGACGGAGGGATTCGGCTTTGGCCTCGCAGTCGAGTTGGAGGGCCCTGGCGCCGAGGGCGAGGACGTCGCGCTGATCCCGGCTCTGTTCGAGTTCCGTGGCCTGTTCTTTGGCCGTAAGCCTAACGGCTTCCATCCGGTCCTCGGTGCGCTTGGCGGTGATGATGAGACCGCGGACCATGCGGAGGAGAACTGGAGCCGAGAGTGCGCTGGCTTGTCCCTCGACGATAGCGCTAACGGCTCGGGGTGATAGGGGTATGGCTGGCTGCGTAGCGCCGATGGCGAGGTCCACTGCAAGGACCCGTGCTGAGTTAGTGGGCGCGGCGTCCTCAACAAGAGGAAGGGCTCCATTGGGACCGGTCGTCTGATAGGGGGTTCCCGGGGCGGGGATGAAGAGGGCCTCGGTGGAGGCATAGGAGTCGGTGGGCGAGGCGGGGGCGTAGTTGGCATCTTCGACGGGGGAGAGGTGGATGGTCTGGTGGGACATAATGGTTTGGAGTGTGGGGAGAGGATGCTGCTTCGAGTCCTCAGACCTGTCCTTTTATGCGGTTGCTCGAGCGGGCGTCTTTGATGGTACTCTTCGATCAGTGCGGGGGCGTGTACTTGGGGGGCCGGTTCCCATGTGTTGTCTGCGTCTGGGTATCCCTTCCATTTGAGGAGATATTGCAAGGTCTTTCGCCTCCCGTAGAGACGGTGATTAACGATGGCCTCGACTTCGTACTCGTGTTCACCCTCGATCAGTTCGGGGGGTGGTTTGATGTAGTTGGGGCCGTGTTGTGGGGTCTCGCGATAAGGGGTGAGGAGGCTGGCGTGGAACACGTTGTGGATCTTCCAGGTGTTGGGTAGTTGGAGCTGATACGCCACCGGTGACACCTGTTTACTGATGCGGAAAGGTCCGTGTCGCTTGGGGGCTAGTTTGGGGGTCTGGTAGGGTAGTCGGAGGTTCTTTGCCTCGAGCCAGACCTCTTGATCCACGTTGAACTGGGGTGGTGGCGTTTGGTGGGCGGTGCGGTTGATAGCTTCGATCGCTTGTGCACGCCTCTCGAGTGCGGTCTGCTTCCTGTCCTCCACGTGTTGATTCAACGATGGAGGGGGGTCTGTAGGGTGTAGGCGAGGCATGTAGCCGAGGAGTGCTTCTGATGGGGCGATGTTGATGGTGGCGTTTCTGTGATTGTTGTGCACCGTGGTGGCTATTCCCAGCCAATCGCTCCAATCAGTTTGGGCGCTGTTGGTGGTCAGGCGGAGGTATTGCTCTATCCACTGATTTGTTCGTTCTGATAGTCCGTCTGTTTGGGGGTGGAACGCTGAGGACACGTTTTGTTTGATCCCCAGCTGTTGGGCGAGTGCCTTTGCGAAGAAGGATGTAAATCGGGGGTCTCTGTCGGATATGACTTTGTCGGGCAGGCCGAACCATCGGTAGACGTTGTCGTAGTACAGTTTGGCCACTTCTTGCCCGGTGATGGTTGTCTTGCAGGGGAGGAATACGGCCGCTCTCGTGCATCCGTGGTCTACTATCGTGAGGATGGCGTCGTACCCTTTGCTGGTCGGGAGTTGGGTGATCAGGTCCATTGCTACGATCTGGAACGGGAGTGCGTTGGTCGGTGTGGGGATGCGGTAGAGGGGGACCTTTGCTCGTTTTGTAAGATTCTTGCCTTGTTGGCATTTGGCGCACCCTCTTACGTATTGCGCGACCCATTCATTCATGTCTGGCCACCAGAAGTGTCGGCGGATGATTGTGATGGTGGGGTCTCGTCCTGGGTGCCCTCTGATTTCCAGGTCGTGGAATCGGTGGAGGATTTCCTTTTTCAGGGTGTCGTCTGGGGGGACGGCGATTTTGCCTTGTACGCGCCAGTGCTTTAGGTTATTGTCGTTGTGTGAGTGGGTCATGGCTGCCTTGTGGCGTTTGATCCACCCTGCGATCTCGGCGGGGTACTTCCGTTGCATCGTCCCTATCCGTCGTTCTAGTTCCCACCACTCGTCTTTGGGGTCTTCGGTGGTGGATAGCCTGATAAAGGCATCTGGGTGGAGGAGGGTTAGGTCTTGGTTGTCCGTTTCGCCTCTGTCCACTCCTGGGGGTCGGGAGAGGAGGTCTGCCGAAGTGTGGAGTTTTCCTGGCACGTGTTGGATCTTCAGGTGGTACTCCTGGAGTTCTGCGAACCACCGTGCCACCCGGCGGTTTACCTTGCGTGGGGATTTCCAGAAGGTTAGGTTTGCGTGGTCGGTGAGGACTGTGACTGGGATCGTTGATCCTGCCAGGTGGGGTCGCCAGTGGGCTAGGGCTTTCATTAATGCTAGGAGCTCTCTTTCGTAGATGTCGTAGTTGCGCTCGGTTGGGGTGAATGTTGCGGAGTAGTAAGCTATGGGGTGTTTGGTTGGTGAGGTTTTTCTGGGGTGTTTGTCTCCCTCTTGTAAGAGTATGGCTCCCACGCCGTACGCGGACGCGTCTGTGGCTAGGAAGAATGGTTTGGTGTAATCGGGTTGCCGTAGGATTGGGTTTTGACACATATGTTTCTTGAGGGTCTCGAAGGCTGTAATTTGAGCTTCTCCCCATGCAAATGGCGTCGCTTTTTTGGTGAGATGGATTAGTGGTCTTGCGATCTTCGAGTAATCTTTGATGAAGTATCGGTAGTATCCTGTGAATCCCAGGAAGGCTCTGACGTCTCGGACCGTTCGTGGGGGTTTCCAGTCTGCTACTCCTTGCACCTTGGCTGGGTCCATTCGTATGGTGTTGTGACCCAGGATGACGCCTAAGAACTCGACTTCTTTTGCTTCGAAGACGCACTTCTCTGGTTTGAGGAAGAGGTCGTGTTTGCGTAGTTTGTCGAGGATTTGGTGGACTCTCGTTCGGTGGTATGGGAGGTCTGATCGGGTGTGTATGAGGATGTCGTCCATGTAGATCGACAGCCAGTCTTGTCGGAGTTCTTCTCTGAATAGTGCGTTCATCATGGTCTGGAAGGTGGCTGGGGAGTTGGTCATCCCGAAGAACATCACCTGTGGTTCGAAGAGGCCGTGGTTCGTGACGAATGCCGCTTTCCATTGGTCTCCATCGCGTATTCGTATGTTGTTATATCCCCAGCGAATGTCGAACTTGGTGAATAGACTGGCTCCCCTGACTCTCGCGATGAGTTCTGGGATGAGCGGGAGTGGTGTGGCGTTTCGGCGGGTCCATTCATTGAGCTTTCGGTAGTCCTGTACTGGTCGAAGCTTTCCGTCTTTCTTTTTGACGAAGAAGAATGGAGCCGCGAATTGGCTTTTGGACTCGGTGATGTATCCCTTGTCGAGGTGTTCTTGGAGGAACGTTGCCAGTGCCTCTTGTTCCGGTTGGGTCAGGGCGTACACCTTCCCTGGCATATGTTCTGGGTGGCCTGGTTTTAGTTCTATGGCGTGATCCCATTCTCGTGGTGGTGGGAATCGCTTTGATTCGGCTTCGCTGAACACAAATGAGTGTCGGCGGTACTCCTTTGGAATTGGTGAGGGTTGGGCTGCGTGTCTTTCGGCTAGCTTTGAGGCTAGTGTTTGTCGATCTGTCGCCGTAGCGGTATGGATCTTTGTCGTCGTCCGCTTGATTCTGGCTTTGATGACGACGGGTAGTTGTTCGTAGGCGATCCATCCTTTTGCCCAGTCGATGACCGGTTGGACTGCGGCGAACCATGGGTAGCCTAGGATTACTTTTTGTTCGCCTAGGTTGGTGAGGAAGAAGCGCATCGTGCGCGTTTGGTCGCCCGTTCGTACGTCTAGGTCGGTGTAGTGGGTGATTTGTCCGTGGCGGTTTTGTGTTCCATCCACGTTGAACACCTTGCGGGGTTCTGCCAGTTCTTCGATTGGCAGCTTGAGTTCTTTTGCGTAGTTGGGGTTGATGAAGTTCTCCGTGGCGCCGGAGTCTAGTAGTGCAGAGGTTTCGGCCCTCTTGAACAAGGAGTTTAAATATACGCGAATTGTCATTGATCGACGGTTCGATAGATACACGCTCCTTGTACTTAATGCCCTAACCAAGGCCGAACTGGTTAGGCGTCCTGAAAACCCTCTTCCTCGGCTGCTACTATTCCTCCTCCGAAGTGCGCTGCTACTTGGTCCCGTTGGTCAGTGGACATGGCTGCCAGTCTGGTGGCTATTTCGTCTACTGGGTTCTCGTTGGTGGTCGTGGTGTCTGACATCCAGTCGACCAATTGCGCCGTGGCTACGCGCGGTTTCTTCTTTCGGTTGGGGCAGTTGCGCGCGAAATGTCCGACTTGGTTGCATTCGTAGCAGGCGCCGCGGGGGGCTCGGTCAGCGCTGCGGGGGTTTCTGTCGGTTGGTTGGGTTTGGGCGACGTTCACCTGATAGACGTTTCCTTGTTCGTCTTGCATCTGGACCGTCCTTCCTTGGGGGTTTCGGTTCCTCCAGTTATTGTTCCGGTTGGCGCGTGCCCGGTCTGCATCGACGTCCATCGGAACGGGGGCGTTATTCAGGTGGCGGGGGGCGTTGGTGGAGTTATACCCTCTGATGTTGGGGCGACTGGTTTGTTGGTTGATGGGGTTGGGTTGCGCAAATCGATTCCACCTCGAAGATGGTGGTCGGTTCGTGGTGCCTTTGTCCTGCTTGAACATCTCGTAGATGAGGAGCTGGGACGCCACGCTATCGATTGCTCGTTGTTTGATTTCCGCATAGGTATTGACCTTGGGGGGTTTGACTATATCGTTGACGATGGACTTGGTTAGTCCTTTCAGGAAGTACCTGACGGTTGCAGGCGCCGTGAGCGGATATTCGGCCTTTCGAGCGACTCTTTCGAAGTCCTGGATGTATTGATCGACTTCGGGCCACTTCATCTTCATGTTCTCGATCTGAAGGCGTGCTCGCTCTTCGGCTTGGGTGTCCTGGAATTGGTTCCGGAATTCGTTCAGGAAGTGTATCCAAACGTCAGGGACGTCTTCGATGAGTGGGTCCAGTCGGTCCACCCAATCTCCTTGGTTGAGGGCCCATTCGTCTACGGTTGGGCCTTTGATAAATGTCAGCGCTATTGCTACGCGGCGGATCCAGGATTGGAGGCCGGGGACTGTGGCGTTTACGCGGAAGTAGTGTCGTAACTCATTTATGAATTGGTCCGCTTTTGCTCGGTCTCCGTCGAATTCCGTGGGGGCGCTTCCCATGAGGCGGGCGTCTTGGTTTGCTGGGGGCATCGGTGGTGCGGCCGGTGGGTTGGGGGCTCCGGGGTTTCCTCCGGGGTTGCCTCCTCCTCCGGGGTTGCCTCCTCCACCTCCGGGGTTGCTTCCTCCGGGGTTTCCTCCTCCTCCTCCGCCGGGGTTGTTGCTAGGCTGTCGCTTCATTGCCGTGTCCAGCTTCTTCTGCACGGAGGCCACTATCTTCGGCTTGGTGGTTGTGGTGGCAGTAGTCGTGGTTGCTGTGGTAGTTGCCATGGTGTACTCGTGTATTAATGAAGCGAATGGTCGAGTGTCAATGAGTGGGGAGTTTCTGATGATGGTGTTAGTGTGGTCCTCTGTGGGCTCTTCGTCAGTGGTGGGTGAATTGGGTTGTTGGTCTGTAGAGACAGGGGACGGTGGCCGAGTGTTGTCTTCGGCGTCTGAGTCGGAGTCAAGGGGGATGGGTAGGAACGTTCCTCCTTCGTTCCTGCGTCTGCGTCTTTCTTGCGCGTTTAGCTCGTTATGGGCCTCGATGTCGGGCCTTCTGGGTCCTCGCACTAGTCTGAATTTGTCTCCGTCTTCCTCGAGGTAGACTTGGGTGAGGACTCCTGCTTCGTTGTGTATCCAGACGTGGGTTCCGTCTATGCAGTCCTGTGCCTTCTTGGTTGTGTCGGGGTGGTATAGTATTGCTACCCCGTCGTATCCGGGGATGACTCCTTTGTCGATTCTGCGTAGGTGCGCGTTCTTTGGTGGTTTGTTGTTGTCCCCAAAGTCCGTGAGGTATTCCTTGGGTGGGGCCTCCGTGATGATAAGAAAGTTGAGTCTAATGTCACCGCTGCTTACGCGACGATAGCGAGTAGACTCGGAGTGATAGTGACAAGGCTCTTAGCGGCCGCCTTCTGGCTTGGGGTGTAGAAAGAGATGCTATTGCCGTCGTAAGACGGACAGGAGACTCAACTTAGCGACCTAGAGTCACTAGCGAGTCGTACTTATACTACTACAAGATACGGGGCACAGGGTACTGGGCGAAGGGCACGGAACGCGAGGATACAGGGATGCGAGTCACATACATAAGGCTGAGTCACCAGGCGACTCATGTAGTCCGTCCACATCAGATGAGGCGTATACTAATACTGCTAGTCCGATCTTACCGTTACTCTGGGTCATCCAACTCCATTAGGTCGTCCGCGCGGCTGATGTCCCCGTCGATCGAGGGGGGGAAGTCCCAGGGTCGAGGGGACGGTAACATGCAGGGCAAGCAGCCGCCGCGCCACCTCAAACAGAACCCCTCAAAGGAATGATTCCCCAAATCTTCCAAGGAGATAGGAAGGACGCCGAAAGATTTATGCAACAATTCAGAGCCTACTGATTCCTCAACCGACACAACTCTATGTTCATAAACAAGGCAGAAATGGTGGCATACGCCCTCACCTTTATCAAAGGCCTGCAAGTAGATGACTGGGCCTATGATATGGCAGACCAACTGTCCATCAGAGTAGAAGGAAATCCGATCACAGGAGATCCCCTGACCCATGCCAAAGGAGACCAAGCCCTCTGGGACTGGTTCGCAAGATCCTTCAGAGACACTTTTACCGACTCAACCAGGAAACAAGATGCCTACTCCCGCCTCACCAAAATGGAACTAAATATGGACAAGGTAGATACGTCCATCACCCTCTTCAAATGCCTCATCAGGGAAGCGGGATGGGGACCCGATGCGGAAGGAACAATCAAACTATTCCAAGACATCCTACCTGTCGGACTCCATTGTACCATACACCAACGAGAAATGCTACCTGCCACTCTCGAAGAATGGTACGAAGCCGTCCGAAAGACAGTCCAGAGATGGCAGGACCTTAATGACAACATAGGACCCAAAGGGGGACCGGGACACATCTCCACCAGAGCCAACAGAATGTGCAGATACCAGAAGGCGCCCCCTCCAAAGAAAAATAAGGAACCTGACACTATGGATGTTGACACTATCCGCACCACTGGAAAATTATCTGACAAAGAACACACCTGCCTAATGAGGGAAGGAAGATGCTTCTGCTGCCGCAAACTGGGACACATGTCGCGAGCTTGCCCCGAAAAAGGCAAGGACAAAGGAAAGGGCCCCAACCGACCTCGCAGCTCCCAAGGACAGTATGTCAAGGACAAGCCTAAGGTCTGCACAGCAGTAATCAACGAAGATGAAGAGGACCAGCACAGCGAAGCTGAGACCTCGACCACGGCACCACCTTCCTACACCAAAAAGGATGTCCTTCAGTACATCAGAGGGATGTCCATTGAAGATTGTGAAACCCTCTACGAGGAGATGTCTGCCCAAGCGGATTTTTAGGCAGCTCGAAGCCGACAGCCTGGCTTAGAGCGATTGGATTGTAGAACACAATGTACATTAGGAAACTCTCGACTCTGAATATGAACATTTCTTTCCGCACTTCGCAATCCAAGGCCGACAAATCAGCTCTCATTGATAGTGGAGCAACAGACAACTTCATCAATGAAGAAACATGGAAACGACTAGGAATCAGAAAGAAAGAACTCGCCCGACCAGTCACGGTCCACAATGTCGATGGGACCAAAAACAAACAAGGAAAAATCACACACTACTGCTGGCTCCACATTGTCAAAGGAGAGAAACACATGCTCCAACGATTCTACATCACGGCACTAGGAAAAGACTGCATCATCCTCGGCTACCCCTTCCTCTACAACTTCAACCCAAAAATCAACTGGAAAACAGGGAAGGTTCTGGGAGAGCCCGTGCAACTCCAAAGTAGTCGCTACATGCATGTAGCCAAAAGAATCTTCTTCATGCAATGAGAAGCAGTTAAACAAGTAGGGAAACCAAAGGAAGGAGAAGCCATCTACGTGTGATGCACCAACATCACACAAGAGTGGGCCCAAAAGGCGGACCAAAATAAGATCCACCTCACCCTTGACACTATCCCAAAGGAATACTGAAGACATCAGAAGGTATTCTCGGAAGAGGAGGCACGCCGCTTCCCACCCGCACGGTCAGAAGACATGACAATCAAACTGACCCCTGACACACCAAGAGAATTAAACTGCAAGGTATACCCTCTGTCAAAAGACGAGTGCGAACTCCTTCAAAAATGGATCCTTGAAGAGGAAGAGTTGGGACAGATCTATGAAGGTCCTTTGCCATATACTGCACCGGTCTACTTCATCAACAAGAAGGATAGCTCGGAAAAGAGGATCATCATGGACTATTGACAGCTCAACAAACACACAGTCTGCGACAACAACCCCCTGCCGAACATTCAATTGGCATTAGAAAGGCTACATGGAAAATTACTTTTCTCAAAGTTCGACATCTGCTGGGGCTATAACAACATCTGTATTGCAGAAGAAGACCAGCAAAAGGCAGCGTTTAAAACCCCACAAGGCACCTACATTCCACATGTCATGTACTTCGGCCTTACCAATGCCCGACCTTTCTTCCAACGAACTATGCACAGAGACTTCCGCCCCTTGCTCCAGAAGTACCCTGAAAATCTGGGAAACTACATGGACGATTGGTGGATCACCACGGCCAATGACAAAGAAGGAAAGGAACTCCACAAACGAATTGTCCACGAATTCCTCGACAAAATGGAAGAGTGCTCCTATTTCTTGAAACCTAAGAAGTGCCAATTCAAAAAGGAAGAAATGGAGATCCTCGGATGGTTGGTGGGAGGCGGTTAAGTACATATCAACCCGGCCAAGGTAAAGGGCATATCAGAATGGCCCAGAACCCTCAAATCAGTGGAAGAAGTCAGAAAAATGTTGGGTGTACTAGGCTACCAATGCCCTTTTATCCAAGGCTTTGCCTCCATTGTGTGACCCCTACACAACCTCACAAAAAAGGGAACCCAGTTTGTCTGGACCCAAAGATGCACAGACATGTTAGACAAATTGATCAAACGAGTCACTACAGAACCCGTCCTCTGGCACCCAGACCCCTCCAAACTGTATGAGCTCGAAGTGGACGCCTCCACCTTCGCCTTAGGAAGTATATTGTACCAAAGAGACGACAATAACAAACACCGCGCGGTTGCTTACCACTCAAAAGCACTAAATCAAGCCGAGAGGAACTACTCCATTGGAGATCGAGAATTCCTGGCCATCATCGAAGGCCTTAAACAGGTTAGACATCTAGTCATGGGATCACCCCATAAACTTGTAATCTATACGGACCACGACAACCTCTGCTACTATCAACACCCCCAAAAGTTGAACCACCGCATAGCTTGCTACATCGTGTTCCTAGCGGACTTCAATTTCGAACTGGTCCATCTCCCCGGAAAAAGGAACCAAGCAGACCCCCTATCTTGACGACCTGATCACAATGATGGCTCAAATGATAACAACAAAACTACCGTGCTCCCAAACGAGCTATTTGCAAGAGCAATCGAGATCACTATTTTGGAGCACCAAGCCCACCAACTACAAAAGGAGAATAACAAACTCTGCCTGGCATGGAAGAAGAAGTACGGGATCTACCAAGACGAGTGGAAGGTCTGGTGGAAGGCAGGATCATTAGTCGTCCTAGACGACAAACAATTACGACACACCTTCCTACAAGATTACCACGATGTGCCGACATCGGGACACCCCGGAGTCTGGAAGACCTACCAAGCGCTGAAACGAGATTAATGGTGGCCTAACCTACACAAGGATGTAGAAGACTACGTAAAAGGGTGCGCGACCTGCCAAGCGGTGAAAACTATCACACACCGCAACGTGCCCCCTATTGCGCCGATCGGACCAGGGGAGGACACAACCCCTTTTGCCACCATTACAGTTGACTTCATCACAAAGCTACCTAAATCACACAGCTGTGATACAATCCTCACCATCACCGATCACAATAGCACCAAAGCGGTGATTCTGATTCCGTGCCGAGAAGATATGGGAAGCAAGGAAGTCGCAAGGCTCTTCAGAGATCACACCTTTCCCTACACTGGAATTCCCAGAAGAATCATCTCTGACAGAGACACACAGTTCACGTCACAATTCTTCAAGGAACTCTGCGCCCAGCTAGAAATCAAACAAAACATGAGTTCGGCATATCATCCCCAAACCGACGGACAATCCGAAAGAATGAATCAAACAGTAGAGACGATCCTCCGAATCTTCTGTAACCACCAGCAAAACAATTGGGCGGACTGGCTCAAGGTCGCCCAGTACATGATCAATTCCTGTCCCTCATCTACCACAAAGAAACCCCCTTACGAATTATGGATGGGATTCATTCCCTGCACCCATCAACCCACGCGTGTCGGGAATGTACCGGCAATTGAAGAACGGAAATCCCAGCTTCTAGAAGCTAGAAAAGACACCCAAGAAGCCATTAGCAAGGTGCAATCTCTCTGGTCAAAGAACCCACGCTTCCAACGATACTGAGTGGATCAGAAGGTCTGGCTGGAAGGGACCCACCTCTGCACCACACATCCAATGACCAAATTAAGAGCCAAGCACTTTGGACCCTTCAAGATCACGGAAGTACTCAGCACTGTGATGTACAGGCTAGACCTCCCACCTGCGTGGAGAATCCACAATGCATTCCATGCGGCTGTCCTCCACCTGTATAAGGAAACGGAACTTCATGGACCTAACTTCACAGAAGTACCGCCTGACCTAGTGGAAGGACACAAGGAGTGGGAAGTAGACAACATGTTAGCCTCAAGATGTGTGGGTCAGAAGAAGACGCTACAATACCTGGTCAGGTGGAAGGGATTCTCAGAAGCACATGACTCTTGGGAACCAAAAGGGAATCTAGGCAATGCATCCCTCAAAGTGAAAGAATTCCACGATAAAATCCCAAAGCCATTCGTCGAATGGTTATAAACCCTCTAGAAACAACAATGGAATCCTCACCACTCCCAGACATCTCTTCCCTCTGTACCCAATTCGAAAACCTGTCCCTCATGTCTTCTCGCTATAGTTCACTGTCCCCAGCCACTCGCAATGCCATGTTGGCAGTCGACACTGAAGAAGTGGCAGTACTGGAAGCCTCGCTCCACCCCACGACGGAAACACCCCCCACCTTCCCAGAAGAACCGGAATACACCCTGCCAGTAGAAGAACCCCCGAGTATCGACGGGGCTGAGTACCTACACATCTTGCCCTCGGGCTACAGTCTCCATCTACCCAGCTGTCCTCCCAGTCCCAAGCCACTTCCTATTCCTCCTCCTTGTGTCCACCCACTCCCACAGGACAACCCTGATGACCCCCGCAATTATGTCCGTGGGCTTAGTGACTTTGCAAGGGAACGCCTCTTTTATTCAACAACAGGGTTAGCTGCCGCCAAACTAATGCTGGCAAGGCAGGAAGAGGCAGAACACCCGTTGGTGTTGGACCCAGACACTAATGTGATCCATTGCATCGCTACCCCACTCTCCACACCGTCTAACACCGCCGTGGACTCCACCCCAGCGACCTCGGTTAGCAGTCTCCCCTCCCACTACACCATCGAAGTAGATGCAGACGACCTGGTGCAGACACACCCCCAAGAAGATTGGATCAGGTTCGATCCAGACCTGCACCGTACTTCCATCCAAATCCCAGCTACCAAAGCCGAACCTACCATGAAGGTGCCCGCCCGCTTCATCCGCTTTAGAGTGGAACCCATCACTGGCGAACCCACCATCTATGGGACTATGGGAAGAGGCCGACCGTGTTACCGCCGGCAGCTGCACTTAGCCAATGGGAGGTTAAGGGGCAGCATAAGCAGAGGGTGAACCGGCCCCAGGTGAGCTATCGGTTCTGTCAGGAGTTGAACCCAGCTCTTCATCATGATAACGGACCATGTTACTGTCCCCTCGACCATGGGACTTCCCCCCCTCGATCGATGGGGACATCAGCTGTGCGGAAGACCCAATGGAGTTAGATGACCCCGAGTAGTGGTAAGGTCCGGATCAGTATATATTAGTGTACACCTCGCCTGATGTGGATGGACTACATGAGTCGCTTGTGACTCAGCCCCTATGTACGTGTCTCGTAGCACCGTATCGTCGTGTCTCTGTGCCCTGTGCCCTGCCCCCTTGTATTTAGTATAAGTACGACTCAACTTTGACTCTAAGTCGCTAAGTTGAGTCTCCTGTCCGTCATACACGGACAATACCAGCTATTTCTCACACCCCTAGCCAGAAGGCAGCCGCAGAGAGCCTTGTCA
This sequence comes from Russula ochroleuca, assembly GCA_015178965.1. Classification (NCBI taxonomy): domain Eukaryota; kingdom Fungi; phylum Basidiomycota; class Agaricomycetes; order Russulales; family Russulaceae; genus Russula; species Russula ochroleuca. The sequence continues at coordinate 16,218 of WHVB01000130.1, forward strand.
CCAACACTCCGAGTCTATATGTTATCATTGTGTAAGCAGCGGTGACATTAGACTCAACTTTCTCATCATCACAGAGGCCCTACCCAAGGAATACCTCACGGACTTTGGAGACGGCGACGGACCGCCAAAGAACGCACACCTGCAAAGGATCGACAGAGGAGTCATCCCCGGATACAACGGGATAGCAATTCTATACCACCCTGATACGACCAAGAAGGCACAGGACTGCATAGACGGAACCCACATCTGGATACATAACGAGAGAGGAATCCTCACCCAAGTCTACCTCGAAGAAGACAGAGACAAGTTCAGACTAGTACAAGGACCCAGAAGGCCAGACATCAAAGCCCACAACAAGCTGAATGCAGCAGAGAGACTCTGCCGAAGACACAAAGGAGGGAAATTCCTACCTATCCCACCTGACTCCGATGACGAACAAAACAATGTCCGACCCCCATCCCCCGTCTCCACAGACCAACAACCCAACTCACCTACCACTGATGAGGAACCCACAGAGGACCGCACCAATATCATCATCAGACATTCCCCACTCATTGCCACTCGACTGTTCGCCACACTAATACACGAACACGCCATGGCAACCACCACGGCAACAACCACCGCCACCACAACCACCAAACCAAAGATAGTGGCCTCCGTGCAGAAGAAGCTAGACACGGCAATGAAGCGACAACCCAGCGGCAACCCCGGAGGAGGAAGCGGCAACCCTGGAGGAGGAGGCAGCAACCCGGGAGGAGGAGGAAACCCCGGAGCCCCCAACCCTCCGGCACCACCCATGCCCCCGGCAAACCAAGACACCCACCTCATGGGGAGTGCCCCCACAGAATTCGACGGAGACCGAGCAAAAGCAGACCAGTTCATAAACGAACTGCAACACTACTTCTGTGTAAACACTACGGTCCCCGGCCTCCAATCCTGGATCTGCCATGTAGCAATAGCACTCACGTTCATCAAAGGCCTGACAGTGGACGAATGGGCCCTCAACCAAGGGGACTGGGTGGACCGACTGGACCCACTCATCGAAGACGTCCCCGACATCTGGACAAACTTCCTAATCGAGTTCCAAAACCAATTCCAAGACATGCATGCCGAAGAACAAGCGCACCTCCAAATCGAGAACATAAAGATGAAATGGCCCGACATCGACCAATACATCCAAGACTTCGAGAGGGTCGCCCAAAAGGCCGAATACCCACTCACGGCACCGGCGACCGTCAGATACTTCATGAAAGGACTAACCAAGTCCATAGTCAACAATATAGTCAAGCCCCCTAAGGTCAACACCTATGCCAAGATCAAACAACAAGCAATCGACAGTGTGGCCTTGCAACTCCTCATCTATGAAATGTTCAAACAAGACAAAGGCACTATGAGTCGACCCCGTCATCGCAATGGAATCGGTTTGCACAGCCCAACCCAACCAACCAACAACCCAACCGACCCAACATCCGAGGATATAACTCCACCAACGCGCCACGACACTTAAACAACGCCCCCGTCCCGATGGATGTCGACGTGGACTGCGCACACGCCAACCAAAATAACAACTGGAGGAACCGAAACCCCCAAGGAAGGACGATCCAGATGCAAGACGAACAAGGGAACATCTACCAAGTGAATGTCACCCAAACCCAACCAACTGACCGGAACCCCTGCAATGCTGACTGACCCCCCCGCGGCGCTTGTTACGAGTGCAACCAAATCGGACACTTTGCATGCAATTGCCCCAACCGGAAGAAGAAACTGCACATAGCCATGGCACAACTAGTCGACTGGATGTCGGATGCCCCGACCCCCAATGAGAACCCAGTTGACGAAATGGCAACAAGGCTAGCAGCCATGTCCCCCGACCAACACGATCAAGTGGCGGCACATTTCAAAGGAGGGATAGTAGCAGCCGAGGAAGAGGATTTTCAGAATGCCTAACCAGCTCGGCCTTGGTTAGGGCATTAAGTACAAGGAGCATGTATCTATTGAACCATCGATCAATGACAATTTGTGTATATCTAAACTCCCTGTTTAAGAGGGCCGAAACCTCTGCACTACTAGACTCCGGCGCGATGGAGAACTTCATCAACCCCGATTACGCGAGAGAACTCAAGCTACCGACCGAGGAACTAGCGGAACCCTGTAAGGTGTTCAACGTGGACAGAACCCAAAACCGCCACGGACAAATCACCCACTATACCGACCTAGAAGTGCAAACAGGCGACCAAACACAGACAATGCGCTTCTTCCTCACCAACCTAGGCGAACAAAAGGTGATACTGGGCTACCTGTGGTTCGCAGCAGTCCAACCAGTCATCGACTGGGTGAAAGGATGGATCGCCTACGAACAACTACCTGTGGTCATCAAAGCCAAAATCCGACAACCCCTGACAAGAGTCCGCACCACCGCGGCATCGGACCGACAGACACTGGCATCAAAACTAGCAGAAAAACACATGGTCGAACCCCCACCAGTCCCGAAAGAATACTGTCGGCACGCCTTCGTGTTCAGCGAAGCAGAATCAAAGCGATTCCCACCACCACGAGAATGGGACCACGCCATCGAACTAAAACCCGGCCACCCGGAAAACATGCCAGGAAAGGTGTACGCCCTAACACAACCCGAACAAGAAGCCCTCACAACCTTCCTCAAAGAACACCTCAACAAGGGATACATCACCGAGTCGAAGAGCCAGTTCACTGCCCCATTCTTCTTCGTCAAAAAGAAAGACGGGAAGCTCCGACCGGTACAAGACTATCGGAAACTCAACGAGTGGACCTGTCGAAACGCCACACTGCTCCCACTCATCCCTGAACTCATTGCAAGAGTCCGAGGAGCCAGCTTATTCACCAAGTTTGATATCTGCTGGGGGTACAACAACATACGGATATGCGATGGAGACCAATGGAAGGCAGCTTTCATCACCAACCACGGCCTCTTTGAACCACAAGTAATGTTCTTCGGGATGACCAACTCGCCAGCCACCTTCCAAACCATGATGAACATGCTCTTCAGAGAAGAACTCCGACAAGATTGGCTGTCGATCTACATGGACGACATCCTTATACACACCAAATCGGACCTCCCATACCACCGAACGAGGGTACACCAGATCCTCGACAAACTGCACAAACACGACCTCTTCCTCAAACCGGAAAAATGTGTCTTCGAACAAAAAGAAGTCGAATTCCTAGGGGTCATCCTGGGCCACAACACCATCTGCATGGACCCAGCCAAGGTACAAGGAGTAGCGGACTGGAAACCCCCACAGACAGTCAGAGACGTCAGAGCCTTCTTAGGCTTCACAGGCTACTACCGATACTTCATAAAAGACTACTCAAAGATCGTGAGACCCCTGATCCACCTAACCAAGAAGGCGACCCCATTCACATGGGAAGAGGCCCAAATCAAGGCCTTCGAAACCCTCAAGACGCACATGTGTCAAAACCCAATACTATACCAACCCGACTACACCAAACCATTCTTCCTCACCATGGACACGTCTGCATACGGCGTGGGAGCCGTACTCTTACAAGAGGGAGACAAACACCCCAGAAAAACCTCACCAACCAAACACCCCATAGCCTACTACTCCGCGACATTCACGCCAACTGAGCGCAACTACGACATCTACGAAAGAGAACTCCTGGCACTGATGAAAGCCCTAGCCCACTGGCGACCCCACTTAGCAGGATCAACGATTCCGGTTACGGTCCTCACCGACCACACAAACCTGACCTTCTGGAAGTCCCCACGGAAGGTAAACCGCCGAGTAGCGTGCTGGTTTGCAGAGCTCCAGGAATACCACCTGAAAATCCAGCATGTACCAGGGAAACTCCACACCTCAGCGGACCTACTCTCACGACCACCCGGAGTAGACAAAGGCAACACGGACAACGAGAACATGACCCTTCTCCACCCTGACACATTCATCAGACTGTCCACCACCGAAGACCCCAAAGACGAATGGTGGGAGCTAGAAAGAAGAATAGGGACGGCACAACGGAAGTACCCCGCTGAAATTGCAGAGTGGATCAAACACCACCAAGCAGTCATGACCTACCCACACAATGACGGCAACCTAAGACACTGGCGCATGCAGGAGAGAATCGCCATCCCACCAGACAACACCCTGAAGAAGGAAGTCTTCCACCGATTCCACGACCTGGAAACCAGGGACACCAAGGGCGAGACCCTACCATTGCAGCCGTCTGCCGACACTTCTGGTGGCCAAACATGAATGAATGGATCGCACAATACATAAAGGGGTGTGCCAAGTGCCAACAAAACAAAAACCTTACAAAATGAGCGAAGGTACCCCTCTACCGGATCCCCACGCCAACCAACGCCCTCCCCTTCCAAATCGTAAGCCATGGACCTGATCACCCAACTCCCAGTCAGCAATGGATATGATGCTATCCTCACAATAGTAGACCACGGATGCACAAGAGTGGCCGTGTTCCTCCCCTGTAAGACGACGGTCACCGGACAAGAAATAGCAAGCTATACTATGACAACGTCCTACCGATGGTTCGGCCTTACCCAACAAAGTCATATCCGACAGAGATCCCCGATTCACATCCCTCTTCGCGAAGGCCCTCGCCCAACAACTAGGGATCAAACAAAACGTGTCCTCAGCGTTCCACCCCCAGACAGACGGACTATCCGAGCAAACGACCAATGGGTGGAAACAGTACCTCCGACTGACCATCAACAGCGCCCAAACCGACTGGAGCGACTGGCTGGGGATAGCCACTATGGTGCACAACAATCACAAAAACGCCACCATCAACATCACCCCCCTCGGAAGCCCTACTCGGCTATGTGCCTCGCCTACACCCCATGGACCCCCCCCCATCGCTTAACCAACACATGGAGGACAGGAAGCAAACCGCACTCAAAAGGCGTGCACAAGCAATCGAAG
>WHVB01000131.1:0-21092 GCA_015178965.1 Russula ochroleuca
GAGTTCTTGGAATAGTGTCAATTACGTGACCTGGGGTCTATGACACCTGCATGGGCTTGCGTCTTTGCTGCATATTCCTGGGTCCGCATCGGGAGAAGGAAATCAAGGCCGTATCTAAAATCGTTCGTGATCTCCGTCACAATAATAGGTGTAGCCTCGTGAGTCTGGTTTATCCCTGGCCGGGCTCGCTGGCTGCAATAAAGTTTTATTTTTCCGAAATGAAATGTGGACCATACTACGATGCTCTAGCCACTGCGTACACATTTTTCTTACCCCACACCAGGAGGGCGACGTGACTCGGGCAATCAAATGGACTTTTCAGAGGTCAAGCTGGGGGCGGCCTTGAGCGGCGGCCTGCTCGTCTTTTTTTGTAAAATCCTTTGCCCACAACTAATTGTAGATCGAACATCACCGAGATGGCGCGTTTTTAGGCAGTGGAACAGACCCTGGTGCACGAGCACGACCCACAATGACAGTGAATAAGCGCCAAGGTCGACGTCGTCCACACCTGACAGCTCTTATTCTACATGACATGCAAATCACTAAAAGAAACGAGATCGCGGCGATGTTAACAAAAATGCTGTAACTGAACTCCGGGATCAAGTAAAGGAGAATGGGAGGTGGGACTAGATGACACCGAACAATGATAGGATAGAATGTGGAGGGCACTTATCGAAATCGAAGATGAGCCGCATATGGTACCTCGTTCCAGCGAGAATGGCTACAGGGTGACCTAAGAGCTCTCGAGCAGCAACGAATCGCTCAATGACTTAGTTACCTGGACAGGTTCCCATGGCTGGCGATGTTCCGGAAATCCCCATGGCACTGGTTTTTCCAATAAAAGACTTTCCAGGGAGGGGAACACATTTATCACTCTTTCCCTGACGAGGTGTTTCAGGGCGGGGGTGATGCATCGTGCAAAGTTCTCAGACATGTCGAGATTCTCCACGGTGGTAAATGGACGGAGAATTTCTAGGAATTGCATGTCTTCGTCCTTGTCTTCTCGCCGATGTCGATGTATTGGCGAATATATAGGGCGGTGGAAGTAGAGGCGTTTCACCATGTCGATGGAAGGGAGGAACGATGTTAAGACCTGCGCTAGAGATGAAAGCTGCCAATCCAACCCCTCGCATGAGATCCTCAATCCGGACTTTTTGCCATATGTCGTTGGTGGGAGATATCCGACCCAAACATCAGAATGATTAAAGTACACATATGCTTCGTTTAGTGCCAGAAATCTTGCCGTGCGCCTCATGAACTGGGCGAGTTGTGGAATGTCGATTATGAGTTGATTGAAAAAGGTTATATAGATGGAGTCAAGCAATGGGGCATCGATCCGGGCCACGACGTCTTCCAAGTATTCGCTGACCCCTTTGAATTCAAAACGGGTTAGAACGAGAAAAACGGTGCGTGTTGATGGTGGTGGACGTCGGCTTTTCCAATCGGGGCGAGATAGAGGGGATTCAAATACAATGGTGAGTGATTCGAGGAGGGTGGCGGACATGGCCAGGCCAGTGACGATCGCCTCTGGTGAGAAGTACCCGGAATGAGGAATATCCCGAAGGGTGAGGTGGACAAGGTCAGTTGCGGACAAAAGAAGCTTCGGAAGCGTAGGGAATGGAATGGATTTCAAATTGAGAGATCGCAGACGTGGGGCTAAGAACCCATCAGGAAGTTCTGGTGCTAAATTTGGACGATTGCGATGAACACCGAAGCCAAGCGTGAGAAGTGTCAGCGCCGGAAATGGCTCCTGCATCGCTGATGCCAATCGTTGCAGTTGAGAACTTGATTCGAAGTAGGGGAGGGTAATACTGCGTACACGATTAGGGTGCACGATTGCAGCATTGAAGTCATAATCTTCAGGTATAACGCCATCGACGGTCTCTATGATGATTGGAAAGGGTGGCCAGACACGTGTGAGCTCGACGCGTGTCCAAAGAAAGCAGACAAGTGTCAGGTCGAGAAAGTTTGGCGAAGCAAAAATGACAGATCGCCACTTCCGGCACACATGAACCAACCCAATCCACCACGAGCCTGGTGCCGTAATACTAGATCCATTGGGGGATATTCGAATGAAATGGAATATGTGTAGGAGAACATCGTCAGGAATGATGTTGATTTCCACATGGTCTACCCAGATGGTCAGCAGTAGATGCAGACACGGCACATGAGACGTACATTTGTCGCTGGAGTTGACACGACGCACCTGTAGTACGCTGGGTGTATCGAGATAATGGTTTGCTCTTGACCCAAAAGGGCCATCTATCAAGTTCGGAGGAGTGCTTGGGAATATACGTTGGGCGATTCTATCGAAGAGTATGAAGGAGAGTAGACGGTAAAGAGCCCAAAGTATTCGGTAGTGCCTAGGTGAAGCTTTGATTAGCGAGGCAACAAGGGCGGGTGGTAGACGTACTGGTGGGAGCTCATAGCGCTCATTGGTGGGGATTCGGTATTGAAACGTTGAAGCGTTGAAACCGCATGGGTTGCAAACTTATAGTCGAACATCGTAGTACCCACGTGTACATGCCAGTGATGAATGAGACGGCTGCCCCCTACGTGATCTTCTCAGCGTGTCATAACGATCCCCTCAGCGCACCATGCCTCTGCCCCCTTCTCATTTCGTTGCTGTGAATGAGTCGGAAAATGGCCGTTGGTATCTCCAACACATCTTACAGACACCTGTAATCATTTCGACAGTTATCGCCAAAGAGGAAGGACCCGGCCCGGAGGTGCCATCAGTCCTTCTCTTAACGCCCCACCAATGATCCATGCCTCTTCCTCGTGTTTTAATACACTACAGGCATAGTGGTCATTTGGGCGATTGCAGGTGATCTTATTATACGAATGCAACTGCGAGTCGGAAACCTCGCGGTACACCCCCTCTACACATTCGCAACCCCCCATCTAAATAGAAAACTTGAGAAATGTCTCAACTGACAGATTCCTAAGCGGTACTACTGCTCAACACGCTCAACCTCCTATGCCCTCACAGGCCTCACCGCCCGTCGTCGTAATAAACTTTGGAAATTCTTTCGCTTCCGCAGTCTCACAAAGTGCGCTCGCTCCGCCTCTTTTTCTTTGTATTGAATGATTTGAATCCACTCGGCGACAACTTAGAATGATGGCCGGATTTGCTCTTTATTTTGAATAAACAGGAGAGCCTAGCTTATTTTCACTTCCCTTCATGACTTTCCCCTTTCATACTTTACCAGTTACAGCAGTAATGATCACTGTAATGGTGCAAAAGTCAAAAATAGTACAAACACCATCTTGGATTTGGGAACTGGCCTGGGGGAAAGTGCGTCTGTCATTTGTTAGTTGCTTCCAAGACCCTGCCTGCTCCTGAAACTCTATTGGGGCCCGTTTTATGTGTTGAGATTCGAATGGCGAAGATCGTGCACCCGGACGCTTCGTACCGATACTACCGACTCGGAACGGTTTGGATCGAACACTTACATGTGATTGAATTCTCGTATAAATACTTATATTTCCTTTTCTGTCCTCTCAGTTCGTTGTGTCATCGCGAGCTGAGGACAAGGACCTTAGATTTTAACACTATGAACATTCAAAAGACGGCCAGACTCATCAGCGCCAATCATCGAACACCCGTGAATTCCCGGCATGCCCGGACACATTTTGCAGCCCACACCGTCCCCACTCTGTCCCGTGGCCTTCTGCTCCTAAAAAGAGTATCTCAATTCTTCTCCGAGCCCATCCCCCCAAGTTCGCTCACGCTGAAGTAACGACGCTCTTCCTGCAAGCACGCGCCCCTATCGTCCGCTGAGATCTTGCGCGCTTGCTCGCAAACCCGTTGACAGTGCGGTGCTCAATTTTCAGGAAGCTGCTGGAGCTGTGTGCATCCGTGTGCCGTACTTGATGGAGGATGACTGTGCCGCAGCGTTGTGTGCGGCTACTGATCCCAGCGCGAGCACGACGACAACACGATTGTCGGGTAGGACCGCAGGGAGTTGGGGCGCACCTTCGCTATCGCTGTTACTCTTAGCTGCGTGGGAGGCGCTGTTCCACCACCTAAGGCCCCCGGCGCTCGATGATTTCTGATGCGACCGACGATCGATTGTTGAAATTCTTCGCAAAAGACTTTACGGTAAAAGACGAGCGTGCCGCTCAAAGTTGCGCTAGATCCAAGTACACTGAAGGCTCCCGGACCAACATTTTATAACGGTGTTTCGTGAACAGTTACTCTTTTGAAAACTTGTATCTAGGCGAGGGATGCTTATTGTAAACAAATTTAAGGAAACAACATATTGCGGCAGTTCGAGTTTCAGACAACGACAAGGCACGATTCATGGCGATCACTTACACCCAAGGGCATCCGACCGAAATGGGCCATGTCCTACTATCCCCGAGCAGCAGTCCGAACGGAAGATAAACGACGCCATCAGATTAAAGACGCAGGTGAATCACGGACCTGTGGCTTGAGGGTCGGGCTGACAGTTCGCCGCTTGGGCACATGGTAAAGATGAACTAATTCCAAATCTAAGGTCAAGTATGATGCATTCCGGCGCCTATGACATGTAATCATACCAGGAGACTAGATCAGGCGACGAACGATGTAACCGACAAATACTGAGTGCAGAGGAGAACGAGGGTCTAGATGACCCATATATCCAAGTCGATGGGATAGAAAGTGGAAGGCTCTCATCAAAATCGATAAAATGACGCATATCATGTCCTTATCCAGCGTAAAATGGCTATAGGGAGACCTAAGAGCTGTCGTGCAGCAACGAACTGGCCAATGGCATCCAGGAAAGGTCCCGATGGTATGTGTTCTTCCAAAAAAATATTCTCCAGGGCGGGTAACTCATCTGTCGCTCTTTCCCTGACGAGCAAGGCGGGGGCGATACGTTGTGCAAATTTGATGTTTAGGTAGAGGTTCCTCACAGCAGTGAATGGATGGAGAATTTCCAGCCATTGCATATTCTCGATGTCGCGATGCCACTGACAGCACTGTGATGGCAAATATCGAGACCGTGACGTGTAGATGTAGAGATGTTCTACCGTGTAGATGGAAGGGAAGATTGATGTAAATACCTGTGCCAGAGATGAAAGCTGCGAGTTCAACTCGTCACATAAAACTTTCAACCCGGACTTTTCGTCAAAGGTCCGTGTCGGTGGGAGAGATTCGACCTGAACGCCGTCATCAACAAAGTCCACATGCACTTCATTGAGTGCCTGTAACCTTGCCGTGCGGCTCATGAGCCGGGCGAGTTGAGGAATGTCAAATATGAGTTGATGGAAGAAGGTTACATAGATGGAGTCGAGTAAAGGGGCATCGATTTGGGCCACGAGATCTTCCGCGTATTCGCTGACCCCCTTGAACTCAAAACGAGTGAGAGCGGGGAGGACGGTTCGTTTTGGCGGTGGTGGACGTCGGCTTTCCCAGTCGGGGCGGGATAGAGGGGATTCGAATCCAATAGTGAGAGATTTGAGGTTGGCAAACTCGGTCAGGCCAACGACGATCGCCTCGGGTGGGAAGTACCCAGAGTGAGGGATATTCCCAAGGTCGAGGCAGACAAGGTTAGTTGCGAACAACAACAGCTCCGGAAGCGCGGGGAATGTAACGGAGTGCAACATAAGAGATTCCAGGGGTGCTGGAAGGCTATGAGAATCATCAAAGTCAAGAATGAGATGGGTCAGTGCCGGGAACGGCTCTTGCATCGCTGAGGCCAATCGTCGCAATTGCCAACGATTTAGATGGTGAAGGTTAATCTCGCATACACGGTTAGGGTGCACGATTGCGGCAGAGAAGTCATAATTTCCAGGCATTGGCCAACCAGCCCAGTTCCTTATGATGATTGGCAGGGGTGGCCAGATACCCGTGAGCCCCACGCGTGTCCTAGGACCGCAGACAAGTCTCAGGTTGAGAAAGTTTGGCGACGCAAAGATGACGGATCGCCATCTCCAGGACACATGAGCTAACCGATGCCACCTCCAGGACGAACGCCGCACACAATCGACATCTTCGAGATATGTTATTCGATCGAAATGGAATATGTGTAGTAGAACATCGTCAGGAAGTGTGTTGATTGTCACACGGGCTGCCCACAAAGTCAGCAGTGGTTGCAGATACGGCACATAAGACGAACCTGTATCGCAAGAGCTGGCGTGATGCACAACATGAATTCTTCTCGATCGAGGGCCATCTATCGAAATCGGGGAAATGCCGACACGATACCCATGCAGTGTGTTGAATGTATCGAGATGATGGGTTGCTCTCGACCAAGGGCCATATAGCGAGATTGGATGAGTGCTATGTAGTACGTTGGATGTATCGAGAAGATGAATTCCTCTCGACCAAGAGCCATATAACGACAATGGAGGAGGGCTGACACGACGCCCATGTAGTGTATCGGGTGTATCGAGAGGATGTGCTGATCTTGACACAGAAGGGCCTTCTATCAAAATCGGAGGAAGGCTGACACTTGGGCTGACACAATAGCCATGTAATACTAGTACGTCGGGTGTGTCGAGATGATGGGTTGCTCTCGACCCGGAACGGTGACCTATCGGCGAAATCGGAGGAGTGCCAGTGCTAGGGAATATACGTCGCGTGACTCTATCCGGGAGTATTAGGGAGAGCAGACGACGAGGAGCGCAGCATTTTTGGGAGTACCTATGTGAAGCTTGATTAGCGAGGCGCTGGCAGTAAGACCTAGTAAGGGCCAGCCTGACGCTGCCTGAGTGGTAGACGTACTGGTGATTGCTCATTGGGAAGAATCGATGTTCAGTTGAAGTTTCAAGCTTTCAAGCTTTTAGTTGTACCGTACTTGTACATCGTGTGTTACACACATGTATGACCGGGGACATATTACTGGAGCACACGTGTATCGACGTGGTTCCCGGGCCGTGCGTCCCGTGCCCAACCTTGACTTGCATGAGATGAATGTTTGCGTCCCCATGGACATCGAACAACTTTAGTACTTACAGTAACGTACTTAACCCCATATCGACCATCGCCAAAGATGGAGCTCCCATTATCTCATTTCCGACAAAGTTTTGACGGCCTCTCACGCCACCTGGCACCTGACAGGCCTGACCGCCTCTTCCTCGTGTTTTCAATACACATCAAACCACCCTGTTCAATTCCGGTCGGGCGACTCAAGCACTGGGATAGCTGGCATTTCTGCGTTTCATCTCGCATAATTCACCAGTCATAGCATATTGCTAATGAAGTAAAGGTGAAAAACGGTAAACGCCATCTCTGGGTTTCACAACTGGCCTGGGAGATACTGCGTCTATCATTTGTTAGTTGCTTCCTGGAGCCCCCTCATGAAACTGTTTGAGGTCGGTCCAGTGACCTTCCAAAGACGGCCGGACGTTCTCAACTTCTCGGCATCGATCATCCAACACCCAGACATCCCAGACACGCCCATATACAAAAGTACAAGTTTAGCAGCCCGCGTCATCCACGCTCCGCCTTGCAGTCTTCTCGGCGCAGTCTCCTAAAACGAATAACGCACCTGCAGCATCTCAACTCTGCTCCGAGTCCATCCCGCATGGCGCACGCACACGCCAGCGGACTTGGCGACGTTCTTTTTGCAAATTGTGGGCAAAATCTCTGGGAATACGCTGGCGAGCCATGCAGACGTCGTCCATCCTAGGTCATGCATCTGGAAATATTCCCAGAACTCTGGATAATATCTGGCGCTCTCTCACTCAAAATTCAAGAATCCCTGGAGCCTTCGAAGAAGATGTTATGACAGAGAAAGCCACCTAAGCGAGGCAGGCCCAATTGGGCAGACCTTTGTCGGGAAGCAGCTGAACAGCTTCACCACGTATTCTTGTCCATAGAAATTGAGGAATATTGCCGCGATAGTAGTCGAGGTACTCCTTGACGCCCGGAAATGCATGTGGGGGGTTCCAGGGGTAAGGACCGCCATTGACTGATGTGCGTCGTGCTTGTGAATGAGCACATCTCAATGAGAATGACAAGCAACTGATATGCGATGCTGTTTGGTTCCGTGGAGGGCTTGCTGTCGATAACAGTATTGAGGGGTACTCCATGGCATTCACCCATAACGAAATACCACACACCATTTGGTGCCCAGTTCCAGGGCTCGACGACAGCATTGGTAGAGAGGGGGGCATGATGCAACATGCATGGTGTTGGAACTGAAAGGCGTCCATGGATAAACTGGAGAGTGCGACTTCCGCGTTGTAGTCCAAACAGAACTTGACCAAACTCCGGGCGCGACGGGCTCATCCCCACCAGGGATTGAACGTTCTAGACATACAGGGCTCCTTCAAGATGATCATTGAAAGAAAAATAAGCTTCGAAAATTAAATCGAAATGCTTGGGGAAGCTGGACAAAGGAGTCATTGAAGATCCAACGCAACGTTTGTACGTGCCAGTGTGTCAGACTCGGAGATGTTATGAACCCTCACTGTAGACCAAATTAGGAAATGAGTCACATGACCAAATTACTAATCAACTGACAACTACAGTATTCCTTTTTTTGGTCAGGTCGTCTACGCGTTGACACATGTCAAACTGACCTGACACGGTCGGACCTCAACTGAGCACTGGTTCAACTTGAAAGGACGATGAATGCGAGTACAGTACCGTGATTGTTATGGTTACCGACTGAAGACCAAAAATATTGTTTTTTCTACAGTAAATCTACCTTTATATTCTGCTACAATGCGGTTACATACACAAGAAATACAGTGGTGCCTTTGCCCGGCTCATGCTGAGGCTGGGCAGTGCACAGCATTACGTTCACGCGTGTGAAGATGTGTTTGCCAACATGTCAGCTGTGCTAGTGCTGTCCCGGTGCTACCATATACACGACAATAAGTTTGCAACCCATGTCGTTTCAACTAAACATCGAATCCCCACGAATGACCTCTCACAAGTAAGCTACGTCCACAACTGACCCTTTGTTGTCTTGCTAATCAAGCTTCACATAGGCACTCCCGAAAACGCCGAGCTCCTTGTCGTCTGCTTCGCTTAATACTCCCCAATAGAATCGCCCGACGTCTATTCCCTTGTCTATTCCCTAGCACTCCTTCGATAGATGGCCCTCCGCCAGGGTCGAAATCAACCCATCACCTCGATGCATCCAACATACTACATGATGCGCATCCTGTCAACACTCCTCCAGTTTCGGTAGATGGTCCTCCTGAGTCGGGAGAAGCCTATCATGAGTTTCATCCGTCGTCATATCCCTTGTGCAACAACACCAGTCATCTCCAAGGCTCGACCACCCATGCTCCTGATCCCAATTCTGAGCCGGGAGCGACCCATCATTTCGATGCATCCAACTCCCCAAATGATCAGCATCCTGTCGGTACTCCTCCAATTTCGGCGGATGGCCCTCCTGAGTCAGGAAAAACTCAACATGGTCCCGATAAATTCGACGTACCTACGGTACTTCAAGTTGGCTCCGACAAACGTGCGTCTTATATGCCGTGTCTGTGTTTGCAACTACAGCTGACTGTGGGCAGGTGATGTGACAATCAACATACTTCCCGACGACGTTCTGCTACTCATATTCCATTTCGATCGAATGACATTTCTCGATGGACAGGAAGATGATCGAGTGACATACTTTGGTGGACTGGAAGATGCCGACCGACTGTGGCGTCTGTCCTGGAGGTGGCACGGACTAGTTCAAGTGTGCCAGAGGTGGCGATCCGTCGTTTTTGCGTCGCCAAACTTTCTTGACCTGAGTCTGGTATGCCGTCCTTGGACACGCGTGGAGCTCATAGGTATCTGGCCGCCCTTGCCAATCATCATAAGAGATATGGTCAATTGGCCCATGCCTGAAGATTATGACTTCGACGCTGCAATCGTGCACCATAACCGCATATGCGAGATTGTCCTCCTCTATCTGACGAGTTTGCAACTGCAACGATTGGCCTTAGCGATGCAGGAGCGATTTCCGGCGCTGATACATCTAATCCTCGGCTTCACAAGCTCCACAAGTTATCACAGCCATCCAGCTTCAGCACCGGCTCTTCCGGATGGGTTCTTAGGTGGATCCATCCCACGTCTGCAAACTCTCAGTTTGCATTGCATTGCATTCCCTGCGCTTCCGAAACTTCTTTTGTCCGCAACTGATCTTGTCCGTCTCAGCCTTCGGGATATTCCTCATTCTGGGTATATTTCGCCCGAGGCGGTCGTCTCTGGCCTGGCCGGGTCGGCCAACCTCAAATCTCTCACCATCGCTTTCAAATCCCCTCTATCTTGCCCCAACCGGGAAAGGCGGTCACCACCGCCACAAATACGTAACGTCCTTCCCGCTCTCACTCGTTTTGAGTTCCAAGGGGTCAGCGAATACTTGGAAGAACTCGTGGCCCGGATCGATACTCCTTTGCTTGATTCCATTTGGGTAACCTTATTCAGTCAACTCGTATTCGACATTCCGCAATTTGCCCAGTTCATGGAGCGCACGACAAGGTTTAATGAAGTACATGTGGACTTCGACTCTAATGGCGTTCAGTTCGAATCTCTCTCACCGACGCAGACCTCTAACGAAACGTCCGGCTTGAGAATCTCATGCAGAGAGCTGGATTGGCAGCTTTCATCTCTGGCGCAGGTCACTACATCGTTCTTCCCTTCCATCTACATGGTGGAACACCTCTACATCTCCGGGTCTCTACATTTGCCCTCACAATGGCAAGACGATATAGAGAACGTGCAGTGGCTGGAAATTTTCTACCCATTTTTCGCTGTAAAGAATCTCTACGTATCCAAGGAATTCGCGCGGTGTATCGCTTTTTCCCTGCAAGAGCTTGTCGGGGAAAGAGCGGCGGATGTGTTCCCCGCCCTGGAGACTCTTTTTTTGGAAGAACTTCGGCCATCGGGACCTGTCAAGGAAGCCATTGGGCAGTTCGTTGCTGCACGACAGCTCTTAGGTCACCCCGTAGCCGTTTCTGACTGGAACAGGGCATAAGAAGTATTATTACGTCGATTTCGATGAGTGCCCTCCACTTTATATCCCATCAATGTTTGGTGTCGTCTAGTCCCACCTCCCTTTCTCTCCTTTATGCTTATTATTTGACTCGAGACATCAGTTACAGTATTTTTATTAGTATTTGACGTGCCTCGTCGCTGTGAATCAGCCTCGGCCTGTGATCGTCCGCGTCGCAAACGCTCCTGATACAGAAGCCTTCTACGTCCCACAACACATCAGCAGACAAATGTCTCTGACGCTTAACCGAGCCACAAGAGATGTTTTACCTACGCCGAAGGCAAGGCAGGATTTGTATCATTACCTTCTGCAAGAGCGCATAGTAACAACTGACAAAGCAAGGTAACACAAAACAAAAGGGCGGAAAACGGACCTCTTATCGTATTACACCGTACCACACTAGCAGACTACAAATTTCATCCCAAACATTCCCTTCATCCCCCACCCTAAAAGGTATACTAATACGCATGCGAAATCTTGCCCGACAGCGGATCAATCTGTGCAACGAAAAAAAAGCACCGTCAGGAACACCAGGAATGGAGAAGGTTCGTCCAAACCGTCCTCGCACAAAACGCTCAGAAATTCCTTCTTGTCCTGCACCCCTGGCGGAAGCCGGATAGCCTGCCGTATCCCGCCTCTCGCCCCCGCTTCGGCTTCTTGAGCTTCTCCTCGGACGTATCGACATGCAACACGCCCTGATTTCAATCCGGCGGATGCGACACAGCACGCATACCATAAACTTCCTTACGCGCTTGAACCGCATACTACGGCACCTTGCGCGGGGGCGTCGCTCGGACGGCAGTACGCCATGCTGGCCGTGGCACGACCACCACGCCATCCTCCTCATCCTTGTACCTATTTGCTCCCTTGACCGGGCTCGTGACGACGCGCACCACGATTAAACGCTCATGTGGGCCGGCGTGGAATGGTGCGGGTGCGGGTTAACCGCGAGAGACAGGTCCCTCACAAGTCTAGAACACCAAGTGCCCAAGTCGACTTCACCTTGATATCGCACTTCAGTACACCACACGCAAGTTAAGAGGCAGAATCACGATATCATTTCGCGACAAAGTTCGCATACTTGTACAAGTGTTTAGAAAGGAGAGCGGTAAAAAAAGTTCAGTTGCCAGTGTCAGAAAAGCAAGAACAATCGTAATGATGTAAGGTACCCTTTCGCGCTGCGCGCGGAACGGAACGGAACGAACGCTTCGGACGTCCGTTATCCCGATGCGGCCGACCCCCTTTATTTACTGTACCTTTGGACCTTAGGTCGCCGCTTCCTCCATTCCCATCTGTCCCCAGCTTATCCAGTTATCCCCTCTTGGACTCATGTTATGACCTTCTTACAGCCTAGGTTTGTAGTCATAGGTACATGGCATGTATATAAGCCTAGCTACATTTCCCCTCAATCTTTAGTGAAGTGAGTTGCGAGCAGATTACCTTCAGTACTAACGAGTGCGAAACCCTGCGCTTACTCTTACTCCGATCGCGATCCGGTGGAACAGCTGTCCACATCGCTTTCGTTCTCTTTCTCTTTCCCTTATCTTATCCTTCCCCTCATCCCCCTTGGACGACCCTCTCAAATCTCGCAGCACCGAGTCGATCACCCCTCACAGGAATCGATTTACCTTCAATGAGTCTAGTCGAACACACGCATCAGCGGGCTGGACGCAGACAAAGGCCGTCAGTGCTTGAAGCGGGCAAGAAAGAAACCTAAAGCGCAAGTCAACCAGCCAGAGCCACCGTTTCCACCGGCAACCAACCATAGATAAAGGAGGGTGCGAGAGGAAAGAGGAGAAGTCGCAGACGAAGCGTCGAAGAAGTGGGGGAGGAAGAAAAAGAAGAAACGAGAAGATAAAGGGAGCGTGGCAGAGGAAAGAAGAGAAGTCGCAGACGAAAAGGTGGGGGAAGAAGACGATGAAGAAGAATAAACGAGACGGCTCCACATCTCACCACCTCGGCAACACACACGGAAAAAGCTTCTGAATGTTGACGTGAATAGTTTCGGGGCAGCGCCTAGTCGGGCGGGCCAGCCTTGGGGTAAGAATTGGCGAGGGACTTGTTGCTACGGATGATATTCATGACGAAGCTGATGGGTGTGACGTAGGTTATGTCAGGGGTCTCCGTGGGGCCAGCACCGCCAGTGAGCAAACCACCAATCCGTCCGCGGCCATCAACGACGGCGGCACCAGAGTCGCCCTTGCCAGAGAACGGGCCTGACTTGTTGTCAAATGGCAGGATGGCCCACTCCTTGGAAACCCCGGTGATGTTGCCGGAGGCAATGCGAGTGTAGGAAAAGATGTTGCTGGCGCGGCCGACGGTCACGCCGGTGCTCCTTCCGCTTTTGATGACCATGATGCAGCGCTCGTCATTTCTGTCGTACATAGTCGGCTTGCGCATCTCGTTGTCCGGGATGGTACCCCGAAGACTCAGGAGGCGGTTGCCAGGGAATACGAAGCTGCGGGGGTTCTTGGGATTGGGGTGCATCATGGTAGTGAGCACCTGGGGCGCATACTTGCTGCCGAGGTCGATAACATTTCCCCTGAAGCTGCCTGGATCGATCTTGGAGGGGTCGATTTCAATAACCGCGACGTCCTGTGTGTACTCGTCGGGGCCGGCACTGAGGATGATGGGTGGGGAGAAGATGACATGGCCCAAGATACGGCTTTCGTCGGTAGACCAGTGCTTCGAAAGCTCCTTCCGGAAGGTGGTCAGACCCTCTACCTTCTTCTCTGCTTTCTTCAACTCATTCCGGGCATCCTCCCTCTCTGCTTCAGCCAAATCGTCCTCCCCCTCAATCTGCTCGAGACGCCTACTCTGGTACCCGATGAGGATGTTCTGCGCATCGATATTGTCGTCAACGGAGACGAGGTGCTGCTGAAACGACGTTTCGCTGAGAACGAGCACATTGTGGCGCTTCTGACTCGCCGCTGACTTGCGCTCGAAGGGCTCGTTCTCGGATTGGGGGAAGACGACATGTCGGACGGTGACTAGGAGAAGCCTCTTGCCGTCGCCGCCTTCTTCTTCGAGGAAGAACCCTGAGGTGCCTTCGGCCCAAGGAGTGAGTTCGGCGCAAATGGGGATGCTAAGCGCGTCGGTGAATGGCATGCAAACGTCCACCTTAGGGTCGGTATTGAAAGCGGGTCTAAGGAGCGGGGGACCCGCATAGCGGTGACTTCCGACTCTCGCATCTCGACATCAACGTCAACGATGCCGTGATCTAGTAGAAGACCCCTGCATGCGAAGACAGCGTCGATGGCGACTGGGTAGGAGACGGAATCAGGCTTGGCTCCAATCCATAGAACGACGTTTCCGGAGGGCTCGTCGGCGTAGCCAATGCGGACGACGTCGGTGCTGGTCCAGTCTACCCCCTTCTGCTCCAGGATGGCGTGTACCTTCAACGCAAGGTCGTCCTCCCAGACGTCCTTAATTTCATGGTTTCCAACGATTCTGAGCACCTTGGGCCTGGTGTACGCTTCCAGGCCGGTAGGGGCCTCCCACGGAGTGGTGCCGGTACGAGCGATCAATACCGGGCGAGAGTATAGGCCAGCATAGTAATACTTGGACTCCTGTTCTGAAAGATGGGGCGGGGGGAAGGAGTGGTGCGCGCCTTGGAGAGGTCTCTCTCGCGATTACCCAGACTAAGGCCAGACATGGTGGTGGCAATAGGGGTGATCACAGTAGTCTTTTTGAGCCGTTTAGATCATCGTTTTGATTTGCGTTTTGGTTGCAAAACGGATGCTGAATCGAATTAGACCAGTGACGTCTCTCGGCGAGTCCAAAGACGGATATCTCGCAACAATCGTAGAGCCGGTCACGAGGCCAATCGTCCACGTTGCAACGCTCCCGATACAGAAGTCCAACGCCCCAGCTGACAAATGTTTCTGGCACTGAGCCGAGCACCAAACGATTCTTCCCGCAGCTTCCCGCCTTTGCTAAAGGTAGTGGCCGCACTAAGGCAAGATTTGTATCATTACCTTCTGCAAGAGCGCATGGCAACTGACAAAACAAGGTATCGCAAAACAAAAGGGCGGAAAACGGACCTCTTATCGTATCATACTATACCACTGGCACACCAGCACACTACAAATTTTATCCCACACGTTCCCCTCATCCCCCACCCTAAAAGGTATACCAAAACGCACTCGAGATCATGTCCGACAGCGGATCAATCTGTACCATGTAAAAAAAGGTCTGTCAGGAATACCGGGAATGGAGAAGGTTCGTCCAAACCTTATAACACAATAGCGCGTCCTCGCACAAAACGCTCAGAAAAATCTTTCTTGTCTTGCACCCCTGGCGGAAGCCTGATTGCCTGCCGCCTGCCGCCTCTCACCCCCGCTTCTGCTTCTCGAGCTTCTTCTCGTCCTCTCGTGCGTGGAAAGGTACGAATCGACATGCAAGATGCCCTTATCCCAATCCGGCGGATGCGACACAGCACGCATACCATAAACAACCTTACGCGCTTGAACGACATACGGCACTTTGCGCGGGGGCGTTGCTCGGACGGCATTACGCCATGCCGTCCATGGCACGACCACCACGCCACCCTCCTCATACTTGTACCCACTATCATCCGGTTTCGCACGGCGGCGGTGGCGGCGGCGGCGGAAAAATGCTCGAGAAATGCTCGTGCGGGGATGTAGAGCTCAAACTGCTCCTCTCCGCCATCGACCGGGCTCGTGACAACGCGCGCCACGATCAACGCTCATGTGGGTCGGCGTGGAATGGTGCGGGTGCGGGTGCGGGTGCACCGTCACTCGGCGAGTTCTTCCCGTCTGGGAGAGCCGAGGGACGGGGAGGGTTTCTTGTTGCTGGTAGTGCATTGCGTCGAAGTTGGATGTACCGCGAAGTCGTGGCGCGGTTGATAGGAGGGAGAGCCAGCTGGAAGCGAAGAAGCCCCATATCTTTTTCTTTTCCCTTCTGTAGCTGCTGTTGTTGTTGATCATCGCGTAGGTCATATACACATATGCTGTCTTCGCTCGAGTCGGCATACAGGATGTGATGCTCGTCTAGAAAGTCAAACGACGAGAAGTGAACGTCCGAGACCTTTTATAAAGGGGATTACTCGACTGATCACATTTAGGATTGGTCAAGATGCGTACCTGTTCAGAGACCTGCTGACCAGTCTTCCAGTTCCAGACCGATATGAAGTAGACGACCGTGGCAACAGCGATAAAATCTCCGTACACGCAGGGAATAAAAACTTCATCGTGTCGACTTTGATTCCACATGCAGAAGAATCCCCTCATGTTCCGCCAGAGGATGACCTTGCCCGTTGACAACGTACACGTATAGAAGTGCGATTCCTAATAATAACACCCAAAAAGGCAGACCCACGTGGGCTCCAGAAAATGATGCAAGTAAAAAAAAATCACGTACCAGAGATATATGAGCAAGTCCTGTGATTCGTCCAATGCATATTTTCTTTCACGTTCAAGGGCAGAGTTAGCATCCAGTGCGCAGCCTCGACGCGACGCAGAGTAGATGGGACGCGGAGAACGAGGAGGTCTAAATGGGGTTCTAGCGCCGCTCCCGTATTGCCGTCCCTTTTACGAGTTTGATTTTCGGGCAGCCTGTCCCGGAAAAAGACCATAACGTGCACGAGACGGCAAAGCGGCGCACTCCACCCCACCAATATGTCCACCTTCTCTGGGTAGAGGCCGAGTCGAGACTTTGCCACGCCTCGGCGTGGGCAGTTAGCAGTTCGAGCTTCTCGGCTGTGTTTATATCGCTCAATGTGCCGTCAACACATTCCGTGTTCAGAGAGCGCGAGTTTATAGCGCAGCCTTGTCGAACCCGCCACAACATTTCTGAGAGCGCGGCATGTCTAGTGGGTCACAGAAAGGGAAGGTGGGTAGATCATCATTCGCGGGAGTCAACGGAAACGAACAAGCTGAGGCACGAACCAGCTGACAGGCAAGTACGCCTTTGAAACTCACACAACTCCAAAATTTTCACCACTAATTCTTCCGGGAGGACCGCGAACGTAGGCCTGCTGGATTGTTGGACTGGCCTGGGTCGTGCAACAGTAGAGGAAGTGACTGGTGAGGGGAGAAAATATGGTAGAGTGGGAGGGGGAGTCGAGGGAGACCATCGTCGTGTATGCCATTACGTTTGAACCCCCAGCCCTTCGTTTTAAACTCTCAATGGGGAATCGTCTTCCTGAATTCGTCAATCACCATCTAGAAGGTCACGTACTCACGACGCCTTCCCTTTTTCGTTCACACGTACGTTCACACTATGCCGCCTTTGTTCCACACATATTAACTCTCTGCGCGGATGTTGAAGCCAAAATAGACGCCAAATCAGCGCGCATATGGTAAGTTTGCATAATACGGCGCTTGCCGGGGGAGAGTTGGGCCGAAACTGCTTTTGTCCGCCAGTGACTTGATCGATCGTCAAATCCCGGTCATCAATCCCGTAACATTCAACCGAGACGGACTGTCCCCGCTCTCACTCGTTTTGGCGCCACAAATGACTTCGGAGACCTCCGACTGAAGCTTTTCTCTCATTTACCGCCGTGCGATGCACGTGCCATTTCTCATGCCTGGGTCGAACGTATGTCTCCTTCGAAGGCGTAACAGAAGTGTTACCGAAATCTTTAGAAGGCAGGCTGTCAAAACTTCGTCTCTCCAGTCTCCCTGTAGTTAGTTGTCCATCGTTGGAAAATGTCGACATACAGTATACACGGGGAAAGGAGGACAGCGATTGATCAGTGAGTGTACTCTCTGCTTTCCGTCCCAATGGTCCCATTGGTGTGATGTCGACGCCGGTTATCGTACTTCCTCTACTATCGGCATGATCTGGTCACCTTGTATGACATCTTGGACCCATTATGGACTTTACCTGTGAATTACCACGTTTCGTGTCGAATAAAGGCCACTTGGAATAGGTTACGGCGGCACATTTGCCCAAACGGCAGTTGCATGATGCATCTTACTGTAAACACTGGCCTCCAGTTGGTGAGTTGCGTGATGAAGTTGAGTTCTTGTACTAGTCACACTACTTGTCCTATCGACGTTTGGCCACTCAAACACTTGGCCCTCCGTAGGATGATGTTACTAGCAGGCTAGTTTCGTGCCTCGACTGGATAGCGATCTGGTGCTACCGTAGCCTGGGCTCGAGTCTCGAACACTGAATAGCGGCACGGCGTAATTCGAGTCGATCGCTAGCACGCAAGGCATCCACCACAGTTGAACCGTGTGCTTCCACGAGCACCCACTCGGATGTTAGTGGGCGGGAAGGTTTATGGGAAGGGGTAGTACGCAAGAAAGTTAGAGGCACGCAGGGAGGACAGAACGAACGAGACGGATTGGATGAACATTCAGCTAGGCGCACATCGCGCTATATAAGCTATTACATGTTATTGTGCTACATGTCTCGTACTGGTAATAATAAGCCCTATAATAAGGTACCAAAGTGAGTCGCGTTTGCTATTATAGTAAGCGGCGCGTGATAGGGATAATGGGGACGCGTGTCCATTTGGGTGGGGCATGCTTGAGTCAAGTGTATAGTAAGAATAGGGGAATGGGACATGGCAGAAGAGTAAGACAAAGGAAGGGAGATAACAAAGGGGATTGGCCGAGCGTACAGTAATGGGCGCGAGGCCCCGTAACAGGGTCCAAAAATTGGCTTTGGGGTCTGTTCCAGACAGAGCCCCGGGGCGAGGTGTTGCATCGAGGGGTGCTTGCGCACAGACCCGCGACGCGACAAATTCCACCAGATGTAAGGTAAAATGACGCCACTATGCCGGTGAAGCACGAACCTGGAGATTGCTTCACTGCAAACAAATTGGGTACATGCCATGGTCAAAGATGTCTTAATTTGGGTACGTTGTCTCCGCGATATGTAATCGTACATGGAAATCGAATCACAATGATCAGAGTCAAACTCTCATCGTTTTGCCTCATGTTCTGTTCTAACCCAGGGGTAAATGACTATAGGATGATCGGAGAGCTGTCGCGCGGCAACGAACTGTTCAATGGCTTTATGAACAGGTCCCAAAGGCTGGAAATCCTCTAAGAAAATATTCTGCAGAGTTGGTAACGCCTCTGTCGTTCTTCCACCAACGAGTATTTCCAGGGTGGGTGCGATACGAGGCGCAAATGCTTTGGAAAGGTAGAGATTCTTCACGGTAGAAAATGGTTGAAAGAGTTCCAGCCATCGGGTGATCTCGATGTCGTGTGACTCGTGTCGCGGAAGCTCTTCAAGCCGCTCTTGTGAATATTGACCTCCATCGATGTAGAGGTGTTCCAATTTGGGAAGGGGAAAAAAGGGGGGACGACAGAATCGAACCACACATGGAAAGTGTCGGTCTGGTCGAATGCACGAGGATGCCAGCATGAGCGTATTATCATCCCCAGATATTTGTGTTGGCGAAGGGAATTCGATCCAAACATTGTGATTGTCGAATCCCATTTTTGCTTTATCGGGTGCCTGCCACTTTGGTATGCAACTAATAAACCGGAGAAGTTGTGGGGTGTCGAATACAATTTGATCGAAGGTTACGTCCAAGTGGTGGAGTAGAGGGGCATCAATCCTGGACACGACGTCCTCTAAGTATTCACTGTCACCTTCGAAGGAAAAATGAGTGAGAGCAGGGAGGACGACGCGTGTCGGTGGAGATGAACGCCGGCTTGAACGTCGGCTTGGCGAGTGAAGGGTCAAATCAAAACGAAGGAGAACTCTTTCAAGCCTGGTCAACGCAGAGAGGATAGTGAATAATTCCTCGGGTGAAATGTGTCCGGAATGAGGGATTGCGGTAAGAATAAAACTGACGAGGTCGGTGCAAGACAAAAGTAGTTTCGGTAATTCCGGAACCGAAATGTTACCCAACAAAAACGTGCGTAGACGGCTGGACTGACCCAGGGACCTGAGCGGGTTGGAATAGTTCAGCGGCGGATCACAACGCAGGTTGAGATTTCTCAACACCGGGAATGGCTCCTCCAATGCGGCAAAGACTTCTTCCAGGTAGCAAAATACAAAAAGCTTGATCGCACAAACACGATCGTTGTGTTCAAGTGCGGCTTTGATGTTATCCAGGCACGTCGTTGTGGTGCAACAGCCCGATACGAAGATGGGCAAGGCCGGCCAGATATCGAGCATCTCCCGCACGGGGGTTCTGTTTGTGCATGCGATTTGCAGATCTAGACGATGTGGTGATCCAAAAACGATGCTTCGCCATTGTCGGCACACATGCACCAGCGTGTGCCACGCCTCTACTTCTGGAGCTTCAGACAGGTAGCAATCAAATACATTTAGGAGGACGTCGTCGGGCAGTACGTCGATTGCCACCTCGCCTACATTGCACAAGTCAGCGGTTCAAGTTGTTACGTGGTGTTTTTCAGAAGGCATACATCGACCTGCATTAATATTTTCCATGATCGTTGGCCTTTGGAACGGATCGATGACCAGAGCGGCTGAGAATGATAACGGAGCGATGCTATGCTGGAGAGTGATGGGGAGATTCGAGCGGGGATTCGAGCGGAGCTACTGATGTACAACACGCCAACCCCCGCCTGAACACTCCCTGACAGGCCTGACTCGTGATCACCCTTTACAAAATGCAGAGATTGCCGGCTTCTTGAATATATCACCCATATCTACCCAATTATAGATCACAATAGAGCTCAAGAGAATTCATTCAACAAGTGGTTCAAATTTCATTAAAACAGTCCTGTATTCAGTATCTCACAAGACTACACTGTAAAAATTTCAGGGTATCATCTATGTATATCATTAAAATCTTGTTTAAAATTCTAGAGCATTACGATAAACAGGAGTGGAGATATAGATGGAAGAGTGAATTTGTGACCATGGGATTTCAAAGCCCGCCACTCAGCTAACCTGGTTTTGCTTAGCCAACAGGTCTACTCTCGTGAAAAAACACTCGTAGTCAGCCCGACGTCCTCAGCACTGATCATCCAACTACAGATATTACCGATGCGCTTGTATATAAGAATAGTGATGCAGCCTTGACACTCGAAAATGCGTGCGGAGGGTTCCAGGGGTAACGCGTCAATTGTTGTAGGTCCGCCATTTACTGTGTCATGAGTGCATCTCGTAGAAAATGACAACCAGCTAATCCACGGAAGCCCGGTTACCAGGGAACGGTAATTCAGCTCAATTGCCGGCACGCAAGGACGTCCGTCC